>CM064504.1:59305079-59825435 GCA_032716605.1 Paralithodes platypus | reverse complement strand
AATTTCCTTAAGCACATCATTCTACTTATAGTAACCGTACTTAACCTATTTTCTATACTATCGCTATATACCTTACGGACTTCTGGAAACTGTGCCAAATTTTCATTAGTGAAAACCGAAAGAAATTGACTATTTAATGTACTGCACATTTCTAAATAATTTTCTGTCATTTCTCCTATCGAAGTTTTAAGGGGACCAATTACATCTCTAACCTTGGATTTATATAGTTGGTAAAAAGCTTTAGGATTATTGTTTGAGTCATTGGCAACCTTAATTTCATAATTTCTTTTTTCTTTTCTAATATCCTTTTTTACCTGTCTTGATAGATTCTGATAGTAAGCAAGTAGGTGAATTTCGCCTTTTCTAATTTTTCTATATATTCCTCTCTTTTGTCCTAGAAAATCTAATAGTCTATTATTCATCCATTTGGGTTGGTTCTGTGTTGATCTAAATTTTCTTTTGGGGATGTATTTATTTTGTGCATTGAATACTGACTTGATAAAATTATCGTATGTATTAGTCCATGAGCCAAGACCCGAATTTTGGGATATCGGTACCACCCGGGGTGACTAATTCTCTTAGGTGTTTTTAGCTTGCTACATGTCTCTAGTTTATGTTTTGATATGATAGCCCTTGCACATTGGTAGCTTAATGGTCGTTATCACTTCTTGAATAGACATACCCTACCGAAAATTCCGAAATTTTTTAAAATGTCAAATTTGGGGACAGGAATGCCTAAATGTCAACAAAATGCATATAGTAATTGTCACATTTAATACAAGTCCTGTAAATACACACTAAGCATGCCATGGGCTTGTACATACTATTATGGCAAATTACTACTCCTAAATATCATCTACGTCAGACTCGGAATCTGACTGTTGTGCCACCGGCTCTTCTTCAATAGCCTTGTTCTGACATGTCTGTAACCTGCACATGTCCGTGCATTTTAGACCATTGCTGAGGCAAGTACACTTAGGGAGTTCGCATGACCGCACACACTTGCAAGACAGTAGCTGCATAACAGCATCTGGTGCTGGTGAGCCTCGCATCCAGTTGACGGCAAGCTTACCGTCCTCATCTGTCATCCAACCGCAGTCTGTTGGGTTCGCAACAAATGGCTGGCTCTGAAGACTTCTCCTCCAGATCGCAGCCTGGTAGTTTGCACGCAGTGCATGCATGAAGAGGCAGTCCTCACCAGGAGGGAGTTGACTTGACTCTACCTCTCCACGTCTTGCACAGAACAGCTCATACCGAAGCTTGTTTACCTTAGTTGTGTGGGTAGATGGTAGGTACATGTGGCAGGTGATTTCCTGTAGCTTCTCAAAGAGTTCAGGAGACACTTCCCATGAGCGTCCAAGTTCGTGAAAAGCATGCTGGTATGTCTTGTCCATCTTCACCTGCTTGAGTGTCGTCATCTTCCCTCGGCCAGCGAATGCACTGACGGTATCACAGCCTGTAAAGGCATGCATACCAATATTCAATGAATCACACACGCTGCCTCCCAGTGTGCGGCTCAGTGTGGTGATATCCAGGAATCTTGTCCGGTTCTTCGTCCCGCACTTCTGGAACAGATGGGATGGGATCTTGTGGCACATGCCAAGACACAACACCATGACGTCTGTATCTTCTGCAGTGATGATGACAGACTTGTTCCCAGATTCTGCTGCATGAAGTGCATGGAGAAGAAGGCGTGTGTCTGCTTCTTCTTGAGTTGACTTAAGCTCAGGAGCCTCTTCCCACTGCTCTTTGGTGATCTTGAAGCAGCGCTGCTCACATGTGACATACAGCTCCTTGTCCTTGAGCTTCTCCCTGTGCTGTGGTGCCTTCCATTCTTCTACCAAGAACTTGATAAGACTTGCCTTGTTGGAGGAACTACCGAGTAACTTTCTCCACTGCTGGATGTTGTGCCCAGGTTGAATGTTCTTGAAATGAATTCCTGTGCCTGCACTTCTTTTGGCTCGTTCTGCATCCTTGATGGATGTCTCCTTGTAGATATCAAACACAACATCAATGCGCCTGCTCTTAGCACCTTCATGAACAGCGTGACTCAGTGCTGTACCTGCAAGCTGTGAAAAAGTTTTGTCGTTTCTCTTCAGTTTGTGGACCAGGCTCATCCCATCAATTATGGTAGCAGAGGGCTCGGGTATCACTTCTGCAGGAGAAACATTCCTCTCTAACTCCTTTGCGAGGGCAGCCTTGTTGGTCTTGCGGAGAGACCCATCACCGCTGGCAAGTGCCCAAGGCAAAGGCCCCAGGGGATGAGCCAAGACATCACTCATTTTGAGCTTTCTGTTCTCGGCAACAAGGATCATCTGGCCAAATAGGTTCCTGTCAGCCTTTAAGATAACCTCCTTGGCATGGTCTTGTGAGCGTGGCTTCATTCTGATGTTAGTGAACGTTCTCAGTTTCGTCTTCGTCATCGTGTCATGAAACTGTATAGTTGGCGTATCGATCTCCAGGCGCTCTTCCTTGAAGGCTTGATATGCATCCTCTCCTATTCTGTAGACCAGCTGGTCTCCATCAGTTGAACTAAAGATTGGACATCGGCCTCATCTCTTCTAATCCTGGGCATCTGTAGGTCTGGGTGGCTGAAGTCAGTATACTTTTGGCCTACTACCATAGTCCTGAGCTGCCTTAAGTACCTGCTGCGATACTCCGATGTCAGGTAGTACCTGGCGACAGCTCCGCCTTTCAGGCTGAAGCCTTTTGTGCCCCCTGGTGTCTGGGTGTCTTTGTTGATCGTCTCTTCGATTGTCTGGTCCACAGGGATCCATCCAAAGGGATTCTTGCTACCGATCTGGACCGAAAGCCACCTTGCATGAAGTGTTCATGGACCTCTGGGTGTTCAATGGGCAGTCGAGACATCAAGGCATAGTAGTAGGTTAGGAACCGGGCATAGTTCACTTTGTCATAGGCAAAACACCACGGTATCATCTGTCGGATTGCTCCTAGGTGGAGCATCCAGTTGCCTTCTCTGGAGGCTCGAATTAAGTCCAGCATGATCTCAACCATGTCCAGGTATGACATCCAGAATGCTGAGAGGTTGTGTTCATCTCTGAGGGTCTCAAGATAAACTTGGAAAAGCTTCATGATATGTGTGCATGATTCACTCTCCATCAGCTCTTGAAAGAGTCCCTGAGACACATTGCTGTGAAAGCTGTTGATGTCCTTCAGTGTTTCATCTAGATGGTGTATGTCCCTTGAATGGTTTTCTTCTAGCCATGAAAGGAAGCCTTTCCATGCAAGCCTCATCAGTGCTTCATACACGAGCTTGTGTAGTCTCACTGCTCTGTTGTACCTCTTGCCGTTAATCACTCCTGACACTGATCCTTCTGCGATGATACCTGATTCCACACACAGATCTCTAAGACCTGCATCTTGAAACCTCTTTCCTATGGTGGAGATGAGATTACAGATTGTGTGGAAGACGCCCATCCTGATGATAATGTTCTTGAACTTCTCTTGTTTCCAGATAACTTCGGCAGCTTTGGCATAGAGTGCTTGATCAAACACGCACACAATCTTGTTAAGCTGTAAGGACTGCATGATAGCATGCGTTTGTTCCAAGATTTCATTAACGGTGGACATTTCTGTTGCGGGAGCATTGATAGTGGGCAGGTAGCTTACAGTGTCCTGAACCACTGCAATGTCTCTGCGCATTTTGATGTTGAACCCAGTCCAACTGCTGATGGACTGGTCCTCATGGTCTGACATTCGAGTAAGAAGCCAGATATGGTTCTTTGTCTTTGAATCCTGGACTTCCTTGGTAGTGTCGACATACGCAGTCTCAATCCTAGGTGGCCCTGCCCGCCGCCCAACATTGTATATTGGCAGCATTGATGATGTCTGAGTGATGCTTCTTATCTTGGACTTGGTAATCTCTGGCAGGACTTTCTCTGGCACAGAGCCTGCAACCTTGGACTGGACAGCAATGCCATTGACTCTATGAGAAGTACCTGCTCCACTTAGGGTCTCTTCAAGTCGGTCAATGTTATCCCAGGCCAGGGTTGTGAACACACCAGGGTAGATGTTTGCTGGCAGTGGAATGTCATCCTTTGAGCATTCCAGCTTCTGGATACAAAGGGCTGTATCGATCTCCTCAAACATTGAGTAAGACACACAGTGACCAAGACGATTCAGAGTTCGGATCAGTTCTGTGTTTCCTGTCAAAGACTTTACAGCATTGGTCAGCAGTACGTGCTTGGGTGGTTTTGTCTTGCCACTGGTAACAGCAAAGACCAAGTCACTGCCAAAGGAAGTGGCAAGACGTTGAGCTCTTTCAGAGGGAGTTTCACACTCGCACTCTCCTGTCAGCAGGGTGTGCAGGAATTGAGTGACTGCTGCAGGAATGACATTCTGATCTGTATCGGGAGGCCATGGCTGACTCACATCTTGTTTATTGATCTCATTCCTCAGCTGCATTCCTGCTTTGGTTAAGACATCTTCAGAGTTAGCTGCTCTTGCTTCTTGCAGGTCTTTTGCCATTTTGTGTGCTTGCCGGGCAAGGTCGTCCATTGAGAGGCTGCGTGGATAGATTAGAAGCTTTCCTTTCTCATCTGGGACAAAGCGTAGTGATTCTCCAAACTCGGTTTCAATCTTTCGGCGAACATGTTTCTTTGTCGCTGGTTTCAGTTGGATAATACCACGGGACATCATGGATCTCTCAAGCCTAGATGTGAGGTTTGTCATAGGCAGTACCTCTGGGTTGGGGAATAATTTGGTCCTTATATACAAGCAGAGTTCCTCGAGGGCTTCTGTCTCAACCTCTTCGTAGCGTGCTTCCTCGCTTTCTTCCTGATTTTCACCTGCACCCGACCTGGCGGCCGCTGGGAAATCATCTTTTGTGAAGAGTTTGTAGCACGACTTGTGGTAGTGACCCTCTGCAGCAACAAGGTCTCTGCTAACTAAACCAAGGATTCTCTGGTTGAGTTTCCTTATTGCTGCTCTGCGAATCTTCTCATCTGCTCGTAGCTCAACACACTGTATGAGTGGCTCCCTTGTCTTTGTTGTTTTTATGTACTTGCTTGACTTCTCGCAGAAGATACATACTTTGGCATACACCCTGCTAGTACTAGGGGCATCCCTTGATGCCCTCCTCCTGGGGTCGACGCTTGCTGATTCTATCTTGACACCCTTGGCAAGGATAGAATCCAGTGACTTCTTCATTGTAAAGAGACTACGACATTTACGGTGATAATGTATGTGTGGTATTCCTCCTTCTTCAAGGCCCTTGGCTGCTTCCAGGACTGGATCATGCTGCCTGATTTCTGCAGCCCTGAGCAATGTGTTCCAGGAGTCCAAATCCTGTGGTGACACCAGAGCATCGCTGTCATCATCAGAGCAGTGGATGATACAGTCGATCCGTGCTCTCTTCCTCGCAGATGGTTCCATCCTGCCGTCAAACAGTCGACACACACCTGCAAAAAATATCACCATTAAACCATGAACAAACAAACACATTACATGGAAACCACTCTACATATGTTTGCTCCTTCCAATAATAAATTATCCCCAAAATATAACAAAAAATCCCCAAATATGAAATAAACCCCTAAATATGGAGAAACTTGAAATACACATCGGAATAATTCTTGTAGAGAATCAAATAAGCTACAAGAGCTGTTAGAATATATTTTTCAATGTTCCCCATATTTAAGGATTTATTCTAGATTTAGAGGAAAATACCCAAAATATAGAGTATATTCCGAAATATGAGGAAATTTGAAAAATACCTAGGAACAACTCTGGTAGAGAATATAATTCTACATAGGTGTTCAAAGTTTCGCGATGATTGTGTGATGGATTTTAAAGAAAATGAGGAAAACGCCGAGCGTCACGCTAAAATCTTTATTTTTGGGTAGCGCCCCTATTGCATCAAAAAAATTAGACTAAGCTACCAGTGCGAGAAGGCTATCATATCTTAATGTACTTACAGTCACTCTATAAACATTTTAGTACCATTCGTGTTTAGTCACCCCAGGTGGTACCGATATCTGGCCTGGCTCATGGACTATATCTACCAAGGTTGACGTCTCTTCCTGACTTAACCCTTAATTAGCGGCGAGCAACATAAGTCGAGTTAAATAAAGCTGGACTATGTGGCGGCGCTCGACATAGGTCGAGTGGCAATTTCAGCACGTAATGTGGCTGAGAGAGAGAGACAAGTGGTGGCAGGAGACTAGCGAGCGTATGACTGCTCCAGACCACCGCGGCGAACCTACTGACACAAATCTCAGCTCCCTCCTCCCTCTCTCACTCGCTACATACTCAATTATGTACTGAAAGTACCGAATTACCTGCTTTTTGCACTCGCGTTGCACGGTTATTGCAAGAAAACTATCCATCATACAAGGATCGTAATGGTGTCATTCGAAAGCTCTGTTTATGCCCTTTCAGGGTACTTGTTTTACGTTCTGGGTCTTATTTAGGCATGAAAATGATCACGTAAACAGCCCTATTTTGGCTAAAAACACCCCGCTGTGCGGTACACATAAATAAACCGCATAGGCCGCTCGTAAGGTGTTAAGATGACAGGTGCCTGAGAAGGGGTACACTCATTTGGACACCTGGATCGACTTAATTTTTTGACCATAGGGTCCGCTAATAGGGCTCTTCTTAACGCACCATAATTGGCTTTTCTAAAGTCAGGTATTAATGTTGTATTCTCTCTGGTATTACCTTTCCATTGTATATTAAAATACACAGAATTGTGGTCACTATTTCCTAGGGGGACCCCTATCTCTACATTATTTACCATATGTTCATTGTTACTGAAAACTAAATCGAGAATATTATTACCTCTAGTCGGCGTATCTATGAATTGAAATAAAAAACTATCTTGTACTACCTCTATAAACTCCTCAGAATCAGAGTCTCCTATTTGATGCTGCCAATTCTAATTGATGCTAATTCGGAAAATTAAAATCCCCCATAATGCACACATTGCTAAACCTTGATGCCATTTTAATTTCCTCCCATAATGACGTTCCGTCATTTCTATTCATATTTGGCGGTCTATACATAACTCCAATAACTATGGTCTCACTACCTTCGTTAACCTCTACCCAAACACTTTCATTATCGTTATTTAGTCTAATACCTGATTTAATACAGCTTTTTAATGTACTCCTGACAAACACTGCTATACCGCCACCCCTCTTACTTGTTCGGTCATATTTAAACAAACTATATCCTGGTATATCAAATTCTGCTAAAAAATGCCTGGTTTCTGTATTTATCCACGTTTCAGTTAGCGCTATTATGTCTATATTTTCTTTGCTAACAAGGGCTCTAAGTTCGTTCATTTTGTTACATAGACTCCTACAGTTTGTGTAATATACTCTCAATTTACTTCTTTTCTTTATACCTAATTTACCTTTGTTTTTAGCGACATTTCCATCTTCCGTTGCACCATCACTACTATCATTTGCATTATAGTCATCATTTTTAGCATGAGACTGAATATCCTTATCGCTTTCGCCTGACGCTAAAAATGTTCCATTTAACCTCTCATTTACACTCTCAATATTTCTGTTCAAAACCCCACAACCACCCTATCTAAAGAACTAGCTAATGTAGAAACCCCTAACCGTGAAAGATGAACCCCATCCCTTGCGTACATCCCATCTCTCCCATAGAAACTATCCCAGTTATCAATGAATGGTATTGCTTTTTCTTTGCAATATTTCTCCAAACGGCAATTGACACCAATCGCCCTGGATGTCCATTCCTTGGGAACTCCTCTTCTGGGTAGGATACAATGTACTACAGGGATCCCTCCCTTCATCCTAACTTTATCTAACACATCCCGATACTGCTGCAGCAGTTCCTCACTTCTACCCTTACCAACATCGTTACTCCCGGCACTGAGACAGATAATGGGGTTATCTCCACTATCTTCCAAGATGTGGTCCATCTTCTGTAAAACCCTCCCAACTCCATGGCCAGGCAGACACACAACCTTCCTAAGTTTAGTGCGGGTAGCCCTAACTAAATGTCTTACCATGGAGTCGCCCACAATCGACACAGACTTACCTTCTCGGGACACAGACTTACCTTTCCCTCGGGAGGATCCAGCAGCTGCAGTTGGAGAAGCTCCCTTGGTGGTGGTGGTGGTGGGGGTAGTGGTGGTGGTAGGTAGCACAGCGTCAGCGTTTAATGGGAGATTATCCGTTTAAGGGAGCTCACCTCGCTTTTTTTCTCTTTCTCTCCCTCTCTCTTTGGTTTGTATCTATTCGGCCCCATTCAGCCTACTGTTTTAAGATGTTTACCCCCATACAGGTGTCAACATTTTCCTGGCGAGCGGTAGCGAGCCAGCATATATATATTTTAATTTGGTTAATATACAGGAGACGCAACAATATAGGTAGCACATTTCTAATGGTAGTTTTGGGTTCCTATCATCATATACTTCATTTCTATATACTTTTTATCCCCGGAAAAAAAAAAAATCTTGGGATATTTAATTTTTTGTTTTCTTGGGATTTTTGTTTTTGGTCATTAACCTAACCAACAAACCTAACCTAACCTAACCTAATAGCCCCCAAATACATTTAGGTTAGGTTAGGTTTTTTGGTTAGGTTAATAAAAGAAATAAAAAGAAATCCAAGAAAAAGAAAAAAACATGATTTGTTTTGTCCGAGGATAAAAAGTATATAGAAATGAAGCATATGATGATATGAACCCAAAACTGCCATTAGAAATTTGCTACCTATATTGTTGCGTCTCCTGTATATTGACCTATAATTTTGACAGCAAGCTAAAGTTGTACCGGAACATTTTTCGATAGAAAAATGTCTTCGGCGAAGCCGGATTTCTTCATACAATGCTGGCTCGCTATCTCTCGCCAGGAAGAAATCGACACCTGGATGGGGATAAACGTCTTAAAACAGTTTGCTAAATGGGGCCAAATGGATACAAGCCAGGGAAAGAGAGAAAAGGAGAGAAAGAGAAAAAAAGCCGGTGACCCCCCTTAATTAACAATATACACGTTAGGAGCTATGATCTATAAATTTTATCTACAGGTGTAATAGGGTAGTGTCACGTGTGATTCATGTATTGGATATTGTAGGTTTAATTCTAGATCCGGTTTCACAGCACACATCAATTTATATGGCTTCTATAAATTTGTCATATACCATACTTCATCCCTATATCGGTCAGTAGCGGCACAAATGGAATTATAATTACTGTGAAAAAGGTAGGTCAATATACAGGAGACGCAACAATATAGGTAGCAAATTTCTAATGGTAGTTTTGGGTTCCTATCATATGCTTCATTTCTATATACTTTTTATCCACGGGAAAAACAAAAATCTTTGTATTTTTTTGTTTTTTGGTCATTAACCCTTGTCTGACGGGGGTGGACTTAAGTCGGTTTAGAGAACCATGGACTATGTGGCGGGGACCGACTTAAGGCGGTGTGCAATTCTGAGCAATATTTGGCTCTGAGAGAGAGACGGGCGGTGGGAGGAGCGTAGGTCCACTCTGACCGCTCGGCACAGACCCCGCGCCAGCACTGGGCCCTACTCCACACACACCCACACTCACTGCCTCGCTACACAGGGAATTATGTAAGGAAATTACTGTATTTTAGGGATTTTGCACTCATCTTGCACGATCGATGCAAGAGAACGCGTGGTCGTAGAAGAATGGTTCTAGTGTCATTGGAAAGCTCAATTATCGCCCTTTCAGGGATACATACTTGTATTACGCTCTGGCTCTTGTTTATGCATGAAAAAGAGCACGGAAACATTCGTTTAGGGTAAAACCACCCGCTTGGCGGGTAGTGGAAGTTACTGACGGGCACTCTCGTAAGGCTTTAATCTAACCAAAAAACCTAACCTAAAGCCCCCAAATACATTTAGGTTAGGTTAGGTTTTTTGTTTAGGTTAATGAAGAAAAAAAAAAGTCCAGAGATTTTTTATTTTCCCAGGGATAAAAAGTATATAGAAATGAAGCATATATGTTGATAGGAACCCAAAACTACCATTAGAAATTTGCATACCTATATTGTTGCATCTCCTGTATATTAACCAAAAGGTAATATTTACCTCCTGTTATCCACAGCGAAAGCTGAAGATTGTGGAGTATATTATACCTAGATTTCATATACTTTTTTTTCGGCGACCGTCAATCTTTTACTATTTTAAAACCAAACCAGCGGGTGTGTGGGGGCGGCAGCCCCCACCTAATATACTAGGTTAGGTTAGGTATGGTTGTTAGGTTAGGCTAATATTACCCCTTATTTTCGTATTTTACCCTGCAATTTCCCTGATCTTCATACTAGTGAGGGCTGTGTTTTTAGATTGTTGGATAATGGGTAAATACTCATTTCCGCCAGTCCTTAGTGTAAACCAACACTGTATATTGAAGACAACTGAGAAAAACAAAAACACAAAACGCTAAATTCACTGTGAAACCGAAACTACAATTCTACCATATTGTATAACGCCTACACTAATGTTCTGTCGTATATATCCTAAGAAAATGTACAGTTTTTCCCAGTAAAATCGTATTATGGCAACGCCGAACCTCTCCTCCCTCACTCCACCTCTTCCCTTCAACCCCACCTTTCCTCCCTCCCTTCCACTGTCCTACTCATGGTATATCAAGGTTACGAAGTAGGTGTGTTGTGAAGCATTTAACGCCTTCCGAGCAGGCCCGTCAGTAACTTCTACCTGCCAAGCGAGGGGTTTTACCCTAAACAACCTTGTTTCCGTGCTCTTTTTCATGCATAAACAACAGCCAGAGTGTAATACAATTATGTATCCCTGAAAGGGCGATAATTGAGGTTTCCAATGACACCAGAACCATCCTTCTACGACCACGCGTTCTCTTGCAACGATCGTGCAAGACGAGTGCAAAATCCCTAAAATACAGTAATTTCCTTACATAATTCCCTGTGTAGTGAGGCAGTGGGTGTGGGTATGTGTGGAGTAGATGTCAGTAGTCGCGCGAGACCCGTGCCGAGCGGTCATGAGCCGACCTACGCTCCTCCTGTCGCTCGTCTCTCTCTCAGAGCCATTATTGCTCAAAAATTGCACACGGTCTCAAGTCAGTCCCCGCTCTTTGGGCATGTGTTCTCTAGCCCGACTTAAGTCCACCCCCGTCAGACAAGGGTTAAGCCACTTGTTTTTATTTTATTTTATTATTTTGATACCCGTATAATATCATTACATCAAGAAAGGCCTTTACTAAGTTCAGCATTATGTTCCAGCCCACAATAATTGCAATTGTACATAGTTTGATAAATCTACAGTTATACTTCCCCTATTTTGTTGCTATTCTGTTGGTACTAATAGGTTAAGGAGAATATAAAGATGATGTAATTAAATTCAAACATCGATTTTATCGTGGCCTACAGGTTTCTTATGCCATGTATTTCATTCCTATATGTGTCTAATTGCACGTAAAAATGTATTACTGATCATGAAAAAAACAAAATATCCTGTATATCGCCTACCTCGCAAGAGGCGGGTGGTTTTGTTTACATGCGCCGCGAAGAAGAAGAAGAAGGGAGGGGGGTTGGGGGCGTGGAAGGTAGGAGGTGGAGTGAGGGACGGGGGTTGGGGGTGTGGAAGACAGGAGGAGGAGTGAAGGAGGGGGGCTGTGGGCATGGAAGGCAGGAGGTGGAGTGAGGGAGGGGTGTGGGGGGTGCGCAAGGCAGGAGGTGCAGTGAGGGAGGGGGGTTGGGGGCGTGGAAGGCAGGAGGGGGAGTGAGGGAGGGGGGTTGGGGTGTGGAAGGCAGGAGGTTGGAGTGAGGGAGGGGGAATGGGAAGGTGGGTGCGGCGTTACCAAAATACGATTTTACTGGGATCTTCAGGAATAGAATATGTGCAGTAAACTGTACAGTGACAGAGTGTTCATGTATTGTGTGTGTAATCGTGATTACAATGTGAGCGCGAATGAAAATGAGAGTGTTTGTTTATAAATTTTCTTCCGAAGCTGGTTTAATAAGGTTAATATATAACTAACCTAAACGACACAATAATAGGACAAGGAAAACAGGTCTTCCTTTGCGAATCAGTTTCTGATAATACAATTATACATGGAACTTGCTCTTCAGTGGTGCTGCTCAAATGGGAAAGGTGTCGTGATGCCTGATGACCACAGCATTTCAACGTCATTGAAGCCCCCTCCAAGTACTAACTCACAATCTGGGGGAAGCTGAGAACAACTCATCAACCCTTCTGTACCAGCAGCGCTTTTTTCATTTGATTTCAGCTTCATTTAGAAGATTTTATGAAGCTTGGGAAGGATATATGGTAGCTAAACGGATAAAGTTGAGATAGAATGTAGCCTGTTAACCTGAGAATGGAGAGAACACTCTTAAGAGGTTTTGGTGGGCAAAGGCGACGATCCTCTTAAGAGGTAAGGCCTAAAAAAAGCCTTTTATAAGTTTCCAGTAGCACTTAAAACATTTTTTTTTAAAGTGAGATAATTTCCCTCCATACCTCCTATCACTCTTCCACATGTGTCAAAATCCCCTCCTTTTCCCCCCCCCCTTCATTTATCACCTATTTTTTCCTCTTTTTCCCTTGTTTATCAGTTTATTTACCGCGCCAACATCTCAAATCCAGGTCTAAGGCGTGGTGCTAGACCTAGCAACAGCGTGGTGTGAGAGAGAATGAGAGAGGGAGGCTCGGTGTGCCTCTAGGCTCGAGAGAGGGAGGGTGTACGTTGCGTCCGCCTCAGATTTCATGAATGAACGGTCAGCAATAATTCGCGACTTTGACCCTCTTAACACTCTTTCCACTTGTTTTGTTGCTGTTACTCGTTAATATTTTCATATCAAACTTAAAATAGGCGCATATGAATAAGTAATAACGATATTTATCGTAAAAAGACGATTTAAGGCGGGAATGAGGCCTAATATCGTCGCCTGGCGGTATGGTGTTCATTACACACAGCTCGCCTTTAAGGGGTTAACGGGCAGACGTCTTTCCTAATCCTAATATGATCGTATAATCATTGCCACAATATAACAAACAAGATGTAACCGGCACTGAATGGGTTAAAAGTACTAATAAACCTGAACTAAATGTATTACTGAACTAAAATTATTTATGAACACCATATGAGGAGGAGCACTTCATTGACAACATTTCATCAATAACTTCTTCAGAGACCTGAAGAAGCTATTTGCGAAACGTTGTTTATAAAGTGCTCCTCATATGGTGTTCATAAATAATTTTAGTTCAGTAATAAATTTAGTTCAGGTTTAATAGTATTTTTAACCCATCCATATATGGTGTTTATTATCATTCTGTCAACCTTTCCAAGTTATTACGAGAGCTCAAGGCAATGACCAATCCATTACTCAACATTCTAATCTTCCACTAAATACCTTTAGAAAGACTGACACTATAGCATCAGTATTGTGTATTGAATGTTCGTTCTTCATTTCGTGATAATATGTGCAGAGATTCATTAGTAGATACATAATTAGATAATCATTAGTAAACCTAATCGGCAGAACTTTAGGCGATTTCATTGTCTATGCGATATGTAAAGTATTGGACAATGCAGCGACTGAAATTTGTGTGTCCAGGCATTTTGACCTCAGCGTCCTTTGATTCTGGATTTCTGTCACTCCTTTGGCTTTAGGGGAGAAACTCGTTACAGTCAGCCTGCCTTTTGTGTCCTTCATAAACATAGGAAAACAATTATATATAGTTTTACATCTAGGTTGATATTGTTGTATCATATAAAAAAACTAATGCACCTGTGTGAATTAGAGTTTGGCGTCACGTATAAATATTACGTTCTATTTATAGGAAGCCATTGACGAATGTCCACATAATGCCATCTGTTGCTAGTCTTTTAGACTGCTTTAAGGAAGCCTATAATTCATACGCTAGGGATTGGGTTTTGAGGGTAAACAAACTACAAACTCTCTCTCTCTCTCTATATATATATATATATATATATACTCTATATGAGTTTGCGTGCATGTGTGGATTTGTGTGTTTGTGCCCGTATCTGTGAGTGGGCGTGTTGTGTGTATTGTATTGTATTGTGTTGTGTGTATTGTGTTGTGTTGTGTTGTGTTGTGTGTGTTGTGTTATATACATATATATTAAAGTTGGACATACAATCTACACAGATTATTATGGGATTTGTGGCATGACTACGCGTGTATAATTATTTATGAATACATAGGAGTGGGTGTTTATTATTGCGTGTTTGCAAGTGCTCGTGAACATATCATTACGTGCCCATGCAAACGTTGTGGGAATGGAGTTGTATGGTGCATAAATGAATCATATGCTTGTGTTTAAGGGAGCCCACCTCGCTTTTTTTCTCTTTCTCTCCCTCTCTCTTTGGCTTGTATCCATTCGGCCCCATTCAGCCTACTGTCTTAAGATGTTTACCCCCATCCAGGTGTCAATATTTTCCGGGCGAGTGGTAGCGAGCCAGCATATATATATACTTGTGTCTTGACAGCAAGCTAAATTTGTACATTTTTCGATAGAAAATGTCTCCGGCGAAGCCGGATTTCTCCATACAATGCTGGCTCGCTATCGCTCGCCAGGAAGAAATCGACACCTGGATGGGGATAAACGTCTTAAAACAGTTGGCTGATTGGGGCCGAATGGATAAAAGCCAGGGAAAGAGAGAAAAAGAGAACAATATAGGAAAAGCAGGTGACCCCCTTTAAGTGCCTTGACGTGATGTAGTTATCTCGTATGGTGTCATATACTAAGTATAAACGAGTTGTACGATCACACACATACAAACACAAACACACACACAGACGCAAACACACACACACACACACATACAATCAAACACAAACACACACACACAGACGCAAACACACACACACACACACAATCAAACACAAACACACACACACACAGACGCAAACACACACACACACACAATCAAACACAAACACACACAAGCGCGGACACACACACGCACACACACACAATCAAACACAAACACACACACACACACAGACGCAAACACACACACACACACACAATCAAACACAAACACACACACACACACAGACGCAAACACACACACACACACACACACAATCAAACACAAACACACACACACACAGACGCAAACACACACACACACACACACACACTCAAGCACTGTACAGTTGGCCACACGTGCAGTGTTACATAGATTATTATATGTTTATTATATTATTATAAATGATTATATGTTAAATGTATTAAAATGTTACACTTAATGATAGACTCACAGTAATAACAACTTAGGTTCAGTTTTGTGATTTCCTTAGCTTTATCTAATATGTAGTTAAATACTATTCATAACAATAGTGTGGGAACATTACGTAAGCTGTTTTTTCCATCGGGTAGTCAAATATTGATTAAATAATTGTTGTAACTGAGTGAGAGAGAGCGTGGACATAATATTGTTGTAACTGAGTGAGAGAGAGCGTGGACATAATATTGTTGTAACTGAGTGAGAGAGAGCGTGGACATAATATTGTTGTAACTGAGTGAGAGAGAGTGTGGACATAATATTGTTGTAACTGAGTGAGAGAGAGCGTGGACATAATATTGTTGTAACTGAGTGAGAGAGAGCGTGGACATAATATTGTTGTAACTGAGTGAGAGAGAGCGTGGACATAATATTGTTGTAACTGAGTGAGAGAGAGCGTGGACATAATATTGTTGTAACTGAGTGAGAGAGCGTGGACATAATATTGTAACTGAGTGAGAGAGAGCGTGGACATAATATTGTTGTAACTGAGTGAGAGAGAGCGTGGACATAATATTGTTGTAACTGAGTGAGAGAGAGTGTGGACATAATATTGTTGTAACTGAGTGAGAGAGAGCGTGGACATAATATTGTTGTAACTGAGTGAGAGAGAGCGTGGACATAATATTGTTGTAACTGAGAGAGAGAGCGTGGACATAATATTGTTGTAACTGAGTGAGAGAGAGTGTGGACATAATATTGTTGTAACTGAGTGAGAGAGAGCGTGGACATAATATTGTTGTAACTGAGTGAGAGAGAGCGTGGACATAATATTGTTGTAACTGAGTGAGAGAGAGCGTGGACATAATATTGTTGTAACTGAGTGAGAGAGAGCGTGGACATAATATTGTTGTAACTGAGTGAGAGAGTGTGGACATAATATTGTTGTAACTGAGTGAGAGAGAGCGTGGACATAATATTGTTGTAACTGAGTGAGAGAGAGCGTGGACATAATATTGTTGTAACTGAGTGAGAGAGAGCGTGGACATAATATTGTTGTAACTGAGTGAGAGAGAGCGTGGACATAATATTTACTACATTAGGATTCCATTCAGTATGATTAATTATGTGTTGCACTAATTAACCTATGTGCCAAGATGTTCATGTGATATGCTAATAATGTTCTCGTATCTTGCTCTTAACTGACACTAAATTGTCATGTTTCCAATTTTATTTATCGGCTTTTAAGAAGATATCGTAGTGAAACATTTTGTTATATTAATAATAAACACTTGACATTAGTATGATACAGAGACCTATAGGTATGTATGTATGATTGTATGTATGTATGTATGTTCATACTTAGACACACATACCCCATGGGGTGGCCGACACGAGACAGAGCCCAAAGAGGAATAACATTTAAAGTTCCCTTTCTTAGGATCTGGGACCACTTTCGTGTTCCCTCGCCCCTTTCTCTGTCACGTCAAGTAGGAGAATTCTACAATTGGAGGAGGATTCCCAGAGACGTAGCAGTTTCATGTTGCTTACATTAATCCCTTCAGTACGATGGCGACGTTTTACCTTACATTCTGGGTAATAATATACGATATTATGGAGTTTAGGAAGGTCCTATATTATCAAGAGAGTTTATTGAGATCGTGTTTACATTTTTCAATCCTAGAGGTATTTTATAAGCTAAGTAAAATCGTTTATTGTCAACCAGAATATGATAACAATGACGTAAAGGTGATGCAGGGGTTAATTATCTATAAATCACCCGGTAAAGGAAACACAAACGCTAGGGATAACTAGATTATAATAAGAGTATAATAATTAAACCGAGCTTAGGCTACATACGTGTTCATAGTAAATGCTAATATCAGTTCATACACCTTAACCCTTGTCTGGCGGGGGTGGACTTAAGTCGGGCTAGAGAACCATGTACTATGTGGCGGGGACCGACTTAAGTCTGTGTGCAATTTTGGAGCAATAATTTCTCTTGAGAGAGAGAGAGAGACGAGCGGGTGGAGGAGCGTAGGTCGGCTCATGACCGCTCGGCACGGGGCCCGCGCGACTACTGACGTTTACTCCACACACATCCACCCTCCCTCCCTCACTACACAGGGTATTATGTCAGGAAATTACCGAATTTTAGGGAATTTTTCCTTCGTCTTGCACGATCGATCGTTGCAAGAGAATGCGTGGTCGTAGGAGGATGGTTCTGGTGTCTTTGGAAAGCTGAATTAACGCCCAAGAAGCATTCAGCAGAATAAGAGGGTACCTATTTAAAGTCATTAAAATTATCAATGGACATGACAACATGTATGCAAGCACTGTAAGTACTTCACACTAGATAACTCAAATTACACAAGAAATATTAGTTACACAATTGTGGGAAAGGCGTTTCATTCACATGAAGCGAAGCACTTCTTTTTCAACAACTTATTAAATAAATTGCCTAGAAGTGTTGTAGAGTGCCATACAGTCCAGACATTTATATATCGCTTTGATAAATATCTTGCCATGGACCCCCGACTGACTGCGTTTGTGTCTTAGTAATGTGACCGTGTCAATATCATACATAGTACTATAATGTGACCGTGTCAATATCATACATAGTACTATAATGTGACCGTGTCAATATCATACATAGTACTATAATGTGACCGTGTCAATATCATACATAGTACTATAATGTGACCGTGTCAATATCATACATAGTACTATAAGTGACCGTGTCAATATCATACATAGTACTATAATGTGACCGTGTCAATATCATACGTAGTACTATAATGTGACCGTGTCAATATCATACATAGTACTATAATGTGACCGTGTCAATATCATACATAGTACTATAATGTGACCGTGTCAATATCATACATAGTACTATAATGTGACCGTTTCAATGTCATACATATTACTATAATGTGACCGTGTCAATATCATACATAGTACTATAATGTGACCGTATCAATATCATACATAGTACTATAATGTGACCGTGTCAATATCATACATAGTACTATAATGTGACCGTGTCAATATCATACACAGTACTATAATGTGACCGTGTCAATATCATACATAGTACTATAATGTGACCGTATCAATATCATACATAGTACTATAATGTGACCGTGTCAATATCATACATAGTACTATAATGTGACAGTGTCAATATCATACATAGTACTATAATGTGACCGTGTCAATATCATACATAGTACTATAATGTGACCGTGTCAATATCATACATAGTACTATAATGTGACCGTGTCAATATCATACATAGTACTATAATGTGACCGTGTCAATATCATACATGTTCAGAAGTTGTTAAGAAGGCAAACCAAATAATTGGCTTTATAGGCAGGTCATTTGAGCATAAATCCAAAGAAGTTATCCTAACCCTTTACAATTCCTTAGTCCGCCCTCTTCTGGAATACTGCGTTCAATCCTGGTGCCCTTAATACCAAAAAGATATAAACAAGCTAGAACGAGTTCAAGGTAGAGTTACCAAAATGATACCTAGCCTAAAGAACAAACCATACGAAGAGCATCTTAGAGAATTAAATCTATTTCCTTTAACCCAGTGCAGATTAAGAGGTGACTTAATTCAAGTGTTCAAAATCATCAAAGGCATCGACAATATGAACTGTAGTAAGTACTTCACTATCGACCAATCTAATTACACGCGGGGAAACGGTTGCAAAATTATTGGTAAATCTTTTAAGTCGCACGAATCTAAGAATTTCTTCTTCAATCGAGTTGTCAACTTGTGGAATGAGCTTCCCCGAAACGTTATAGACTGCATCACCGTTGATTCATATAAACTCCGCCTAGACAAATATCTCTCATCAAACCCGCGACTGACTGCGTTTGTAAATGAATAACTTTATTTTATCCCCCCCTCAGTTACTAACCCATCTGTCCCCTACTAACTTCCTAATCCTGCCACGGACATTAGATCCAGGGCAGTAATTCCATTTCCAATGTTCCCTTACCCACTCTAAACCACTGTTTGGACACTTGATCCTCAGTGTTTTGGAGGACAAGCAACCTAGAAGGGTCACTAGACCTGTTGTTGCTTGATTTCCTTTGTACTCCTTTGTACTCCTTTGTACATAGTACTATAATGTGACCGTGTCAATATCATACATAGTACTATAATGTGACCGTGTCGATATCATACATAGTACTATAATGTGACCGTGTCAACATCATACATAGTACTATAATGTGACCGTGTCAATATCATACATAGTACTATAATGTGACCATGTCAATATCATACATAGTACTATAATGTGACCGTGTCAATATCATACATAGTACTATAATGTGACCGTGTCAATATCATACATAGTACTATAATGTGACCGTGTCAATATCATACATAGTACTATAATGTGACCGTATCAATATCATACATAGTACTATAATGTGACCGTGTCAATATCATACATAGTACTATAATGTGACCGTGTCAATATCATACATAGTACTATAATGTGACCGTGTCAATATCATACATAGTACTATAATGTGACCGTGTCAATATCATACATAGTACTATAATGTGACCGTATCAATATCATACATAGTACTATAATGTGACCGTGTCAATATCATACATAGTACTATAATGTGACCGTGTCAATATCATACATAGTACTATAATGTGACCGTGTCAATATCATACATAGTACTATAATGTGACCGTGTCAATATCATACATAGTACTATAATGTGACCGTGTCAATATCATACATAGTACTATAATGTGACCGTGTCAATATCATACACAGTACTATAATGTGACCGTGTCAATATCATACATAGTACTATAATGTGACCGTGTCAATATCATACACAGTACTATAATGTGACCGTGTCAATATCATACATAGTACTATAATGTGACCGTATCAATATCATACATAGTACTATAATGTGACCGTGTCAATATCATACATAGTACTATAATGTGACCGTGTCAATATCATACACAGTACTATAATGTGACCGTGTCAATATCATACATAGTACTATAATGTGACTGTATCAATATCATACATAGTACTATAATGTGACCGTGTCAATATCATACACAGTACTATAATGTGACCGTGTCAATATCATACATAGTACTATAATGTGACCGTGTCAATATCATACATAGTACTATAATGTGACCGTGTCAATATCATACATAGTACTATAATGTGACCGTGTCAATATCATACACAGTATTATAATGTGACCGTGTCAATATCATACATAGTACTATAATGTGACCGTATCAATATCATACATAGTACTATAATGTGACCGTGTCAATATCATACATAGTACTATTATGTGACCGTGTCAATATCATACACAGTACTATAATGTGACCGTGTCAATATCATACATAGTACTATAATGTGACTGTATCAATATCATACATAGTACTATAATGTGACCGTGTCAATATCATACACAGTACTATAATGTGACCGTGTCAATATCATACATAGTACTATAATGTGACTGTATCAATATCATACATAGTACTATAATGTGACCGTGTCAATATCATACATAGTACTATAATGTGACCGTGTCAATATCATACATAGTACTATAATGTGACCGTGTCAATATCATACATAGTACTATAATGTGACTGTATCAATATCATACATAGTACTATAATGTGACCGTGTCAATATCATACATAGTACTATAATGTGACCGTGTCAATATCATACATAGTACTATAATGTGACCGTGTCAATATCATACATAGTACTATAATGTGACCGTGTCAATATCATACATAGTACTATAATGTGACCGTGTCAATATCATACATAGTACTATAATGTGACCGTGTCAATATCATACATAGTACTATAATGTGACCTTGTCAATATCATACATAGTACTATAATGTGACCGTGTCAATATCATACATAGTACTATAATGTGACCGTGTCAATATCATACGTAGTACTATAATGTGACCGTGTCAATATCATACATAGTACTATAATGTGACAGTGTCAATATCATACATAGTACTATAATGTGACCGTGTCAATATCATACATAGTACTATAATGTGACCGTTTCAATGTCATACATAGTACTATAATGTGACCGTGTCAATATCATACATAGTACTATAATGTGACCGTATCAATATCATACATAGTACTATAATGTGACCGTGTCAATATCATACATAGTACTATAATGTGACCGTGTCAATATCATACACAGTACTATAATGTGACCGTGTCAATATCATACATAGTACTATAATGTGACCGTATCAATATCATACATAGTACTATAATGTGACCGTGTCAATATCATACATAGTACTATAATGTGACAGTGTCAATATCATACATAGTACTATAATGTGACCGTGTCAATATCATACATAGTACTATAATGTGACCGTGTCAATATCATACATAGTACTATAATGTGACCGTGTCAATATCATACATAGTACTATAATGTGACCGTGTCAATATCATACATGTTCAGAAGTTGTTAAGAAGGCAAACCAAATAATTGGCTTTATAGGCAGGTCATTTGAGCATAAATCCAAAGAAGTTATCCTAACCCTTTACAATTCCTTAGTCCGCCCTCTTCTGGAATACTGCGTTCAATCCTGGTGCCCTTAATACCAAAAAGATATAAACAAGCTAGAACGAGTTCAACGTAGAGTTACCAAAATGATACCTAGCCTAAAGAACAAACCATACGAAGAGCATCTTAGAGAATTAAATCTATTTCCTTTAACCCAGCGCAGATTAAGAGGTGACTTAATTCAAGTGTTCAAAATCATCAAAGGCATCGACAATATGAACTGTAGTAAGTACTTCACTATCGACCAATCTAATTACACGCGGGGAAACGGTTGCAAAATTATTGGTAAATCTTTTAATTCGCACGAATCTAAGAATTTCTTCTTCAATCGAGTTGTCAACTTGTGGAATGAGCTTCCCCAAAACGTTATAGACTGCATCACCGTTGATTCATATAAACTCCGCCTAGACAAATATCTCTCATCAAACCCGCGACTGACTGCGTTTGTAAATGAATAACTTTATTTTATCCCCCCCTCAGTTACTAACCCATCTGTCCCCTACTAACTTCCTAATCCTGCCACGGACATTAGTTCCAGGGCAGTAATTCCATTTCCAATGTTCCCTTACCCACTCTAAACCACTGTTTGGACACTTGATCCTCAGTGTTTTGGAGGACAAGCAACCTAGAAGGGTCACTAGACTTGTTGTTGCTTGATTTCCTTTGTACTCCTTTGTACATAGTACTATAATGTGACCGTGTCAATATCATACATAGTACTATAATGTGACCGTGTCGATATCATACATAGTACTATAATGTGACCGTGTCAACATCATACATAGTACTATAATGTGACCGTGTCAATATCATACATAGATACATAGTACTATAATGTGACCGTGTCAATATCATACATAGTACTATAATGTGACCGTGTCAATATCATACATAGTACTATAATGTGACCGTGTCAATATCATACATAGTACTATAATGTGACCGTGTCAATATCATACATAGTACTATAATGTGACCGTGTCAATATCATACATAGTACTATAATGTGACCGTGTCAATATCATACATAGTACTATAATGTGACCGTGTCAATATCATACATAGTACTATAATGTGACCGTGTCAATATCATACATAGTACTATAATGTGACCGTGTCAATATCATACATAGTACTATAATGTGACCGTGTCAATATCATACATAGTACTATAATGTGACCGTGTCAATATCATACATAGTACTATAATGTGACCGTGTCAATATCATACATAGTACTATAATGTGACCGTGTCAATATCATACATAGTACTATAATGTGACCGTGTCAATATCATACATAGTACTATAATGTGACCGTATCAATATCATACATAGTACTATAATGTGACCGTGTCAATATCATACATAGTACTAATGTGACCGTGTCAATATCATACATAGTACTATAATGTGAACGTATCAATATCATACATAGTACTATAATGTGACCGTGTCAATATCATACATAGTACTATAATGTGACCGTGTCAATATCATACATAGTACTATAATGTGACCGTGTCAATATCATACATAGTACTATAATGTGACCGTGTCAATATCATACATAGTACTATAATGTGACCGTGTCAATATCATACACAGTACTATAATGTGACCGTGTCAATATCATACATAGTACTATAATGTGACCGTGTCAATATCATACATAGTACTATAATGTGACCGTGTCAATATCATACACAGTACTATAATGTGACCGTGTCAATATCATACATAGTACTATAATGTGACCGTGTCAATATCATACATAGTACTATAATGTGACCGTGTCAATATCATACATAGTACTATAATGTGACCGTGTCAATATCATACACAGTACTATAATGTGACCGTGTCAATATCATACATAGTACTATAATGTGACCGTGTCAATATCATACATAGTACTATAATGTGACCGTGTCAATATCATACACAGTACTATAATGTGACCGTGTCAATATCATACATAGTACTATAATGTGACCGTGTCAATATCATACATAGTACTATAATGTGACCGTGTCAATATCATACATAGTACTATAATGTGACCGTGTCAATATCATACATAGTACTATAATGTGACCGTGTCAATATCATACATAGTACTATAATGTGACCGTGTCAATATCATACATAGTACTATAATGTGACCGTGTCAATATCATACATAGTACTATAATGTGACCGTGTCAATATCATACATAGTACTATAATGTGACCGTGTCAATATCATACATAGTACTATAATGTGACCGTGTCAATATCATACATAGTACTATAATGTGACCGTGTCAATATCATACATAGTACTATAATGTGACCGTGTCAATATCATACATAGTACTATAATGTGACCGTGTCAATATCATACATAGTACTATAATGTGACCGTGTCAATATCATACATAGTACTATAATGTGACCGTGTCAATATAGTACTATAATGTGACCGTGTCAATATCATACATAGTACTATAATGTGACCGTGTCAATATCATACATAGTACTATAATGTGACCGTGTCAATATCATACATAGTACTATAATGTGACCGTGTCAATATCATACACAGTACTATAATGTGACCGTGTCAATATCATACATAGTACTATAATGTGACCGTGTCAATATCATACATAGTACTATAATGTGACCGTGTCAATATCATACATAGTACTATAATGTGACCGTGTCAATATCATACATAGTACTATAATGTGACCGTGTCAATATCATACATAGTACTATAATGTGACCGTGTCAATATCATACATAGTACTATAATGTGACCGTGTCAATATCATACATAGTACTATAATGTGACCGTGTCAATATCATACATAGTACTATAATGTGACCGTGTCAATATCATACATAGTACTATAATGTGACCGTGTCAATATCATACATAGTACTATAATGTGACCGTGTCAATATCATACATAGTACTATAATGTGACCGTGTCAATATCATACATAGTACTATAATGTGACCGTGTCAATATCATACATAGTACTATAATGTGACCGTGTCAATATCATACACAGTACTATAATGTGACCGTGTCAATATCATACATAGTACTATAATGTGACCGTGTCAATATCATACATAGTACTATAATGTGACCGTGTCAATATCATACATAGTACTATAATGTGACCGTGTCAATATCATACATAGTACTATAATGTGACCGTGTCAATATCATACATAGTACTATAATGTGACCGTGTCAATATCATACATAGTACTATAATGTGACCGTGTCAATATCATACATAGTACTATAATGTGACCGTGTCAATATCATACATAGTACTATAATGTGACCGTGTCAATATCATACATAGTACTATAATGTGACCGTGTCAATATCATACATAGTACTATAATGTGACCGTGTCAATATCATACATAGTACTATAATGTGACCGTGTCAATATCATACATAGTACTATAATGTGACCGTGTCAATATCATACATAGTACTATAATGTGACCGTGTCAATATCATACATAGTACTATAATGTGACCGTGTCAATATCATACATAGTACTATAATGTGACCGTGTCAATATCATACATAGTACTATAATGTGACCGTGTCAATATCATACATAGTACTATAATGTGACCGTGTCAATATCATACATAGTACTATAATGTGACCGTGTCAATATCATACATAGTACTATATGTGACCGTGTCAATATCATACATAGTACTATAATGTGACCGTGTCAATATCATACATAGTACTATAATGTGACCGTGTCAATATCATACATAGTACTATATGTGAACCGTGTCAATATCATACATAGTACTATAATGTGACCGTGTCAATATCATACATAGTACTATAATGTGACCGTGTCAATATCATACATAGTACTATAATGTGACCGTGTCAATTATCATACATATACTATAATGTGACCGTGTCAAGATCATACTTAATAGTAAAATGTCACGGTGTGAATATCATACATAGTACTATAATGGGGCCGTGTCAGTATGATACATAGTACTATAATGTGCCGCTATCAATATCATACATACTACTATAATGCGACCGTGTCAATATCATACATAGTACAATAATGTGACCGTGTCAATATCATACATAGTACTATAATGTGACCGTGTCAATATCATACACAGTAATATAATGTGACCGTGTCAATATCATACATAGTACTAATGTGACCGTGTCAATATCAACATAGTACTATAATGTGACCGTGTCAATATCATACATAGTACTATAATGTGACCGTGTCAATATCATACATAGTACTATAATGTGACCGTGTCAATATCATACATAGTACTATAATGTGACCGTGTCTCAATATCATACATAGTACTATAATGTGACCGTGTCAATATCATACATAGTACTATAATGTGACCGTGTCAATATCATACATAGTACTATAATGTGACCGTGTCAATATCATACATAGTACTATAATGTGACCGTGTCAATCATACAACCGTGTCAATAATAGTACTATAATGTGACCGTGTCAATATCATACATAGTACTATAATGTGACCGTGTATCAATATCATACATAGTACTATAATGTGACCGTGTCAATATCATACATAGTACTATAATGTGACCGTGTCAATATCATACATAGTACTATAATGTGACCGTGTCAATATCATACATAGTACTATAATGTGACCGTGTCAATATCATACATAGTACTATAATGTGACCGTGTCAATATCATACACAGTACTATAATGTGACCGTGTCAATATCATACATAGTACTATAATGTGACCGTGTCAATATCATACAGTACTATAATGTGACCGTGTCAATATCATACATAGTACTATAATGTGACCGTATCAATATCATACATAGTACTATAATGTGACCGTGTCAATATCATACATAGTACTATAATGTGACCGTGTCAATATCATACACAGTACTATAATGTGACCGTGTCAATATCATACATAGTACTATAATGTGACTGTATCAATATCATACATAGTACTATAATGTGACCGTGTCAATATCATACACAGTACTATAATGTGACCGTGTCAATATCATACATAGTACTATAATGTGACCGTGTCAATATCATACATAGTACTATAATATGACCGTGTCAATATCATACATAGTACTATAATGTGACCGTGTCAATATCATACACAGTACTATAATGTGACCGTGTCAATATCATACATAGTACTATAATGTGACCGTATCAATATCATACATAGTACTATAATGTGACCGTGTCAATATCATACATAGTACTATAATGTGACCGTGTCAATATCATACACAGTACTATAATGTGACCGTGTCAATATCATACATAGTACTATAATGTGACTGTATCAATATCATACATAGTACTATAATGTGACCGTGTCAATATCATACACAGTACTATAATGTGACCGTGTCAATATCATACATAGTACTATAATGTGACTGTATCAATATCATACATAGTACTATAATGTGACCGTGTCAATATCATACATAGTACTATAATGTGACCGTGTCAATATCATACATAGTACTATAATGTGACCGTGTCAATATCATACATAGTACTATAATGTGACTGTATCAATATCATACATAGTACTATAATGTGACCGTGTCAATATCATACATAGTACTATAATGTGACCGTGTCAATATCATACATAGTACTATAATGTGACCGTGTCAATATCATACATAGTACTATAATGTGACCGTGTCAATATCATACATAGTACTATAATGTGACCGTGTCAATATCATACATAGTACTATAATGTGACCGTGTCAATATCATACATAGTACTATAATGTGACTGTATCAATATCATACATAGTACTATAATGTGACCGTGTCAATATCATACATAGTACTATAATGTGACCGTGTCAATATCATACATAGTACTATAATGTGACCGTGTCAATATCATACATAGTACTATAATGTGACTGTATCAATATCATACATAGTACTATAATGTGACCGTGTCAATATCATACATAGTACTATAATGTGACTGTATCAATATCATACATAGTACTATAATGTGACCGTGTCAATATCATACATAGTACTATAATGTGACCGTGTCAATATCATACATAGTGCTATAATGTGACCGTGTCAATATCATACATAGTACTATAATGTGACCGTGTCAATATCATACATAGTACTATAATGTGACAGTGTCAATATCATACATAGTACTATAATGTGACCGTGTCAATATCATACACAGTACTATAATGTGACCGTGTCAATATCATACACAGTACTATAATGTGACCGTGTCAATATCATACACAGTACTATAATGTGACCGTGTCAATATCATACATAGTACTATAATGTGACCGTGTCAATATCATACATAGTACTATAATGTGACCGTGTCAATATCATACATAGTACTATAATGTGACCGTGTCAATATCATACATAGTACTATAATGTGACCGTGTCAATATCATACATAGTACTATAATGTGACCGTGTCAATATCATACAGAGTACTATAATGTGACCGTGTCAATATCATACATAGTACTATAATGTGACCGTGTCAATATCATACATAGTACTATAATGTGACCGTGTCAATATCATACATAGTACTATAATGTGACCGTGTCAATATCATACATAGTACTATAATGTGGACCGTGTCAATATCATACATAGTACTATAATGTGACCGTGTCAATATCATACATAGTACTATAATATGACCGTGTCAATATCATACATAGTACTATAATGTGACCGTGTCAATATCATACATAGTACTATAATGTGACCGTGTCAATATCATACATAGTACTATAATGTGACCGTGTCAATATCATACATAGTACTATAATGTGACCGTGTCAATATCATACATAGTACTATAATGTGACCGTGTCAATATCATACATAGTACTATAATGTGACCGTGTCAATATCATACATAGTACTATAATGTGACCGTGTCAATATCATACATAGTACTATAATGTGACCGTGTCAATATCATACATAGTACTATAATGTGACCGTGTCAATATCATACATAGTACTATAATGTGACCGTGTCAATATCATACATAGTACTATAATGTGACCGTGTCAATATCATACATAGTACTATAATGTGACCGTGTCAATATCATACATAGTACTATAATGTGACCGTGTCAATATCATACATAGTACTATAATGTGACCGTGTCAATATCATACATAGTACTATAATGTGACCGTGTCAATATCATACATAGTACTATAATGTGACCGTGTCAATATCATACATAGTACTATAATGTGACCGTGTCAATATCATACATAGTACTATAATGTGACTGTATCAATATCATACATAGTACTATAATGTGACCGTGTCAATATCATACATAGTACTATAATGTGACCGTGTCAATATCATACATAGTACTATAATGTGACTGTATCAATATCATATATAGTACTATAATGTGACCGTGTCAATATCATACATAGTACTATAATGTGACCGTGTCAATATCATACATAGTACTATAATGTGACTGTATCAATATCATACATAGTACTATAATGTGACCGTGTCAATATCATACATAGTACTATAATGTGACCGTGTCAATATCATACATAGTACTATAATGTGACCGTGTCAATATCATACATAGTACTATAATGTGACCGTGTCAATATCATACATAGTACTATAATGTAACCGTGTCAATATCATACATAGTACTATAATGTGACCGTGTCAATATCATACATAGTACTATAATGTGACTGTATCAATATCATACATAGTACTATAATGTTGTTTTCTGCCCATAGTCTTCCTGGAGCTGAAGCCCTTGTTGTTGTGGCATTTATTTGTATTTTTATTTACAAGCCGCCTAGTAAGGACCATTAGGTCTGTTGGTGTTTGCCTTCCTTTGTATTCCATTGTATTATTCTTTAAAAGTAAGAGCTTTTTCTAAAATCTTATGAGGCACCTTCTTGAGCTTGGCAGTCATTGCTGGTCTTGATATATCAATACAGACTAAACAAATTGAGTTGTGCAGCGTCCAGTGATAAAGCTAATACCATTACATAAAAAATAATCCATATTATAAATGACTAAACAATATACATATAATACTACTGAATGTTTGGCAGTTAGAAAATATTAACAGTTTAACATTTTATTTTTGATGCGGCATAAAATTCATAATAATTATACTAATCCCGAGACAAAAATAGTATGCGTCATATAGCATGACTCTCATCAACTCGGTGCGAGTGGTTAGTTGAGCCGGATTGTAAATAGGGATCTCTCCGTCTAAGCAGCGTCTTTATCTGTGTAAGTTTATTAACCCGGGAGCTGCGGGTAGACTCTTAAGAGTTCCCCCGGCGCACTGCGGGTAGACTCTTAAGAGCAGAGACTTTGAACACGTACCAAAACCGCGCGTTTATAGCCAGGCGGCTGAAAATTGGTGTGGGTATTGTACTACATGTCAACTCTCGATACCACCCCGCCAAACGCTCGCCCCGCACTCGTGCAAGCACCACCGCGCCAGTAACCACGCACTAGTCATGGAGCCTACATGTCCCTCACGCTCGCTCCCTGATGACACAACCAGCCCTCCTTCTGGTGGTGTTAGCCGCCGTGGAAGGCAGAGGGTGGCTGCCAAAGACCCTAGCTACCAGTACGGCACGCCCTACAGCTCAGAGGACGAATCACCAGCACCAAAAGCACGTAAAACACGTGCAAGCAGGGCAATGGCACAGAGGTCATTGGTCTTTCGGGACACTGCCACCACGACCCAGGCCACTGCAACAACCACTACCACCACCACTGCCACCACTGCCACCCCTGCCACCCCTGCCACCGGTACCAGCGACGCAGGAGGCCGCCCTAGGGCTGCATTACCTGCGGGGGCAGGAAAAATGAAAGGCACGGGCGTAGGGAAGAGAACCCGTACGCCAGCCACAGTGCCCCTACCACCACCACCACCACCAGCCGCCCCTGGCCCAGCTGCCCCTGCCGCCCCTGCCGCCCCTGCCGCCCCTGCCGCCCCTGCCCAAGGAACAGGGAAGGGGAAGGGGAAAGGGAGAGGGAAAGTGACTGGGAAAGCGACTGCTGGCCCTGGTGTCCCTGCCGGCCCTGCTGCCCCTGCCGCCCCTGCTGCCCCTGCCGCCCCTGCCGCCCCTGCCCAAGGAACAGGGAAGGGGAAGGGGAAAGGGAGAGGGAAAGCGACTGGGAAAGCGACTGCTGGCCCTGGTGTCCCTGCCGGCCCTGCTGCCCCTGCCGCCCCTGCCGCCCCTGCTGCCCCTGCCGCCCCTGCCGCCCCTGCCCAAGGAACAGAGAGAAGGGCGACAGGCACCACCATCATCTTGCCATCAAGGCCACGCACCACTGCTGCCCCTGCCGCCGCCGCCCCTGCCGCCGCCGCCGCCCCTGCCGCCGCCCCTGCCACCACCTCTGCTGTCCCTGTCCATAAGACTCCCGCACGTGCCAAAGTGACCCGGAAAAATCTTACACCATCTAAGTATGCCGCCCTGCTGTTTGATGGTGATTCGCAGGACATTGGCAGCCCGGGTTTCGACGACGAAGCCCTAGCACGGGACCAAGGGTGGGGGGATTTGGGAGTGGACAGTGGGAGTGAGTCCGACGTCGGTGACGAAAACGAGGAAGGGCATCGTCTGTCGAGTGAAGAGGAGGGTAATGATGATGAAGTGCTGTATCGCGACCATGGAAGCGATATTTCAGACGCAGAAGAAGACGCAGACGACATTCCGATCCCTGGCATGCCTTCGTTCGATTGGTCTGACGGGGTCAATTTTGTACCTGACGTGCCCCAGTTCAATCCTGGGACGTCAGGAACAACTGACAACTGGCCCTGTGATGATCAAGCGAACGAAAGCGACTTCTTCCTCGCTTTTTCGACATGGAGGTAATGACGTACATCGTTGCCCAAACAAACGCCTACTACAGGTGGGTGTTTGGCAGATTGGACGTCCTTTCTCCAAAAGCGAGAATACGAGGCTGGGTGGATACGACTGTGGCAGAATTTCTGACGTTCTTTGCCTTGTTGTTCCTCATGCCTCTGATCAAGAAGCATGTGTTGCAACACTACTGGAAGCACGACCCTCTCATCGCCACCCCAACTTTCAATAAGTTCATGACTCGTGACAGATTTTTGTTGCTGCTAAGATTTATGCACTTGCAGACAACGAAAATCCTAACAGGATTGACAGGATATGGAAAGTTCGGGAGGTGTTCACCATGTTGTTGGAGAGGTATAGGAAATACTTTTACCCCTTCCTCAATTTGGTGATTGATGAGTCGCTCGTGCTCTTCAAAGGACGTCTTGTTTTCAAGCAGTATATCCCCTTGAAAAGGCATAGGTTCGGAATCAAGCTCTTCGTGTTGTGCGACTGTGAAACTGGAATAGTGCTTGACATGATCGTGTATACAGGCACTGACATTGACATACCGAAAGCCGCTGCCAATGACCCCATGGGCATGTCAGGTGCCATCGTCAGGAAAATGTTGGCACCTTACCTGGGCAAAGGCCACATCATCTACACTGACAACTGGTATACTTCTCCTGCTCTCTGCCAGTTTCTTTATGACAACCAAACGGGGTCATGTGGGACTGTCAGAAAGACAAGAAAGTTTATGCCAAAGTTCACAGGTGATGTCATTCCTCTCACAGATGCCTCCTCCAGTGACACACCTTCAGAAGACGACCTTGCCAAGGAACACCGCGAGAGGCATGTGCGAAGAAGGCGACGAAAGGGGCAGAAATACAAGCAGCTCGAGAAGTGTGGGAAACTGATAGCCCTGAAGTGGAAGGATAAGCGAGACGTCCACCTGCTTTCCACCGTCCACACAGGTGCCCAGGTGGATTCTGGCAAAATCCACTACCGAACCAGGAAGACAATCTACAAGCCCGACATGGTAGTGGACTACACCAAAAACATGCGCCTGGTGGACAAGTCTGACTGTCAGCTGTCAGGTGTTGAGTGTCTGAGGAAGACTGTGAAGTGGTATCACAAGCTCTTCCTCCACCTAGTTGACATAACGATGCTGAACGCCTACAACTTGTGGTTGGTGAAGAAGGATATGGCCCCAAACCAGAAGCTGAAATTCCGGGAGTTCGTGTACAACGTCTCCTACCAACTCCTGGAGAAGTATGCCACCACCACTCACAGACGTACGGCATGGCGTGGGGATCACGTTCCTGACCGCATCCAGCTGGGTGTCGAAAGACACTACACAACCAACACCGAGCTGATTGGCACTCGTCACAGGCAGGTGCAGTGCACCGTCTGCAGCTCCAGTGTGAGGAAACCCCATGTGACCAAAAGAGTCACCTCAATGTGCGCCGAGTGCAAAGTTGCACTCTGCCTGGGTGACTGCTTCAGGGACTACCACACCTTCAAGAACTACTGAGTGTCGGCCCCTGCCCTGCCCTGCCCTGCCCTGGACTCGCCCCGTGCCCTGCCCTGGACTCGCCTCCTGCCCTGCCCTGCCCTGGACTCGCGCCCTACCTTACCTGACCTGACCTAATTGATCACGCTACCTCATAATGTAACATATATATTATATAATGTATAAGTTCCAAAGATGTCCCTGTGATATAGCTTTTACATTATATAATTGTATGTTTCATTATTTAGTTTATAAGTTTCAAAGATTTACATGTAATATGCCTTATTTTTTAGTATATCAATATATATGTTTGTTATTAGCCTAAGTAATGTGTATATAATTATTTTCTTACCTCAAATGAATTGTACAAAAATAAATATGTTTCAATAAATCATGTCAAACCTACTATGATAATAAAATAAAACAATAAAAAAAGAAAAAAAGAAAACAAGGTCATGTCATTGTATTCTTACAATATGATATATTCTATGAATATTTCATATTGTTTGAATACAATGGCATGATCTTGTAAAAAAAAAATTTATAAAATTTTTTCTAGACAATATAAAACCTTCCCCATAACCCCCTCCTGGATTCGATCCCACTACCCTACGACACTTTGAGTTTTCCAGTCCGCGACCTTACCAACCATGCCACAGGAGCTCATACCAAATATCACTCAAAACTTCGTGTGTACAATCGAAATGACAATATACAAAAAAAAATGAATTATCCCACCAATTTACGTTTGTAAATTGATGGGATTATCAATTATATCATGCCAAGGTTTATAATAGTTTGTCTCTGTCAAGAATTAGTAATTATATAACTTTATTCTGTCAAAAATTGCCCAAACACTCAGCAAAATTGCCCCTCTCAGTGTGACTCCACTCATTTTCACACGGTCAGGCGGTCACGAGGTGACCCTTGCCGCTCCTTGATTCTCCAGCTACAGCAGCTCTGTCTGGGAACAAAATTGGTATAAATACAATAATGGATAAAATACTCTTCACAAATACATTTGTATTGTATAATATTGTAAATAAAAATGAATAATAACTGTGTGGGTGTCGAAAATTGCTCAACCAGCTTTCTTATGTCTCGCCTACGCGCGTATATTGGATTATACATAGTCATGACTGTCATACAAATAATTGCAGTAGGTCTCGAATATACATTTAGATTGCATATTACTTCGAAATAAATAAGTAAACGTTTCTCTGGTGGCAATCTACCCTTTCGCAGGTGTAAGGAGACACCAGTCTATATTTAGCCCTCTATCACAACAGGCAATCTGCCTGTGTTGACTCAGCACCGTCGCTGGTGGTCTATAAATATAGTACTTTATTTACAGTCAATGGCCTACATGTTTCTGTGGTACTTCACATGTGTCTAAAATGCAATGTCTGCTTGCATAAAAATGCAATTCTGAAGTCCATTTATATGTACGACATACGCATGTCTCAGTTTCTCTCTCTCTCTCTCTCTCTCTCTCTCTCTCTCTCCATTCCTGACTCATGTTATTGTAGACCTGTTGATGGCAACGAACACCAGCCATCTGGTAGACATAAGGGTCAAAATACCAAACATCAATACGCCTGGGGCGCCTCCACAATTATCACTAAGCTGGTTATCTATCTAGAGATCTGCCTGACTTCCATCTCTCCACGACTCACTCACTCACTGCACCCCTGCATGCCTCCCTCCCACCCACCCACCCACCCCCAACCCCCCCTTTCAGGCTTCCGTCTGCTAGAAACACATTCACAATTTGCGTAAATATCGCATCAATTGGGCTATATGCGGTATATTCCTTGTTATATGGGACGCCTACATATGTACACGTCTTTATTATAGCATGAGAGTGCTCTAAATACAAGATTGACGTGATATTTATGGCGTAACACACCCTCTCCCCCTTTCATTCCCACCACAACTCACTCACACCTTGGTTCACGCATAGAAACTCATTGATAATGTGCGTAAATATCGCATGAATTGGTTTATATGCGGTATATATTTTGATATATGGCACGTATACATACGTACAAGTCTGTATTATAGCGTGACAGTGCTCTACGTACAAGATATACGTGATATGTATGGCGTAAACCACACTCTCAGCTCATAAATTGCCGCCAAACCTCCAACACATCTTCATTCCCGCCTAAATATTCTCTTATAATTCCCTTATATATTGCAATTTTTGGTCACTATGAGGCATATTCATTGTTATATGGGTGCCCTACACATGTATACATACTCTAAATAGCCTAAAAGGGCTCGAAAAAGGAGATATACGTGATAATACGCGGTAACCCACCCCCTCCTCCCTCTCCTTCTATCCCCTGCGCGCGTAAATATTCGGCAGGGAAATCTCGCCGCTCGATGACAATCTAGCCGCGCGGTGCCATTCGCTCCACATTTTTCAACTACGGACCGTTCCCCTACCCCCCCCAGACATTTTTTGGGGGGTCAAATATATATGGGCCGATGCACGCAAACATTCCCTACACGATGATGTACTTTTTATCGAAATTGGCAATAGGTCCCAAAATCATCATAGGTGCGCACAGTCTTACCCTGTAGAAAACCCCCTGTGCGCCGCGGAGAGGTTAAGGGGGGTGACCTGCCTTTTTTCTCTTTCTCTGGCTTTAATCCATTCAGCCTACTGTTTTAAGACTTTTATCCTCATCCAAGTGGCGATTTTTTCCTGGCGAGCGGTAGCGAGTCAGCATATTATTCAAAATGGTTTGACAACAGATTAAATTTGTGCATTTTTTGATAGAAAATGTCTCTGGCGAAGCCGGATTTCTTCATATAATGCTGGCTCGCTGCAGCTCGCAAGGATAATATCGACACCTGGATGGGGATAAACGCCTTGCAACAGTAGGCTGAAAGGAGCCGAATGGATACAAGCCAGAGCAAGAGAGAAATTTTAAAAATAGAGAATAAAAGCAGGTCACCCCCCTCAAGGCATGACTTGAATATAGGAGAGGTGAGACACGTAATTTAATTTTAATCATGTAATGTCTTGAACAAAGGAAGAGGACAGACGAAGTAGTAGTGGGTGGGGAAGAGAGGCGTTGGGGCTTAACCCAATATGTGGGTGATTTTAATGTCCATAATGTTGAATGGCTCACTCATTCAGCCAGGACTGATGATGCTGGTCTTGAATGTGAGCTATTTGCAGACTCATTTAATCTCACTCAACTAGTCAACCAACCCACCCGTGTACCAGATAATCCTAATCATAATTCCCACCTACTGGACTTATTTTTAACAACCAATTCAGAAAATTATGATGTTACAGTGAGGTCCCCGTTTGGATCTTCTGATCACTGTCTGATACAGGCCACCTGTCTATCACCTACCACATCTTGCTACTCTGAACCTGTTTTGGTGACTAAATGGCATTACGATAGGGCAGACTGGGAGGGTCTTCAAGGTTTCTTTATTGAAATTCCCTGGACCTCTTTCTTTTCTAACGATGCACACTCCACCTTGAGCCACATACAAGATTTTGTAAAAATTGGAATGGAAACTTTTATTCCTCATCAAAAGTACATTAAAAGATCTAATTCACCTAAATGGTTTGACCATAATTGTGCTAGAGTAACTGAACAAAAAGTAATAGCCTACAATGCATACACAAGATCAAAAACACATGAAGCCTTTAATTACTTTAGAAACATCAGAAATCATGCCAAAACTGTATTAAACCTAACTAAATCAAACTTTCTCCACAAGCAGGCAAATAACCTTCTAAATAATCCAAATGATAACAACATATTTTGGTCTACTCTTAACTCATTCAAATCCAACTTCACAACTGCTTCATCCATTCCACCATTAAAATCTCTGACTGGCAATCTTGTAAGTAACCCACGAGGTAAAGCTAACCTTCTTGCGGATATTTTCTCCACTAACTCAACCTTAGATGAAATAAATCAAGATGTCCCTGTACTTAATTTTAATTCGCCTGAAATTCCCTCACTTAAGATCCACACCAGACATGTCAAAACTATTTTGCAGAATCTCTCAGTAGATAAGGCTCCTGGTCCAGATAAAATTCCTCCAATAGTACTTAAGAATTGCTCCTTGGTGCTCGCTCCTGTATTGGCAACATTTTTCCGTCTATGTACTCATACATCATGCTTCCCAGTACCCTGGAAAGAAGCAAACATCCATCCAGTTCCTAAAAAAGGTGCCTCTTCAGATCCATCAAACTACAGACCAATAGCTATAACTTCCACTCTTGGTAAAGTCTTTGAAATTATATTAAATAATCACATAATTAAGCATCTTGAGAATAATAAATTAATCAGTGATAGGCAATATGGTTTTAGACGATGTCGATCAACTGCAGACATTCTTTGCCTTCTTACGCATCAAATCAACCAAGCTACAGACCAACATGGTGAAACACATACAATAGCACTGGATATATCAAAGGCATTTGATAGAGTCTGGCATCAATCCTTATTGTCGAAGATGTCACACTACGGCCTTGCATCATTAGTTCCACTAATTTCTTCTTATCTTCATAACAGAAAAATATGTGTAATGCTAGATGGCCTTTATTCTCAATTTCACTCAATAAATGCTGGTGTTCCCCAGGGATCAGTTTTGGCCCCAACTCTGTTCCTCATTCATATCAATGATCTCATATCTACCACTCATAATCCAATACATTCCTACGCAGATGACTCAACACTCCACAGTTCCTTCACATTTACCAATTCTTTCACCCAACCCGATCTTATAAATTCAAAAATAAGCACTGCAATTTCTCTGAACCAGGACCTTTCTAGAATTGAAGAATGGGGACAAAAGAATCTAGTTTCCTTTAATGCACAGAAAACCAAGTACATTCAATTTTCTAACCAACAGAATCTCACTGACTCCCATATATTTGTTAACCTGACAAGCGCGATATAGACGTAGGTGCTAGGGTAGTTATTTGTGCATTTCTAGCCCTGGATTCTGACAGAATTCGTTATATTTACAATATAAACCATTATTTGTTTTCGGTATGCTTTTATTTTACATATATGATGTATATATGAACCTTCAAGAGTGCTAAAATAAGTGGGAAAAGCATTTGGCTGAAAAACGAAGATATTGGCCACCGGTCATAATCTCAGGCGAGAGAGAGAGACAGGCAGCCCTCCCCTCTCGCTGTCTGGGAGTCAACTGAGACCGAGGCGGTGTGTGCCGGTGTCTGGGTGTTGCATAACGATCTTTATGCAACCCACTTGTGCTACATTATCGCGGGAGAGAAAAATAACCGATAATGATGATAATAAGAGGAAAAATAGGTGATAATTGAGGAGGGGAGGGAGGGGGGAATAAGGTGGGGAAGGAGGGGAGGGGGGTGGGTGAGATTTACATGGATGAGTACTGGAGGGGAATTATCTCACCTAGAGACAAATTCCTTTGTTTTGATAGGCCCTTTTTTTTTATGGAAGGTTTTTTTTATGGTCCTGCTTCCGTGAGGCCTATCGCGTTCCCTATAGGAAGCCTTCCGTGAGGCCTATCGCGCTTGCCGGGTTAATGATGTAAATATTCCCACTTCCCCTAGTATTGACATTCTCGGTGTAACATTAACTACTAACTTGAGCTGGACACATTATGTTAGAGGCATTGCTAAGAATGCCTCTAAAAACTGGGACTCCTGTACAGAGTTCGAGAATTCTTCACTGACGAGCAGTTGGCCGTAATATATAAAAGTCATGTGCGTTCTCAGATGGATTACTGTTCACCTCTGTGGAGTGGAAGTGGAGTGGTTGCATTGAGGCAGTTGGACAAAATTCAAAATAAAGCTATTAGATTAATCAATAACCCTGCAATCACACAGGACCTTCCTACATTATCCATACGAAGAAACGTTGCATCCCTTGCATTATTCTACAGATATTTTCACAGCAATTGTTCCGAGGAACTTGCTTCAATTGTGCCGCCTCTCCACATCTTTCCCCGTAGAACTAGGGCAGCTGAGAGCCCCCATGAATTTACACTTTCTCCTCCACAATGCAGAACTTCTGTTTATCAAAATTCATTTATCCCTAGAACTACTACTCTTTGGAATTCACTTCCCTCGAATTGCTTTCCACAAACTTACAATTTACAAATGTTTAAATCCAGTTGTTACAAACATTTTATGAATGGAGGATGCCTTTAGGCACATGGACCTTTTTGTTTTATCTGTGTTTTTCCTTCCTCCGTTCATTGTCTCTTAAAAAAAAAAAAAAAAAAAATGCGTGATTTGCATTTTTTTAACCCCTTCTGTACCGGCGACGTTTTTTGCATTATGTTCTAGCTTTATTTAGACTATTTTCTTCAGTTTAATAAGGCTTCAAGCAAGTAACAGGCTTCGAAATATCTCACTTAACCCTTTTACTGCCACAGATCCTTCTTAAACTGCACATAATTATCTAAATATGGCTAGAAGAAAATTCAAAAGACGTCGCCGGTACAGAAGTGGTTAATGTTTTGCAGAGGAAGACGGACAGGACAAACACAAGATATGAATATAGGAAAGGTGAGACAGAACGAGGGAAGGAAAGAGATAGAATAGATAAAAAGGAATAAGGAGCCTAGGGAGAAACAAGAGGCAAAGGGAAAGAGCAAGGTAAGACAGAAAGAATGATGGAATAGGCAGGAAGGAAGTGGGATGGGAAGGCCGAATAGAGGGCCTGGGTACTGTACAAAGGAAGTAAAGAAGGTAGGACGGTAGGGCAGGAGGGAAAAAACAATTAAGTAACACCCCGTTCTTCACATTAATCATCAATTACAAACCCCAATGTACTTTAATAAACTAATGAAAGCATATGGCCCTCCCGGTATTCGAACGCGGGACACCATACCCAGAACATAAACATCTGAACCATTACACCACCAACACAGTTAAAGGTTTAATACACTATCACGATTAATATCTATTTTGGAATTTTGAATATCAATCTAATCATGTACTCGACCCAACTGCAACGAAGGAATAAGGAAGGAAGAGAGGCGTAAGGAAAAACAGAAACGAATGTGGAAATGTTAGGGATAAGGAGAGCATTGCTGGGTGTTTAACGATTTTTGTTTAGATACTTGCACAAAAGAAAGATTATGGTATTCTGAGTAAAACGATTGAGATATGTTGTTTTGTTGTTGTTTTGCATGTTTATATTTTTAGCCCATCAAGCGCGGGCATTTTTACAGATTTCGACATTTTAACAAAATTTATCTCTAAAGGCAAGATATGGGAGGCAATTGATGGTGCATGAGAAAACACGTTATCAATATTTCATAATTATACACACCAACAACCCCTCATGTAGCGTTCTTCATCCTTCCGTGACAATGTTTGAAAAGGCGGTTGTCTTTTTTAGGTATTATTATTTAGTATTATTATTATTAGTAGTACTATACTGTAGGTACCGCCAACGAGCTTGACAATAATCTTGACCCCTTAACTTCTTATAACTCGAAAGAATGAAATCAATCGGGCTAACGTTTCTATCATTTGGGAAGAATCCACCAGGAAATAGATGTGGATATTTACAGCCAAGTTCCTTGGCGTTACCTACAGTAGTAGTATTATAAGTAGTAGTTTGCTATTTAACTAATCGTCACGGATATATGAATAAAGCTACAGAGTAGTTGTTGATGTATGTTTGGAGTAGGCCTATTGACATATTCCTTCACCATGCATAACTAATTGTTTGTTTCTCTATCCCTATCTTTTAAAGGAAAAACTTGTTTAAAATATATATTACGTTACAATCTGCAAGAAATGTAGATACAAATATATAAACATATGTCCATGGAACATGTTATACTTGGAATGACTTAGGCTTTCGTTTATGGATGGATCTAAAAGGGAACTTGCACTGAAAGAAAGAAAGAGAGAGAGAGAGAGAGAGAGAGAGAGAGAGAGAGAGAGAGAGAGAGAGAGAGAGAGAGCTAGTTCATGGAAGGGCAGTCATTCATCTTGGGTTTAAAAGAGACACACAACTTTGATTTACTAACAGCGTGGGAGCAACAAGAAGGAACAAGAGACAGAATAAAAGAGACAAAGTAGGTAATTTTATTCTTTCAGTACATTGACGGTCTTATTTTTTGTAATACCAGCTTTCTTCAGACGAAATACTTAGGGTTAAGAAGGATTTGCGATTTGAGAGGTCCTGAAGGTAAATTATAAATTCGAATTTCAGTCAAATCTAAAGTGTACCAGAATTTAATGAAGAGAGGCGTCATTGTACTGAAAGGTCTAAAGAGCCAGGTAATGAACATAAATGGGCACTTTACTAAGGACGAACATTGGACGTTGGAAGATAGGGCTATGGCGTAAAACCAGGAATACAAATATCTAGGACTAACGGTTACAGACAAAGGATTTGAATAGGCAAACCCTGAAAAAAATGGAAAATGCAACAATGGCATGAGATATGCTGGATTCAAGCAAACATACTGTATATGACATAGTGAACAAATTATGGAAGGGATTGGGGATACCAGAAAATATTTATGAACTAGAAGCAGTGGGGTGTGCACAGACGGGGACACAAAGCAAAAGGAGATCGTACAGAATTATATTGGGAAAACAGGATTGGTGGCGAGTAAATATGTGGCACATGAGGCGACCAGGGGGGAAATGGGATGGACCACATTTAGGGAAAACACAAGGACAGTAAAATATAAGATTAAAAGAAATGGGAGAAGAGAGATGGCCACAAATGGTATATAGATGGGCGAATAGGGAAAGTAAATGGAACAGAGACGCATGAGAACACTGGAAAAACAGATATAACACAAAACCAGATATGAGGGGTATTTAGGGTATGGGAAGGAAGAGGGGAATTTGGAAGAATTGAAAATGGTAGACTAGGGTGTAAGATAATAGAGATGAAAATATAAGAAGAGTACAAATTACAAAGGAAATCAAGCAACAACAGGTCTGGTGACTCTTCTAGGCTGCTTGTCCTCCAAAACACTGAGGATCAATTGTCCAAACAGTGGTTTAGAGTGGGTAAGGGAACATTGGAAAGGGAACTACTGCCCTGAAACTAATGTCCGTGGCAGGATTAGGAAGTTAGTAGGGGACAGATGGGTTAGTAACTGAGGGGGGGATAAAATAAAGTTATTCATTTACAAACGTAGTCAGTCGCGGGTTTGATGCAAGATATTTGTCTAGGCGCAGTTTAAATGAATCAACGGTGCTGCAGTCTATAACGTCTCGGGGAAGCCCATTCCACAAGTTGACAACTCGATTGAAGAAGAAATTCTTAGATTCGTCAGAGTTAAAAGATTTACCGATAATTTTGCAACCGTTTCCCCGCACGCAATTAGATTGGTTGATAGTGAAGTACTTACTACAGTTCATATTGTCGATGCCTTTGATGAATTTGAACACTTGAATTAAGTCGCCTCTTAATCTGCGCTGGGTTAAAGGAAATAGATATAATTCTCTAAGACGCTCCTCGTATGGTTTGTTCTTTAGGCTAGGTATAATTTTGGTTACTCTACGTTGAACTCGTTCTAGCTTGTCTATATCTTTTTGGTAATATGGGCACCAGGATTGAACGCAGCAGAGGGAAGAAGGGAGGGGAGAAAAGGGATAGAAAATATGCCCTCACTAAAATATTACAAGGGAAAGGGAAAACCAACGAAATAGATTTACTATGATGGGGGATGGGGCTTAAACCTATGATTTAAAGCAAGGACGGGACCCCCTCTTCGTAGAGCTCGTAGCACCCGTCTTGCAACTCCATCCCACCCCTACTCAGTGCAACTCTCCAACCCTAGAGTGAAACGTTATTTTCAATCTTTCATCTATTCAACAGCTGAGCTCTGCAACTCTCCCCCAGAATCAGTCTTTCCCTCTTCCTATGACTTAAATTGTTTCAAGCTCCGTGTGTCCAGGCATTTTGGCTCGAACGTCCCTTGAATTTGGCCCTGTCACTCTTTCAAATCTGGAGGAGGTACTTGCCACAGACAGTTCTGCCTTTTGTCTCCCTCACTCACATGACTGTCTGCCTTTTATCTCCCTCACTCACATATAAAAAACAAATATATACAGTATACACTTACGTACACCTGGTCACATCACTTTAAATGCAAATATCGTAACCCGGATGTTTTGCAATCCTATATATATTGTTTATCTATATAAATGTTGTTGCTGTAATGCAACTTATATAGGCTAGTCACGGCAACTAAACACGATGATTTGCAGAGCACCTAGGTCGATCTTATAGAACAGGGTTTCGCATTTCATAACCCACTGTTTGAGCCATTTGAACATTGTGAATCTTTAGACCATTTCATAAATATAAGATATGTCCAAGTAGAATTGAGTTGTTCTGGTGACACAACACGCTTGTAAGATAAATCCATTTTATTGTGTTTTTAAGGTATTTGTGTAACATTCCTCATACAGTACTTGCCATGTGTTTGTACTGTATATAGCTTACTAGTGTTGTTGTTCTTATTTTTGTGGCCATTGTATTGACAGATTGAGGAAGAGAGTTCCAAAGCTTGCTTGTTGAGTAGAAGAAAGACTGGGAAAATATGTTTTATCATGGGTTTGAGAACATAATAGGGGTGAGAGTGTGTTGAAAGGCGGGTTCCCCCCGCTCTCCGTAAGGGAGGGGGTATACAGTGAGTTACCTGTGAAGAACGTTGATTGTTGTAATAGCAGTAGAAGAATGAAAGAGATTCAATATTGCCTCTTTCTGTAAATATATATATATATCAAGTATATCTCACAAATACATGTGGGCTTATCAATCTTTAAATACTCCTTGCTGGGATCGAACCTCTAACATTCAGAACAAGTGTCCAAGCCGTGGTGTAGTGGATTAAAAGCTTTGACACTTGTTCTGAATGTCGGAGGTTCGATCCCGGCTGGGAGCATTTAAACATATATATCTATGTATATATATATATATATGTACTGTGCGGTAGAGGGTACAACAGGGGAAGAGGGTTGTAGGAACGTTGAAAGCAGTAACAAGAAATAGGGTGGTCAGCATGGAAGTGAAGAAGTCTTTGCATGACAGTGTGTTAATACCGACATTGACCTACGGAAGCGAAGCATGGACGTTGGTGGAAAGACTCAGACCAAGAGTGAGAGGGGTGGAAATGAGTTACTTGAGGGATAGACAGACGAATGAGGAAGTAAGAGAGAGGTATGGTGTGCATGTAGATGTGCTGGGAAGTGTGAAAAGGAACACCTTGAGATAGTTTGGCCATATGGAACGTATGGGAAGCGAGAGAATGATTAAGAGGGTGTACGAGAGCGAAGTGGAAGAATGAAGTGAAGAAGTATATGAGTGAAGAAGGGTTCTGGATGGGAGGAGGGGCGTCCACTGACCGGGGACAGAGGTGCATGGGGGGGTTTCGTTCGTGGCCATCCCTTCGAAGATCACGGCGTCCGGCAATAGATATATATATATATAATTACAGAAATAGTCAATGTATACAGAGCGGTCACGAAACATTTCCCCATAGGGAATTCCTGTGTATTGTTCATAGGGTATTCCTATATATTTAATCTGCATCTGTATGTGGTAACCCAGGTTCGAATCCCGGTGGATCACATGCTTGCTTTCATTAATTTCTTTGGGAGGTGTTGGGTGTTGGAGTGAAATATATATATATATAGATTGTTCAGCTCTCTCTTGCAAATACACAGGAATTCCCTATGGTGGAATATTTCACGACCGCTCTGTATATCAAAGGGTATGGTAACCATAATAGGCCTATACACTAAATATCAAACAAAACCCTTAACATAAAAGTACTGCAGTATTGCGAAAATGCCACGGTAACAATAATCAATGGTCATAATTTAAGACAAGAAAACTAACCCCAGCTCAGTGGTGTGACTGAGCGAGTGGGAGTTCATAATTATATAAGACTGTTTATAATATCCGTTAAACATTTGTCACTATTAAAGGTTCGAGTATCGGTGACCTTGAGACTCGGTGTATATGAACAGATCCAAGTGACGTCACAATGGTAGATTACCCCGTAGTTATTCATTGTTTTGCTAACAATACCCTTTGAGTATCAGCGACGTGTTATATTTTAGTTGAGCTATATTTCGACGATATTACGCTGCTTAAGAAGGCTCTGTGGTAGTTAAAAGGGTTGGTTGAGATATTTTGAAGCCTTATTGTTGCTTGAGGCCCTTCCTAATCTGAATAAAATAGTCTTATCATTGCAAGAATATAATTAAAAGGATGTCACTGGTACTGAACGGGTTAAACTCCTAATAACAGGCTTTTCATATCAAAATTATACATCACAGTACATTGTATTACTCATTATCCCTCACAGTACATTGTATTACTCATTATCCCTCACAGTACATTGTATTACTCATTATCCCTCACAGTACATTGTATTAATCATTATCCCTCACAGTACATTGTATTACTCATTATCCCTCACAGTACATTGTATTACTCATTATCCCTCACAGTACATTGTATTACTCATTATCCCTCACAGTACATTGTATTACTCATTATCCCTCACAGTCCCCGCCAATGGGGAGCCACCTTGTCGTGGTGGTGGGGCTTGAAACGGGGTCGTTGGTGTCACTCTCTTTAGGGCAGGGATTCAATCGGCGTCGTGGACAAAGTGCCCCCCCCCCCCCCCCCCCCGTCGTCATTGGGGTAAGCGGAACCTCCCGGTGACGACGTTTTTCGGGTTCCCATTTTTGTTTTAATTTTGCGGAGGATTTTCTCCCTATTTTAACTAAATTGTGCCGGCTAGGCTCGAGAGCCTTCCCTCGCTGAGTCTGGAGTACTGGCTCCTCTCCGTTTACAGGGGCCGTGGCGGTCTAGCTCACCGCCCGAGGGGGCTGGTCCCGGGAGCGGCGACATGGTTGCCCGCGTTGATTCCCCTGGGGTCGCCCATCAGTGGGGACCGGTCTCGGTTCCAGGGGTCCATTTTCCCTTCCTGGTGGGTTTTCTGGCTTTTGTCCGGCTGCCCTCCATTACGCACAGATTGGGGATGAATGCAATTAAGTTTGCCCTCGGTCCCAGTATAGCGGTTTTGCCTAAGCTTGGCCTTTCTGTGCGTTTTGGTGCTATCCCCCCTCGTCTAGGGGGGTAGGGTATGAGGATGAGCCCCCTGGAGACCTGCCCCTGTTTGTGCCACCGGTATAGAGGCTGGGGCTCCCTGACTCACGACAGAGGGTTCTCTGTTGGCCCTTCTGGTATGTTCTTTATTTATTGTTTTGTTTCTATTTTTCTTTTTCTTTTTCTTTCTTTTTTTCCCCTCGGTTATGTTTTTCATTCTTTTTTTATTTCCGATAAAATGAAAATAGAATAGTAAAAACAACTAGGGTCATCATGGATCAGCCATGCAAACCTCCTCCCCTGGATCCAGCTTTGGCGCCCCCAGTACTTGACCTTTGCATTCCCCTGGACTCTCCATCTGACCTTCCTCTGCCCTCTGAGTCTACCACCTTGGACACCTCCCCTCCGAGTTGTTCCGAGTCTGATGCGGATTCCCATCCTCCATCTGTGGACTCTACAATGGCCCTTGTTCATATCGACTCTCCACAGAGCCCAACTACACCTGCCGCTCATGATTTAAATGTCCCTCCCCTCTCCCAAGATAAGAGAGACCCTCCTTGTGTTGAGTCTCCTGTTCAAACCATAAAGGGAATACCCTTTTTGTCATCCATGCTGGTTTAAATGACGTCATGCGCACCAGATCCGAAGAGTTGATGGAGAAATATCGCAAGATGATCCAGCACTACAAAAACAAGTCAAGGAATATCATCATCTCAGGCATTCTCCCCAAGATCGACGCACCTGATAAATTCTACGACAAGGCCTTCAGCACAAATAGCCGACTAAAATATTTGTGTCTGAGGGAAGAAGTTGAATTCATCAACCTCTGGGACAACTTCTACAACCAGCCTACTCTGTTCCGCAAGGATGGCACTCATCTAAACCCTGTGGGTTCAGCACGCATGGGTCGTCTCCTACACGAAGCAGTCCGCAGCCATGGATCAAAAAACGCCATCAGAGAAGAAGCAGCAGTGACATAAATCATCCAACGCCAAGAAAAAAACAGAGGCAACCGAGGACCACCAGCAATAAGGACCGAAGACAGCGAGGACCGAGGACAGCCATGAACATAAATGTAGATCCGACAAGAACCAACAATATTATTAAAGAGCGTTCCGTGAGTTCTAAAATAACAAATTTAAAGGTTTTCTATGCAAACGCTCGTAGCATACGCAATAAATTTTCAGATTTAGAGGAGCTAGTGTTTACAGAAAATTATGATGTGATTGGCATAACAGAATCTTGGCTCAATACAGAAGATAGAGACTTTTTAGCAGAGTATTCACTTCCCGGTTATGTAATGTTTGAGAAAAGCCGAATAAATCGAAATGGAGGTGGCGTTTTACTTTATATCAAAGAAAGTCTTAACCCTACCCTCTTGTCAAAACCTCAAATTGTGAACGTCGACGCATCTTTTGTGCTAATAAAGAATAATAAAGGTACAAAAATAATACTTGCATTAATATACAGACCTCCAGCTCAATCAGTGCAAACTGACCGAGAAATTTATGAACAAATTGCAGATGTAAGTAACTCACAAGATACCGTAATTTTTGGCGACTTTAATTTACCTGTGACCAAGTGGGGCGATACTCTTACTTCACACTCCGGACATGACTTGCATACGAACTTGCAAGAGAGTTCGCTTTATCTATTTGTTCGAATGCCGACCCGTGGTAAGAACGTTCTTGACATTGTACTTGCAACAAAAGAAGAATTAATAGAGAATTTGAATGTTGGTGATGAATTCAGTAACAGCGACCATCGTACGATAACTTTCACTTTAAAGTTTACTAGTAACGAACCAAATAGTAGCATCGAAAAAGTCCCTAATTTCAAGAAAGCAAACTTCCATAAACTTAGAGCTATGTTTAACCCATAATTAGCGGCGAGCAACATAAGTCGAGTTAAATAAAGCTGGACTATGTGGCGGCGCTCGACATAACTCGAGTGGCAATTTCAGCACGTAATGTGGCTGAGAGAGAGAGACAAGTGGTGGCAGGAGACTAGCGAGCGTATGACTGCTCCAGACCACCGCGGCGAACCTACTGACACAAATCTCAGCTCCCTCCTCCCTCTCTCACTCGCTACATACTCAATTATGTACTGAAAGTACCGAATTACCTGCTTTTTGCACTCGCGTTGCACGGTTATTGCAAGAAAACTATCCATCATACAAGGATCGTTATGGTGTCATTCGAAAGCTCTGTTTATGCCCTTTCAGGGATAGGTACTTGTTTTACGTTCTGGGTCTTATTTAGGCATGAAAATGATCACGTAAACAGCCCTATTTTGGCTAAAAACACCCCGCTGTGCGGTACACATAAATAAACCGCATAGGCCGCTCGTAAGGTGTTAAAGAAACTGACTGGAGCCTTTTAATTAACAATAATGACATAAATACATCTTGGAAGTTATTCGAAACCACTTACCTAAAAGCAGTGCAAGACTGCATACCATCGAAAATACGGCGTCCAGGCCATAATAATAAGCCCAAATGGTGGAATAAAGATATTTCAAACTGCCTGCTTGCTAAAAAATTTGCTAATGATAGATTAAAATCCTCACAAAATGACGAAGAACGGGTGAAATATGTAGAGCTACGACGCAAAGCCAAAAAGTTAATTAAGCAAAGTAAAAAGACCCTAGAGTTACATATTGCGAATCAAAGTAAAACAAACCCTAAAGAATTCTATAGTTATATCAGAAAGAAAAAAGTAGTTACTTCAACTGTTGGACCGTTAGTCGATGAAAATGGAGAATACACCAAAGACGAAGTACAAATGAGTAATGCCCTCAATACCTTCTTTGCATCAGTTTTTACAACAGAAGACCTCAGTGATATCCCTACACCATCGCCGATTCAGATTGATAATTCAGATGTTCTAAGCAATATCACCGTTACAGAGAGAGAAGTATTGAATTGTTTAGATAAACTCAAGGTAAATAAAACGCCTGGACCTGATACAATCTCGCCTAGAGTTCTGAAGGAAGCTAAGGATGAGCTCTCCAAACCACTGACATTACTATTCAATAAATCCTTGCAGTCTGGAACTATGCCTGATCAGTGGAAGCTAGGCAACGTAACACCGATATACAAAAAAGGCAGCAAATCCCTACCCAGTAACTATTGTCCAATTAGCTTAACCTCAGTTGTATGTAAAATGCTAGAAACGGTCATACGAGACAGACTCGTAAATCACTTAGAGGAAAATAACATACTTAAAGATACTCAACACGGCTTTCGTAAAAAAGGTTCCTGTTTAACAAACCTCTTAGACTTCTTCCACGATATCCTCAATCTCTACGATGAGAGTAAAGCTGTAGATATTATATACCTTGATTTTCAAAAGGCCTTTGACAAAGTTCCCCACAAACGTTTACTGCTAAAACTAAAAGCGCATGGAATACAAGACGGTGTGTTGAAATGGATAGAAAATTGGCTCAGCGACAGAAAGCAAAGAGTAGTCATAAACGGTAAGGCATCTAAATGGACCAATGTAAGTAGCGGGGTACCCCAGGGATCGGTACTAGGACCAATTCTCTTTCTAATTTACATCAACGACATAGATGAGGGCCTCACCTGTACAATCTCAAAATTTGCTGACGATACAAAAATTGCAAATAGCGTACTCTCAAAAGAACAAGTTGACGATATGCAACACAATCTAGATAAATTGTCATGTTGGGCCCAAATTTGGCAAATGAGTTTCAATGCGGATAAATGTAAAGTACTACATATCGGATACCTAAATGAGAAAGCAAACTATTCGATGAATGGCACTCAGCTTAAGAATGTAAACAGAGAAACCGATCTGGGAGTAACAATATCGAATAACCTAAAACCGAGCCAACAATGTTCAGAAGTTGTTAAGAAGGCAAACAAAATAATTGGCTTTATAGGCAGGTCATTTGAGCATAAATCCAAAGAAGTTATCCTAACCCTTTACAATTCCTTAGTCCGCCCTCTTCTGGAATACTGCGTTCAATCCTGGTGCCCTTATTACCAAAAAGATATAAACAAGCTAGAACGAGTTCAACGTAGAGTTACCAAAATGATACCTAGCCTAAAGAACAAACCATACGAAGAGCGTCTTAGAGAATTAAATCTATTTCCTTTAACCCAGCGCAGATTAAGAGGTGACTTAATTCAAGTGTTCAAAATCATCAAAGGCATCGACAATATGAACTGTAGTAAGTACTTCACTATCGACCAATCTAATTACACGCGGGGAAACGGTTGCAAAATTATTGGTAAATCTTTTAACTCACACGAATCTAAGAATTTCTTCTTCAATCGAGTTGTCAACTTGTGGAATGGGCTTCCCCTAGACGTTATAGACTGCATCACCGTTGATTCATTTAAACTCCGCCTAGACAAATATCTCGCTTCAAACCCGCGACTGACTGCGTTTGTAAATGAATAGCTTTATTTTATCCCCCCCTCAGTTACTAACCCATCTGTCCCCTACTAACTTCCTAATCCTGCCACGGACATTAGTTCCAGGGCAGTAATTCCCTTTCCAATGTTCCCTTACCCACTCTAAACCACTGTTTGGACACTTGATCCTCAGTGTTTTGGAGGACAAGCAACCTAGAAGGGTCACTAGATCTGTTGTTGCTTGTACTCCTTTGTACTCCTTTGTACTCCTTTGTACCTTGGTGTGCCGGGTTCTCTTGACACGCCCTGCTCCTCAGCACTACCCGTTAACCGACTTATAGTTTCCACTGACCACCTGCAGAGTGACACCAGTGTTGGTGACCCTTCACCTCCCATAGACACTGTTTCTCCACCATTTCAGCCGATTGTTAGTTCAGCCACTACTTCCACCTCACTCGTTGCAACTCTGGAGCCTCACATGCCTCATTCCGGCCCCCAACATCGGCGGAAACCTCGGTGTCAGTTTGTCCCCAATGCCACCCTCCGGCACTTCGATTCAATTTTTGGCGATGATGACTGGGCGCGTTTCCTCGTCATACGACCGGCTTCCTACATCTCGGGGGCTAAGTTAGAGAACCTCCTGCTCTCGGCGCATGCAACTTCGGACTTATCGTTCCGTGAGACTGGTAATAATGATTGGATTGTGGAAACCACTACTCGTGCCCAATCTGAGACATACCTATCTCTTACTACCTTGGACGATATCCCTGTTACTGTCACGAAACATAACGACCTCAATTACATCCTCGGTACTGTTGTTCTACCCTCAACTTATGACCATGACGGACTTCCTGATAAGTCCACCCTCCTGTCGTCGTTGCGCTTGCGTTATCCAAATGTGCACGACGTTGATTTGTATAGTATCCCAAACAAATCAACTCCTTCTCATCCTCTCCGCATAGCTCGCATTAAGTTTAGTGGACGTTCCCTCCCATGAGACGTCAGGATCGAAGGACAAAGGCGTGAAGTACGACCTTATGTCCCCAAACCGTTACAATGTACAAACTGTTCCACCTTTGGTCACTCAGCTGGTAGGTGTAAGAAGGTTCGGGTGTGTGTCTTCTGTAGCTCCGTCAAACATTCTACCCGTTGGAATTGTGGCACTCCAAAGTGTGTTAACTGTGGCCTTGAACACCATGCTCGCTCAAAGCAATGTGTGTTCTACATGTACAATGCTGAGTTAAAGCTTCTCATTAGTCGGTCAGGCATGTCTGTCAGAGAAGCTAAGCAAGAACTGAGAGTAAGAGATGTTAAAGATCCCTCTAGAGATATGACTTACAGTGCTAGACTTCGTGCACCTACAACTGACGTTTCTCCCGGTAGTCGACGACGTGAGGACAGTGATGCTGTGTTGGATTCACCCCTTTCTAGTCCAGCCACTGTTCCCCTCTCCAACCGATTTCATGCACTGAATACCCCTCCCCCTGTTCATGAAGCCTCCACCCCAAAAGCATCCGCGTCCCCTTCACCAGTAACTGATATTCAATCCTTGCCTCTTGCCCCGGCTCCCTCTACCGATGTTGACGATGTCATGGATTCTACCCCCTCCACCAGTAAACGCCGATCTGATGCTCTACATTCTCCCTCCTCAGATCGTCAATCTCCCACCGTAAAACGTAAGATCCTCGCAGCCCGACCTATGCCTCCCAAACCTCAACATGTCCCTCCTCGCTCTCGCATCTTCCGTTCTGATATGGGTTCTCCGTTCCAGCCTCCCTCACTCCACACCCCCTCTACGCCTGCGTCCCCCCCGCCTACTCGTCCTAGACCTCACGCACCTATCAAAGTTACCGCCTCGGGCTCCCATGCACCCCACTGCGGCTGTCATGACTGCTTTGTGCGGGAGTATCGCCGGACGCCTACCCGCACTAAATCCACTGATGCTGCGTTGATACGCTCCTTTCTCCGTGACCGACGTTTACCAACCCCTGATAACACCGCCTCTCATAACTCTTCGTGCTTATGCGCTTTTCACTTAAAGTCACGTTCAGATCTTTCACACTCCAAGATAGCTACTATCCTCCATGACCTGTCCTCTAATGTGTCCCCCCACCGTCCACGTCGAAACTCCCTGCCTTCTCATGACCCTCCCCCCAGACCCGTTCCTCTTCATCTCCAACAGCCGAACAGTGCTGTTAATTTACGTAACCTGACGTCTCTCACTTAACCTGTTCAATCCCTATATACTACAATGGAATTGTAATGGTCTCTCATCTAGAGTCCATCTAGGTGAGATCCAGCGTTTACTCCGTGTCTATAATCCAATGTGTATTTGTTTACAACACATTAGAAATTATAATAAATCCATCACCAACTACCACCTTGCGTGCTGTTCTCTATCCCCTGATGGAGAATATGGCACAGCAATTTATGTCCATCATCGAGTAACTTTTGACTTGTTTCCCATTCGTACAAGTTTCCTACAGCACTCTATCCTTACTCTTCATATCCCCGATGGTGACTCTGTTACCATTTGCAATATCTATAACCAACCTGCTTACAATTATGACCTTTCCTTGCTTTCTCAGTTTTTCTCTACACTACCCTCTCTCATCTTACTGTTGGGTGACTTTAATGCCCATAGCCCTATATGGGACCCTACTTCCTCCAATCCTGATACAGCCGGTTCGCAGATTGAACATTTGCTTCTGAACCGTGACCTTTGCTGCCTTAATGAGGCCGACTCACACACTTACTTTTCTGCTTCCCATCATACTTATTCCTCTGTTGATGTCACCCTGTGCTCCACAGCAATTGTTGATAAGTTCGAGTGGCGGGTCTGTGTTGATACGTTCTCAAGCGATCACTTTCCTGTCATCCTGTCTTACTTGCAATTCCGTCCATGTCCTTCGCTCCCTCGCTATAACTTCCACAAAGCTGACTGGGACGCATATGTCCTCCACACCAGACAAATCCCACCTTTTAATCCCTTAAGGGATCCTGATGAAATGCATTCATTCCTCGTTAATTTATTTACTAATGCAGCTACTAAGTCTATACCCCAGACGACTTCTTCCCCCCTACGTCATCGAGTCCCCTGGTGGGACAGCACCTTATCCACTCTTGCTAAAAGTAAACATGAATTAGGCCGCCGCCTCGATAGTCTCAATAAACGTTACAATTCTTTATGTTCACGCTTACCTTTACGTGATGATCTTCTATGCCATTCCATCTCGTTATTGATGGATATATGTGCCATCAAACCTCACTACAATCGACTATCAGCTAAATTCCGTCGAGAAGTCATCCGTAGTAGATCCGAATCCTGGAAAACTTATGTCTCCACCATTTCCCCATCTACCCCGATATCATGCGTTTGGCATAAATTCAGGAATATTAACAGCCTTCACATTGCCCCTCCGCGCCATGCTTTGGTACACGGTGGCCGTACTGTTCACGATCCACTTGAGATATCGAACCTCTTGGGTCAACATCTTGCCCATGTCAGCAGTAATGAGAGGTTAGACGATAATTTCCGCCGCCATAAACTTGAAATGGAGTCGATCCCCCTCAACTTCTCTTCACCAGACACCCTTGATTAAAATGCATGCTTTTCTATGGATGAATTTGAACATGCACTCTCCAATTGTCCTAACTCCGCTCCTGGCCAAGATAACATAAGTTTTGCCTTACTCACTAACTTAGCCCCCCTTGCTAAATCCTACCTCTTGCAATTTTATAATCCGGTGTGGGTCCGTCATCAATTTCCTACCTCATGGAAACATGCTATTGTCGTCCCAATTGCAAAACCTGGAAAAGACCCGAGCTTGCCCTCGAGTTATAGACCAATATCCCTCACCAGTTGTCTTTGTAAATTAATGGAGAAATGGGTCAATACTAGACTCACTTGGTTCCTCCGTCAAAACACTATTCTCACTCCGACCCAATTTGGCTCTCAGAAAGATCGATCTACTCTGGACTCGCTTACGTTATTAGAATCTCATATCAAGCGTGGCTTTGAAAGTAAGTCTATCACCGTCGCCGTTTTCTTTGACATCCAGAAGGCATATGATACCACGTGGCAGCGTCCCATCCTGCAACTACTTCATGATAGTGGTGCCCGTGGCCATCTACCTTTTTTTATTTCCAACTTTCTTTCTGATCGAACATTCCAGACTCGAGTGGAGGGAATTCTTTCTAATGTCTTTCCACTCGTCAATGGTGTTCCCCAGGGCAGCGTTCTCAGCAGCAAACTTTTTGCCGCGGCCATAAATAAAGTCATTCAACAATTGCTGCCGGAAGTCCATGGCAGCCTGTACGTTAATGATTTTACCATCTATTGCACTGCCCGTACCCTCAGACATGCTCAACGTATACTCAACATCTCCATCCAACGGGTGATCGCCTGGGCATCTTCAGTTGGCTTTCAGTTTTCGGCTGAGAAAACTAAGGCAATAGTCTTCTATCGAGACAAACGCTGGCTCCGTGGCCAGTCAATATCGCTTCGAATGGGACCCTCTCCGATTTCTTTCTATCCCAGTGTTAAATTCTTAGGCGTAATCTTTGACCAACATCTCAACTGGAGAGACCATGTTCAGTATACTAAAGGTAAAGGCCTTCGTGCTCTCATCCTCCTCAGAAAACTATCCCATACCACTTGGGGTGCCAGACGTACCACTATGTTGATGCTCTACAAGGCGGTGGTTCTTTCCATCCTCGACTACGGCTTCCCCATTTATGGGTCTGCCTCTGCTTCCGTTTTGAAGATGTTGGACCCTGTTCATACGCAGGGTATGCGTCTCTGTACTGGAGCTTTCCGTTCCTCCCCAAATACCTCCGTCTTAGCTGAGAGTGGCGAGCCCCCGCTCTCCCTCCATCGCGATTTAGTTACTATGCGCCGTGCATTAAAATTAAACATAGTGACTCTCCCACTAATTCCCTTTTCAGTGATATCTTCATTCCCGATCCGTGTCCATCTTCCCCCTCCTTTCCGATTCGTGCTACAATTCTCCTCAACTCTCTTGACTTTCACATTGGTGTTTCGCCGCCTGTTGTCTCCCCTTCCCCCCCATGGGTTATCTCTCTCCCCAATGTTTGCACTCACCTCTCCTTCCTCTCTAAGAGATATCCTTTTGTCCCTAGCCATCACTGCCAACACGCACTCGAACACATACGTCGTAAAGGCCCCCATTTTGCCATCTTCACTGACGGGTCTAAGACTGACTCTGGGGTGGGCCTCGCTGCTGTGTCCTCTACTAAGCTCCTTCAGTTTTCTCTCCCGCCCCAAGCCTCTATCTTTACTGCTGAACTTTTAGCTATCCAATCTGCTATTGACATAATACGTGACACCCCTCAACAGCCCTTTATAATTTACAGTGACTCTCGTAGTGCCCTCGAAGCGCTCCGTGCTTATTCGTCCTCCCACGTAATAGTTTTAGCCATAAAACACGCTCTCCACGAGATGAGCCTACGTGGATTCCAGGTCCAGTTATGTTGGATTCCTGCTCACATCGGTGTCCGTGGCAATGAAGACGCCGATGCTGCGGCTAAGAATGCTATTTTAATGATCCCTCGCCAGCCCCACCTTCCGTTAGGTGATTGGCTGTCCTTACTCAAGCCTTCTATTCTTTGCACGTGGCAATCTCATTGGGATGCTCTACCCTGCAATAATAAACTCCATGCAATCAAACCTTCTGTCCGTCCTTGGCCCTCGTCTTCCAGGTCTCACAGGTGTGAGGAAGTTTTACTAACTAGACTTAGGATAGGCCATTCCCGGCTGACTCACGGTTATTTGATGTCCACTCCCCGCACTCCGCCCCCTACCTGCTCCTTCTGTCATTCCCCTCTAACTGTTCGCCACGTCTTTGACTGCCCAGATACTGCCCGTCTGCATACGGTTTGTTTTGGTACTAAATCATTCACTGACCTTTTATCCGATTCTCCGTCATTTTCCTTCCCCCCTATCGTCCGTTTTTTGCGTCGCCTTAAGCTCCTTTCAGTAATCTGATCCAATCCTTCGGGCCAGACCTATTAGAGTTCCGTATGGAGCTCAGTGGTCTGGTTAATCTGCTCTACATAACTAACTATCCCTCACAGTACATTGTATTACTCATTATCCCTCACAGTACATTGTATTACTCATTATCCCTCACAGTACATTGTATTACTCATTATCCCTCACAGTATATTGTATTACTCATTATCCCTCACAGTACATTGTATTACTCATTATCCCTCACAGTACATTGTATTACTCAATATCCCTCAGTGTATTGTATTACTCATTATCCCTCACAGTGTATTGTATTACTCATTATCCCTCACAGTACATTGTATTACTCATTATCCCTCACAGTACATTGTATTACTCATTATCCCTCACAGTACATTGTATTACTCATTATCCCTCACAGTACATTGTATTACTCATTATCCCTCACAGTACATTGTATTACTCATTATCCCTCACAGTACATTGTATTAATCATTATCCCTCACAGTACATTGTATTACTCATTATCCCTCACAGTACATTGTATTACTCATTATCCCTCACAGTACATTGTATTACTCATTATCCCTCACAGTACATTGTATTACTCATTTATTCTTTAAGGGAGCTCAGACGGTATTGTGCAGCATAATTTACTGGTTCGGCTCAATGGTTCAAGGAGGGGGTTTAGTTTGCTCTCTAAACCTCTATCAAACTTAAAAGAACACCCACAAGACCCACCTTCAATATATATTTGTACATTTTTCGGTAGAACAATGTCTCACTGAAAGCCGATGCATCTTCAAATACAGGCTCGCTATCGCTCGCCAGGAAAAAAATCGACACCTAAATGGCACGAAAGGTCTTTATATTGGCAAACAAATGGGGCAAAAGGTCTGGAAATCCCCAACCTAATGGGGCGAGTGTCTTGAAATCTCATAATTAAACATGAGCGAGGAGGAAGACTCGAAATAACAACTGGCTCCTCTTAATTCAGTTATGACATGGCATGTGTTATAATATCCCATTATAGTATATGTTTGGTGACAGTGTATATCATTTGTTCGTATTGTGATGTTTGCATATCTACTCGAATTCATGGATTAGCAGTTCATAACAATTTTAATTTAAACATTTTGTTTTACATGTTTACATAATGTCAGTCCATATACATACATTTTCTTAAGGGGTAGTGCTTGTTTTTTTGTCTATATAATTATCTACAGTATTTATATATTATTGAGTTTCCTCACTAGACCTCCATCAAGCTTAAAAAGAACACCTCCTAGAACCTCTTTCAAGATAAATCTGTACATTTTTCGATAGAAAAATATTCCTGCCTAAGGCCGGTTACTTCTAAAATTACAGGCTCGCTTTCGCTGGCCAGGAAAAAATCGACACCTAAATGGCATGAAAGATATTAATATTGACAAACAAATGGGGTGAAAGGTCTCAAAATCGCCAAACTAAGAGAAAGAACGTCTTAAAATCTCATTACCAATCAATATGCTAAACATGAGGGAGAAGGGGGTCCAGAAAAAAACTAGCTCTACCCCTTTAAGTTACTATAGCGGGACAATAAATTATACACCTTGGGTCGTTCTTCATCAAAGTTGCTAAAGTAAAAACACCACTTACTGAATGCGTTAATGTACGGTCGCGCTAATAAGCCATGGCCCAGCTGTCATTACTGTTACGAACTGGCACTCGGGTACATAAGGGCTCTCAATCAGGACTCGAATACGGCTTGCTGCCACAACGGAAACACACGATCCCAACCCCTGAGTACTGCCAGCCGAACAAAAAACACCAATACCCTCCAGAGTTCAATCTGCTATAACGGGGTATACAAGAACTCGGTACTAGTGTTCAACAACAGACTAATAAAGAGACAGGAATTCTCTAGTCTGGTCAATAATCAAACAAAGAAGTAAGAAACAACAACACCAAAGAATAGTGTTGGCCGAAGCCGAAGTAATCCACCCTTGACTAAGAACTTAAGAAGTCCTCCACCCTCTACTTCGGATCGGCACTATTACGTTACGTTAATTAATAGTCCTTAAGCATCGAGCAAGGAATCTTCTGAAAAAAGTTAGATGCTTCTCGGATGCTCGTAAGAAGTACGTATCGGATTTTGAACAGTAATTCAATAAGCAAAAACACTGGCAATTAAATACTATTAAAGGTTTAAATTGGCATAAGAATAATTAAAAGAATATGCAATAGTAAATGGCAAACATTAAAAAGAAGTACTCCGCAAATGCAACGGCACTAGCCTACTCGGATTGAGCTCGTGGGCCACTAATCACTAAAGTAGCCAAGCGTGCAACACATGAAATCAATAGTGCATAAACAATATCATACATAAGGAAAGCTTCAATACTATTCTGTATCTACTAATCGAGTAAAGTCTAGCGGGGGTACTGTGGGCAAAAGGTAGCAGTGATCTGAGCAAAAATGGCTCGTAGCCTAGCGAAGTCCTCACAACTGTTTAAAGTATTACGTTAAAACTAACAAGTGCACTTTGAGAAATCCAAATCCCTTGTATCTGGTTTTCTCCCGGCTCCTTGACAAAGTAAAAACAAACTGTTAATAAAATACAGGGTGTTTAGGCTCTTGCCCTCACGCACTGTAAATTATTAACTCAACACAGTCAGCCGCGAAGACAACCTAGGCTTCACTGAACCGAAACGAGTATGCAGGTTTATCGCTTAACCACTGCATCAAACAACAACTCGTAACACAGAAAAGCCTTACCCCAGTCTAGCATTACCTAGACTAGCAGAAAACAGGAATAATAATAATAACACACAGGGAAATGCATATACAAGTGCAACAAACATAAATCAATCCTATTCTAAGTTAACCCTTCCAAAATAGGCTATCTAATAGGCAAGTATCTCGTGAGAACTCAAGCGATAATACGTTGGCTGACTAGCTCTGCACCAACGGGACCATGGAAGTTAAACAGGCAGGGAAAAGAGGAGATAAGAATGTAAGGTAGTAGAGAAAGTTCACATCAGTCAGAAGAATATATATAGTTAGCAAGGGAAATGAGAAGTTGCTCTGCCTAATGAGTTCTGATGAAAAAATGGCTAGACTTCCCTTTTTATACCAGGCCCTCTAGTGAGCCCAACGTGAACTACTAAGGACCGCCCACTGACAACCATTACGTAATTTCTCTCTCCTCTGGGATAGACAAAGGCTCCCCTAGCACTGGCGGGAGGGGGGAGGGGGGAGTGCTAGTGAGTTAGGCCCACCTCCCGCCTGGCGCACCCACTGACCCCAATGGTGGCTGTTTCTCTTCCCATCATTACAAATAAGTTTTACACACAATACTTATAACTAATGATATAAAATAGAACTCGTTGACTCAGATGAAAACAAAATACATATACATAATACTTATAGTACAACGGCTCACATGAACTAAGTTAGGAAACTCTACATAGACTACAGCCAAAGTTCCTGCCCTGACGATCCTAGCGAGAGTGGGGCATGACTAGGCGTTCTGTACAGCATGCTCACACTGGACATGCGTCACACCTCCCACAAGATTCTACTTGCTCAACCCTGAGCTAAAATCTGACAAACACAGAACCCCATCAAGCCCCTCACACCCAGCGACCGCATGGCACTAAAACAAAGCTGAGTTTATCACCAAAACACATCTTATTAATAAAAAAAACATTCACATTTTATAACTCCTCCCAACAATTGCAAAAAGACACAATATCATGCTCCCAGAGCGAGCTTACAGCAGCTCAGCCGTTTGATAGTTCGTGGACTACTCAAACTCTATAGGCTATGACGAACTTATACGATTACCTATATCAAAAGAAAGAGTTTTTATATGATTTTTATATTGTAATATGTTTTTCCCGGCTGCACTATAAGGGCAGCCTATTTTCTTCCACTCAAACCCACACACCTGTGATAGCCTACGACTGATCATCCACCCTTGATAAACAATCCGCGATCACATTGTCACATCCAGCAATATGACGGATGTCCAGGTTATACTCCTGCAACATCAAAGACCACCTGGTCAGTCTCATATTGCGATTGTGAAATTGATTCAGGAATCTCAAAGGGTGATGATCAGTGTAGATAACCACGACTGGGCCATAGGCTGGAACATACACCTCGAAGTGCCTGAGCGACAGCACAATCGCCAGTAATTCCTTTCTATTGTAGAATAGTTCTTTTGTGCAGCATTGAACTTCTTAGAAAAGAAACTTACTGGGTGTTCCACACCTTCATTGTCTGTCTGTAGAAAGATGGCACCAGCCCCTACACCACTAGCATCTGTTGCCAGCTGAAAAGGCCTGTTAAAGTCTGGGGCCCTGAGTATCGGGTGAGTACATAGCAAATGTTTCACCAAAGTGAAAGCCTTTTCACACTCAGGTGCCCACAAACACTTTTTGTCTTTAGATAACAAATCTCTGAGAGGTGCCAACACCGTTGAGTAACCTTTTATGAAGCGTCTGTAGTAGCCTATCATACCCAAGAATCTCATAATCTGCTTCTTGGTTGTTGGGTGCGGAAATTTATTGATAGCCTGTACCTTGTTCTGAGGAGGGCACACCTGTCCCCTTCCCACTACAAACCCAAGGTACTGCACAGTGGCTTTTACGAAGTCACACTTTGCCAAATTTACTACCGGTATGCTTCACTAAGTTTCCGGAACAAGGTCTCAAGGTGCTCACAATGGCTCTCAAAGTCGTCATCATAAATTATTACATCGTCCAAATATACGGTGCAATTTGGAATGTCCTTTACAATTTCATTCATCAGGTTCTGAAACGTTGCTGGTGCATTCTTAAGTCCGTAAGGCAAAACATTGCACCGGTAGGTACTCCCGTCCACAACAAAACCACATACCTCTTTAGCACGCTCGGACAAAGGTACTTGCCAGTAACCTTTTACTAAATCTACTTTAGACAAAAAACTAGCATTACCAATTTTGTCAACACTATCATCAACCCGAGGAAGAGGATATGGGTTAGTTGGAGTCAAACCGTTTAACCTACGGAAATCAATACAAAAGCGTACCTTGCCATCTGGCTTAGGCCAGGGGGAAGTCCACTTAACTGTGCCTTTCTCTATCAACCCTCTACCGAGCATATACTCCAACTCATCCCTCAGAGCTGGTAGTTTTATGGGGGGCACACGGTACGGGATTGACTTAAAGGGTAGATGGTCCCCCACGTCAACATCATGCATAGCCTGAGTAGTGAGGCCTGGGTGTTCAGCAAATACAGTGGGGTATGAACCGAACAACTGACGGATAGCATCAAACTGCGGCTCAGGCAAATGAGCTATACCCTCGTCAGCCCTTAGGCTCGAGTTCCCCGCCCACTGATCCGCTGAAACATGTCGATCCCAGCTATCCTCCTCTGAAGCTTGACTGTCCCCCTCTCCTTCTCCACCACGGCCGCAACAAGCCAACACAGGGACAGTGAGAGGCTCAGAGGGGCGCCTCACATACTCTTTAATAAGGTTCACATGACATAACTGGTTCTTTTTCCTCCTGTCTGGAGTGGCAACAAGGTAATCTAAGTCTGAAATTTTTTCTACAATTTTGTAAGGTCCAGTGTACTTCGCAGAGAGGGGGTTACCAACCAAAGGCAACAAAATTAATACCTCTTGTCCTACAGTGAACTTCCGGATCCTCACTTTGCGATCATACCTGTCCTTCATCAAAGCTTGTGATTCTGTCAAATTTCTACCTGCCATCTCCAGACTCTTAAGCATGCGCTCACGGCTTTCAAGCACATACTTTAATAATGGACAAGGCTGCACAGTCCCCTCCCAAATTTCTTTCAGCATGTTAAGGGGGCCCCTGACACGGTGTCCAAAAATCAGCTCGTTTGGACTAAATCCCAGGCTCTCACCAGGTACCTCCCGAGCAGCAAACAGCACATAAGGCAATCCAAGATCCCAATCCATACCGTTGTCAGCACAATAACACCTGAGCATGCTTTTAAGTGTAGCATGCCACCGCTCAAGCACCCCTTGACTCTCAGGGTGATACGCTGACGATACTACTGCTCGTATCCCATGCTGTTGCATTGTTTGCTTGAACATGTTGGAGGTGAAATTAGATCCCTGATCAGACTGAATCTCCTCCGGGTACCCGTACCTTGAGAAGTACCACAACAAGTTACTGACTACCGTCTTAGCCATTCCATTTTGCATAGGGTATGCTTCGGGGTATCTAGTGGCAACATCCATTATGGTTAACAAAAATTTATTTCCAGCCTTAGTGGGAGGGAGTGGACCAACCATGTCAACAATAATTTTACTAAAGGGTGGCCCAATCACAGGAATAGGGTGTAACGGAGCCTTAGGAATAACTTGGTTCGGTTTCCCGACACGTTGACAAATATCACATGAGTTTATCCATGACTGCACATGAGACTTCATCCCCGGCCACCAAAACAATTTCCCCAAAGCCGCCACCGTTTTTCTCACCCCTAGATGTCCTGCCAGTGGTGTGTCATGCACCAACCTCAGTAGGCTATCCCTGCACTCCCGTGGCACCACCAACTGGTCCACTACTCCGGACCCCTTTTGCCAACTACGTTTAGGGTCTTGAAAACGCCTATAGAGGATGCCTTCTAAATATAAAAAATCACCTGGCTGTGCATCGCCGTCCTCGTCGAGCTCTACAGCTCCATTAGCACACGTTTGGAGCTCAGGGTCCTCTAGTTGCAACCGACGTATATCTGAGGGTGCCAAGCGATCTAACTGCTCCCGGAGCAATACATGACCTTCCCCGATACTGGGCTGCTCCCTCTGTCTCTCTCGATGTACATAACGTTGCTGTCGTGGAGACTCGTCATGCCCAGCCTCGTCCCTCTCGATGACAGGCCCAGGGGCTACTCCAGAATTAAGTAATGGTGCTAATACTGAATCACCCAGGAGAGCCGCCGAGTCAAAACTCTTAAAACCAACTCCAGCTTTAGCCTCCTCCTGTTGATCGTTCCTCCGCTGGTCTGAAGACGGAGGACTAGGCTGTGACACTTTAGCTGCCCGAGCTCGGGTGACAACACACGCCATGGGTTGTGTCTGGCACCGCTCGACCCACTCTTGCTCTTCCCTACTCACGTCGGCCGGCCTCTCGGCAACGACTAAGGGTAGAACCTCAGAAGCGGGCATTGCAAAGTCGTTGCCGAGAAGAAGGTCGACGCCCTCCACTGGCAGTTTCTCCACAATCCCGACATCCAATTCACGTGCCATACCATCCACCTCCAACTCCAACCGCACCAGCGGGTATGACCGAGTTGCGTTAATACCCTGCACCACTACCACCCGAGCCGCGTTTATAGGGTAGCCAGTCAAGTTTTTCAACAGAGTCTGGGAAGCACCTGTATCACGCAAGACCTCTACTCCATGCTTGCGCCCCGCCCACATCACGCAACCCCGCCCTCTATGGTCGCAAAAAACATCCTGAGCAGGGTTTGAGCCTCCCAAGTGCTTCTGCATTGGCTGTGCCTCAGCCTCTGACGAACTGCCCCGGGCAAACTCAGATGACTTCGGAGACACACCAATGTTGCAGGCCAAAGACACAGCTGCTGTAGGTGGTTTGCTAGGACAGACTCTTGCAAAGTGCCCCTTTTTATGACAATGATAACACTCCAACTCCCCTTTGGGCTTCCCTTGGTACTGGGAAGGGCCCGGCCCCTTCTTAAATGGGACGGTGCTAGTCTTGTGGTCAGTCTTGGTATCATGGCTCTTGTACTTGTTTGCATAAGGTATATCACTAACTCGGGGGGGGGGAGGGCGTCACGCCCCTTGTTACCTGCCTCACTACGCTGGGCAGACCCGCACCCACGAATTAGTGATAGCCGGAGGTCAGCCATCTCAGCTGCCTCCTGTAGAGTTTTTGGGTTCTTTTCTTTAATAGTTAAAGTCATTTCTGCACCAGTACACTTATAAAACTGCTCGAGCAGAAACAGCTCAGTCAACTGTTCTGCCGTCTCAGCTTTCTCAGAAGGTGTCCAGTTTTTAAGTGCATCTTTTAAGTCCCGGGCATGTTCAAGAAAGGTCGCCTCCCTAGTCTTTGTAACACCCCGAAACTTCAATCGATATGTTTCCGGTTGCAACTCGTATGCCCGTAGGACAGCTCTCTTCAATTCTGGGTAGTCAATGCAAGACTCTAAAGGCAGTGCATCATAAGCCTTCAGACCCTTACCCGTAAGTTTTGAGGAGACTAGAGCTGCCCACTTCTCTTCAGGCCAATTATGCTCCTACACTTCTTCTCAAAACGATTAAAAAATTCTGTGACTTCAGTTTCACTAAATACCGGCACCAATTTGACTAATTGGGCCAAGGACTGTTCTCTTACTTGGCCCTCACGGCCCATCCGAGTCCCTGTCGACTCTGCACGAGTCTCATCTAAATCTAATTTAGCACAATATTTCTCTGAGTCGTACCTAAGCTCAGCCTCATGCCTCCTAGTCTCATCCTCTTGCCTCCTGGTCTCATCCTCTTGCCTCCTAACCTCAATCTCATGCCTCCTAGTCTCATTCTCCTGCTTCCTAGCCTCAATCTTAGCAAGCTCAAGTCTAAATACCATATCTGGAGACAGGCAGGAAGAGGGAGCTGCCACTACTGAAGGAGGGAGGGCAAAAACTGGGGAACCACCATGTGCACCACCCGAGGGCACTCCAATCTGCCAATTCTCATCCCTCTGTGGGAGAGTGCTAACCTCCGGTAACTGAGTGGACGGCACTGTGGGAGTCGAGTGAGAGGGGATCTGGGGAGGAACCCCCCCCCAAACGCCCTCTCCTCCGAAACCCCATGTCGCCCACGCAACACCCAGGAAATCAGCTCCCCCTTGGACATCCCTACTACATTGGAAATGCCCAAAACCTTGGCTATCAGGTGCAAGCCACAAACATCCACCCCAGTCAGCCTCTCCTCCGTCACGTGGTACCGCTTACTCACAAAAACTCTAGCATCCTCCTCACTGGTTACTAACGGCACACCTTCAAATGACATCTCTCGCTCATCGTCAGTGCTAATGCACGACATACTGAAGTCCACAAAAAAATTCTCGAGACAAAAGTTTTAAACTTCCTATGCAAGCACTAATTATTAAATTAACTGGAGTCTCTTAAATGCTTTACTAATTGCCATACAAAAAAAATATTCTTCAATATGCACGCTAAAATACAAACAAACAAATGTTGTATAACTCTGCACAAATTTATACTGTTCACAAAATCCTAAGCAAGGTCGCCATTTGTTACGAACTGGCACTCGGGTACACAAGGGCTCTCAATCAGGACTCGAATACGGCTCGCTGCCACGACGGAAACACACGATCCCAACCCCTGAGTACTGCCAGCCGAACAAAAAACACCAATACCCTCCAGAGTTCAATCTGCTATAACGGGGTATACAAGAACTCGGTACTAGTGTTCAACAACAGACTAATAAAGAGACAGGAATTCTCTAGTCTGGTCAACAATCAAACAAAGAAGTAAGAAACAACAACACCAAAGAATAGTGTTGGCCGAAGCCGAAGTAATCCACCCTTGACTAAGAACTTAAGAAGTCCTCCACCCTCTACTTCGGATCGGCACTATTACGTTACGTTAATTAATAGTCCTTAAGCATCGAGCAAGGAATCTTCTGAAAAAAGTTAGATGCTTCTCGGATGCTCGTAAGAAGTATGTATCGTATTTTGAACAGTAATTCAATAAGCAAAAACACTGGCAATTAAATACTATTAAAGGTTTAAATTGGCATAAGAATAATGAAAAGAATATGCAATAGTAAATGGCAAACATTAAAAAGAAGTACTCCGCAAATGCAACGGCACTAGCCTACTCGGATTGTGCTCGTGGGCCACTAATCACTAAAGTAGCCAAGCGTGCAACACATGAAATCAATAGTGCATAAACAATATCATACATAAGGAAAGCTTCAATACTATTCTGTATCTACTAATCGAGTAAAGTCTAGCTGGGGTACTGTGGGCAAAAGGTAGCAGTGACTGAGCAAAAACGGCTCGTAGCCTAGCGAAGTCCTCACAACTGTTTAAAGTATTACGTTAAAACTAACAAGTGCACTTTGAGAAATCCAGATCCCTTGTATCTGGTTTTCTCCCGGCTCCTTGACAAAGTAAAAACAAACTGTTAATAAAATACAGGGTGGTTAGGCTCCTGCCCTCACGCACTGTAAATTATTAACTCAACACAGTCAGCCGCGAAGACAACCTAGGCTTCACTGAACCGAAAGGAGTGTGCAGGTTTATCGCTTAACCACTGCATCAAACAACAACTCGTAACACAGAAAAGCCTTACCCCAGTCTAGCATTACCTAGACTAGCAGAAAACAGGAATAATAATAATAACACACAGGGAAATGCATACACAAGTGCAACAAACATAAATCAATCCTATTCTAAGTTAACCCTTCCAAAATAGGCTATCTAATAGGCAAGTATCTCGTGAGAACTCAAGCGATAATACGTTGGCTGACTAGCTCTGCACCAACGGGACCATGGAAGTTAAACAGGCAGGGAAAAGAGGAGATAAGAATGTAAGGTAGTAGAGAAAGTTCACATCAGTCAGAAGAATATATATAGTTAGCAAGGGAAATGAGAAGTTGCTCTGCCTAATGAGTTCTGATGAAAAAATGGCTAGACTTCCCTTTTTATACCAGGCCCTCTAGTGAGCCCAACGTGAACTACTAAGGACCACCCACTGACAACCATTACGTAATTTCTCTCTCTCCTCTGGGATAGACAAAGGCTCCCCTAGCACTGAGGGGAGGGGGGAGGGGGGAGTGCTAGTGAGTTAGGCCCACCTCCCGCCTGGCGCACCCACTGACCCCCAACTGTGGCTGTTTCTCTTCCCATCATTACAAATAAGTTTTACACACAATACTTATAACTAATGATATAAAATAGAACTCGTTGACTCAGATGAAAACAAAATACATATTCATAATACTTATAGTACAACGGCTCACATGAACTAAGTTAAGAAACTCTACATAGACTACAGCCAAAGTTCCTGCCCTGACGATCCTAGCGAGAGTGGGGCATGACTAGGCGTTCTGTACAGCATGCTCACACTGGACATGCGTCACATTACATTAGGCTTGCTCTGTGCTGTATTAATGTCTGTCAGATGTTGAATAGGGTGGGTAAGTGTAGGAACATGTTTGCATATTTCACTCGATATGAAGCTTGGATATTGCTGATACCATTTATTGATCAAAACATATTTGGTGCCGAGTCATCATTTATTAGCTCGACTGTACACATTGTATAAACAAATTGATTTGATGAATACTTGCTTATATAATTGATTGGTGATGACAATATTAATGTTAAGCCTTTGGGAATTCAAATTGATAAATCGATTACTTAAGGGGCCACTCACCACCCCAGCCAAAAATGTCAAGATATTTTTGTTTTGTCTAAAATGCTTCTTTCAACATAGGAAAATAGCATTGGATGGCATAAAGACACATATGACATCTCCCCCCCCCCCCCCACACACACACACACAACCAAAATGTCATGATTTTTTTTTTTTGGGGGGGGGGGTTTCTAAAATGCTTCTTTCAACAATGGAGGATAAGATAAGAGGGCATAAATACCTATATGACATCACTATGACATCAATACCCCCCCCCCCTTTCCTCCCAAAGACACTGACATACACCTCCCCTCCCCTTTTGCACTCTGATGGCATAACCATCATTTCTTCCTCTGACAAAGTTGTACTCTTTGCTCAAACTTTTGCCAGAAACTCCACCTTGGATGATTCCGGTGCTATTTCTCCCTCTTCACCCCCCTCTCTCCTACTTCTGCCTAATATCTTAATTTCTTCTAAAGATGTACTTTCTACCCTCTCTGGGCTTAATACTAAGAAGGCGTACGGTCCAGACGGTGTTCCTCCTGTTGTACTTAAAAACTGCGCTTCCGTGCTGACCCCCTGCCTAAGCAAACTCTTTCGTCTCTGTCTCTCCTCTAACATCTTCCTTTTTGCTGGAAGTTTGCTCTCATTCAACCTGTCCCAAAGAAGGGTGACCGCTCTTAACCCTCCAACTATCGTTCAATTGCTCTCATCTCTTGTATCTCTATAGTGTTTGAAACTATTCTTGCTTCCAAATTTCAAAAGCATTTCTCTTCTCATAATTTGCTCTCAGATCGCCAGTATGGCTTCCTTAAGGGTCGCTCTACTGGTGATCTTCTTTCATATCTTACTAAATCTTGGTCATCCAACTTTCGGGACTTCGGCGAGAGTTTTTCTGTTGCACTAGACATATCGAAAGCCTTCGATATAGTCTGGCACAAATCTTTAATTTCCAAATTGCCCTCTGGTTTCTGTCCCTCCATCTGTGCCTTTGTCTCTAATTTCTTTTCCGGCCGTTCCATAGCTGCGGTTATGGACGGCCATCGCTCAATTCCTCATCCTATCAACTCCGGTGTTCCTCAGGGTTCTGTCCTATCTCCTATTCTCTTTCTAATTTTCATAAATGATCTTCTCAACTGTACAAAGGAGTACAAAGGAAATCAAGCAACAACAGTTATAGTTACCCTTCTAGGCTGCTTGTCCTCCAAAACACTGAGGATCAAGTGTCCAAACAGTGGTTTAGAGTGGGTAAGGGAACATTGGAAAGGGAATTACTGCCCTGGAACTAATGTCCGTGGCAGGACTAGGAAGTTAGTAGGGGACATATGGGTTAGTAACTGAGGGGAGGATAAAATAAAGTTATTCATTTACAAACGCAGTCAGTCGCGGGTTTGATGGGAGATATTTGTCTTTGCGGAATTTAAATGAATCAACGGTGCTGCAGTCTATAACGTCTCGGGGAAGCCCATTCCACAAGTTGACAACTTGATTGAAGAAGAAATTCTTAGATTCGTGTGAGTTAAAAGATTTACCAATAATTTTGCAACCGTTTCCCCGCGTGTAATTAGATTGGTCTATAGTGTAGTACTTACTACAGTTAATATTGTCGATGCCTTTGATGATTTTGAACACTTGAATTAAGTCACCTCTTAATCTGCGCTGGGTTAAAGGAAATAGATTTAATTCTCTAAGACGCTCTTCGTATGGTTTGTTCTTTAGGCTAGGTATCATTTTGGTAACTCTACGTTGAACTCGTTCTAGCTTGTTTATGTCTTTTTGGTAATAAGGGCACCAGCATTGAACGCAGTATTCCAGAAGAGGGCGGACTAAGGAATTGTAAAGGGTTAGGATAACGTCTTTGGATTTATGCTCAAATGACCTGCCTATAAAGCCAATTATTTTGTTTGCCTTCTTAACAACTTCTGAATATTGTTGACTCGGTATTAGGTTACTCGATATTGTTACTCCCAGATCGGTTTCTCTGTTTACATTCTTAAGCTGAGTGCCATTCATCGAATAGTTTGCTTTCTCATTTAGGTATCCGATATGTAGTACTTTACATTTATCCGCATTGAAACTCATTTGAGTTTCCTCTTCTATTCAACTGCTGAGCTCTGGAACTCTCTCCCAGAATCAGTCTTTCCCTCTTCCTATGACTTAAATTGCTTCAAACTCTGTGTGTCCAGGCAGTTTAGCTCGAACGTCCCTTGATTTCGGCCCTGTCACTCTTTGAAATCAGGGGGGGGACACTCGCTGCAGGCAGTTATGCCTTTTATCTCCCTCATTCATATAGAAACAAATACAAATTATACGTATTATATGAGGTTACATATAGAAAAATCCTAGTTTACCCTAAATTACTGGCTAGTTTAAGTTTTCTTCTAATACCTAAATCAGAAAACTTAGTTTTTATTAGTAACTTAGCCATTTTTTATCATGACACCACCAGAAAATTGAGATGTTTATATATTTTACTTTTGTCTGCGATTTCCCACAATCATATATTGGCATCTTCCAAGTGTAACTACTCCATTGTATTGTTTTGGAGCTGCTTGTAAACGCTCATGTTAACACATCTTGGCTGTGCCTTCATCATGATCGCGATCGGCGCGACGTCACGCACGACGTACACTTTATGACCTCGATATCTTAAGACATTTTGGAAATTTTAAGAAAAACGAAATTACACGCTTTTCGTATGGTAGTCCAGTATTTACATGTAACAGCAGGTGTCTCTAGGACAAATAATATGACCGCAGGAAGTTGTGACATCATGACGTCGTGACGTCATGATGTCATGCCGTACCACATTCTCATGTTCCCACAAAGTCGGCATTGATAATTTGATTATACCCTTAAAGTATCGAGGTGAAAGATATAATATTTGTTCTTTTATTATTTTGTTAGTGTCAGAGGGTGTGTAGAGGGTGTGTGTACTTGAGGGGGGTCATCGTTTTTTTTTTTATCTTTCTCTCCTTTTCTCTCTTTCCCTGGCTTGTATCCATTCGGCCCCATTCAGCCAACTGTTTTAAGACGTGTATCCCCATCCAGGTGTCGATTTCTTCCTGGCGAGCGATAGCCAGCCAGCATTGTATGGAGAAATCTGGCTTCCCCGGAGAAATTTTTCTATCGAAAAATGTACAAGTTTAGCTTGCTGTCAAAACAAACAAATATATATATACTGGCTTGCTATCGCTCGCCAGGAAAATATTGACACTTGAATTGGGATAAACGTCTTAGAACAGTAGGCTGAATGGAGCCGAATGGATACAAGCCATAGAGAGATGGAGAGAAAGAGAACAAAAGCGAGGTCGGCTCCCTTAACTTTGACACACGTCAAAGTAATGCCTCCTTTGGATTTGCTTCTGTGCTCGTGAAACCTAATTTGTTGTCGAGACTGGTGAATATTTGGTGAATATTTGTTATAATTTGTGGATATATACAGTACAGTAGTCATCTCGGAATATAATTATCTGCGTCTTCGGTTCATCAACCTCTCCCTCATATTCTTCATCCTCCCCTATGTGGTCCAGCTTTGTTTTCCTCGTCCTATGATTATCCTTTTGTGTCAGTCTATTTAGTTTCGATGACATTGTGATCTAGGGGAGTTAGGGCATCATTTACATGTACAGCAACGGTGACCAGAGAATGGAAGTTGGGGAGGCTTCTTCTATGATGATTGTCACAGGGTCCAGCAAGTCTCCGATCTATTTCAGGGCTCCTCTCGAGGACCCTGGCTTCCAGTTGGTGCCTCTAGGCTCTCTTTGCCTCCAGGTTCTTAATTAATCCACTAGTCATAATATCTTCTCTTTACCTTGACCATTTAACTAGTCTTGCTGTTCTTGCTGTCCATGAGCAGTTCCCTCTGGGTCACCGTCGACTGCTTCCATTTTCTTCAGGGGCCTTTTCAGATTTATAGAAAGTTTTACAATACGATGTAATTGCAATAGAACACCGACATGTTGCCACAAACATGTTGCGCATAGATAATTGACGATAAAAGCTTATAGGATGACTTTGTCCGCTGTTTGAGAAAGAGAGAGAGAAACAGACATAGAGAGGGTATAATAGCCTAAATGACGATCCATTCCGTTAATATCTGGTTAATCACCGGTGATGGGTTCGTTCTGAGCATAAAATACACATACCTTTTCCGAACAATATCGCAGAGTGCAGTTATCATTAAAATTTGTTTTTATCTAACCCACTCAAATACACAAGAGGTCACAATCTTAATTTCGCCCAATTTAACAACTAGGAACACACAAGCCAGAGATGTTCTACAACTTTATGTATGTAATAATTACGCGGTGTTAGACTAAACTTTATGAGTACTCAAAGCCTGCTATTAAGATATAAGTGTTTTTGGTGTACAGTCGCGCTAATAAGTCAATGCTCAGCTGTCATTACGTTTGGCTCGCTCTGTGCTGTATTAAATCTGTCAGATTTTGAATAGGGTCGGTAAGTATAGGAACATGTTTGTATATCTCAATCGAAATGAAGAGATCCTGTTTAGATATTGCTGATGCAAATTATAGAACAAAACATACTAGGTGCCGAGACATCACTTATTAGGTCGATTGTACATTACAATTAGGTTATAAATTATTGGAGATTATTGTTGCATATCTCAGAGAATGTAAATAGGTGGCAAGTATGAGATTACTTTTTTGTTAATTCTCCCTTAACATTGGTATTTTGTATCACCTGGCCTATAGTCTTCCGAAAAAATAATAATGTGGTTTTAGTACGATTAGCATGTTATATATATCTCTCTCTCTCTTTCTATATATATATATACTCTCAGCCGGGCTCGTAACACCAACAGTCAGGACGATTATCCATGCTTTAATCAACTCTACCACTGCGTCATAATGGACACTTAACCTTTTCCTATTTGTATTAATTAACCCACTGAACCCCAGCGATGCACTGTTTGCATTGGCAATGTATGTAACTCTAAACCCCAGCGACGCGAACATTGCTTCGGCCACTAAAACCTCTATTATTCGGCTCGTATGGTAGGAAATGGCTTGAGAATGGTAGGGGATATACCGTAGAGTGTTGCCGAACAAGGGCGGTATGCGGAAACCGGCCAGCCAGGCCGCGCAGGTGGTGGTGGGCGGATTAGTGGCGCCACTTTACCCACTTATTTCACTGCGACATTGGACCTTATTTACTCCTGTTGTATGGGAGCTATAGGCTTTAAATTTATGTGAGATACACCTTAGGATGTACGCATTACAATACCATACTCAGCTCTCCCCTAAGTGCTGCCGGGCGGGTGGTCATGCGGGGGAGGTGATGAAAAACACTGTACCCACTTATCTCCCAACGACTTTCGACCTTATTTACTCGTCCTATGGTAGCTATAGGCATGAAATTTGTGTGAGATACACTTTAGGATGTAGGCATTACTTGACCATACTCAGCTATCCCCCAAGTCCTGCTGGGCGGGAGGTCATGCGGTGAAAAACACTGTACCCGCTTATCTCCCCACGACTTTCGACCTTATTTACTCTTGTCCTATGGTAGCTATAGGCTTGATATTTGTATGGGATATTCCTTAGGATGTAGGCAATGTATGGCAACACCCAAATCTAGGTCTGTTGGGACAATGGATGTGCGTGACAAAGGAAAGTCAGTTTACCCATACATCTCGCGAGTGCAACACCATGTCGGATTTACCACGCCGTTACCCACGCAGGGGAATATCCCTTGCCGATGCCATGGCCATACCTGAAGAGAGTTATGTGCCTGATAGTGACACTGGATCATCAAATGACGATTCAGAGGACGAATATAGTCCCACTTTGGCCGAGATAGATGACATGCATGAGGAGGAACCCTTTGTCCCCTTCTCTCATCGGTACGCCATGTTACAAGAAAGGGAGGAGAGTAGCTATCGTTCCCCCATTGCTTCCCGTGACTTAGTGGACTCCCCAGCAAGTGGGGAAGAGCATGATGAGGATGAGGCAGATGACCCAGACCCCATGGCCTTCCTCAACATTCCACTTTCTCATCGTAATGCTGAGAAGAGAAGACGTGAGGAGGAGGAGGATGAGGTGGGTCAAGGTCTGACAGCACACGTGCCTCGCCGTGGTGGTGCTCCCCCGAGTTTGCCTTCCCCACCACCCCGCATTGCCTCTCCACTAAAAGCGCCAACCCCTAACACTTTTTATGGGTTGCGCAGGGGTGCAGCCATCTTAGCAGCGCAGCCATTGATTTCTTTAGAAGCAACATATGAGGATATGCCTGCCCTAGAATCATCTCCACCACGCCACCTACGCCGCCTATTTACCTTATCAGCCCGGATTAACTCGCCCCCACCATCACCTCCCGGACCACTACCATACTCACCTGTACCTTCTCCTCAGCCTAGGACCTCCCACAGACACGACACTCAGACAACATCACCGCCTGCATCGCCACAATGCCCTGATCGTGCGCAACGCCCTATCAACATACGTGGGCATGCCCATGGTCCTGTGCATGGGCGTGGCCGAAAGGGGTTCTAAGGTGACCCTAATATGCCCCACCCCTGGCGGTGTGAGAGCAAGGGCTGGGTCGGCTCGACCAAGGCCGAGGTTGAGGGCAGGGGAAAGAGGGGCAAGAGGCACGGCAAGAGGCAGGGCAAGGCCCTCCCGCCGCCCTGATGGTGACTCCCCTCCTGACGACTCTGGCGACGAAGGTGCCGCTCAACCCGACGTGTGGGATTGGGTTGATGGAGACAACTTTGTGCCCACCGACTACAACTTTGTGGGCGCTAGGATTGCCGGCCCTACGCTCCCAAACCAGGGGCGGCAGACCACGAGACTTGAAATCTTCAGGCAGTTTTTTACTACAAATCTCGTAGCTCTAATTGTTGACCAGACCAACTGGTACAATTATTATTTCATGGCTGGGAAGGTGCAGCTCAAATACTCTGCAAGGCTGTCATGGTCCGCCCTAGATGTCTCAGAGTTTTACACATTCTTGGGCATTGTTATCCTGATGGGGGTCACAAGGAAATCCTCCATAAAAAAGTACTGGTCCTGGGATCCCCTCCTCCAAACCTCTATTTTTGGCCAAATAATGAGCAGAAATAGGTTCACGGCCATAATGGGGAACCTACATTTCATTGACAGCCTGGCAGCCCACACCACAAATCAAAGTCAACCAAGAGCAATGAAGGACCCCATGGAAAGGATAAGATCCATCTTCGAGTACCTGAAGGTGAAGCTTGCTGCCGCCTTCAAACCCCATCAGAAGCTCATTATTGATGAAAGTTTGCTGCTGTGGAGGGTGAATATTGGCATCCGGCAGTACATGCCCAGCAAACGACATCGATATGGCTTGAAGACCTTCGTGATGTGTGACTGTCAAGCCGGTTACATCCAGGACCTAATTCTGTATATGGGCAAGAAAACAGAATTGGTGAAAACGAGGACATACGGAATTTCTGGGGCCGTCGTCATCACCATGATGCAGGGCTACTTGGACAGGGGCCACATACTGTACCTGGACAACTGGTACACCAGCCCCTCCCTTGCCAAGTTCCTGCATAGCCGCATTACAGGAGTCTGTGGCACCGTCAGGAGGAATCGGATCTTCATGCCCGAACTACCACTCAGGCGGGAAAAGGGCTCCATCATCCACAAGCAGGCTAACAATGTCCTCCTGTTGTCCTGGATGGATAACCGGGATGTGAATGTCCTCACAACAGTCCACCGTCCCATCTTCCAAGACAGCAGACGTCGTGACAGAGCAACTGGCAAAATTATCAAGAAACCTTTGGCCATCTGTGATTATGACATCAACATGCGGCTGGTGGACAAATCAGATGCTGTCATCTCGTCATGTGAGTGTGTGAGGAAGACGATGAGATGGTATAAGAAGTTATTCTTCCACCTCCTCGATCTCGCCCTCTATAACAGCCACATCCTCTACGCAACAATCACCAGCAAGCAGGAAACGATGGAGAACTTCTGCATAGAGTTGTCCAGGGAGATGTTGAGGGAATACATGACTGCCCCCCACCTCCAGTAACCCCCCCGCCCATCGACGGCCAGCAGCAGAAGGGATTGCCAGGCTGACACAACGCCACTTCCCTGAATATGTGCCGCCCACAGAACACAATGACAAACCCCGAAGATGGTGTCATACGTGCCACAGCACGACACGGAGGGAGCCTGCGAGATCAGATACCTGGTACATGTGCCGGGAATGTGGTGTTGCACTGTGTTTCCCGGAATGCTTCAGGGAGTATCACACCCTTGAGCATTTCTAAAACAGTGTACTCAAAGACTGCGATAAAAGACGCTATGAAATGTGAAGCGTGTGTGTATATAAACCTAGTGTAAATAATAAGTATATACAAAGTGCCGAACACAATATGTAAGTGAGATTGACACTCAAATATACGTAAAACAATGACGGACACCAATAAGTGTAAATATAGCATATTGCTAAGTAAAAAGTGTGTAAAAAAATGTGTGAAACCCATGTTTTATATCTATAAAACATATGATAAAGTATAAACTGTATAAAGAGGGGAAGTGACAGTATAAACTGAATAAAGCGGGGGAGTAAGAGAGAAAGACAATAAAAGGGAAAGTGTTGGTGGCGCGTGTTAGTCAGCTGGGTGTGTGTACGTACGTCCGTTCTGGTATTGTCCGAGACCATGATGGCCGCCAGTCTCCATGGCAACGGCGACGCGCAACGGTCTTGCCACTCGTGAGCACTTATCAAACTTATATCTAAGCACTTATCACACTATTACTTCACTTATGGTGACATTATGTGATACATGTTGGTAGTATATGAACTATGAAGGCACACATGATGCTCGGATGGAGTAAATAACCGTCACTCGAAAACTGGACGCATCGTACATCTGCCATCCTGCCGCGATCAGCTGTGGCTGGCCGGGCGGGAACTTTGGAGGCCACCTGAGGCCTCAGCTGATGTCTGAGGCTGCCCCCCTCCCATACGACCCCCAAATGACCGAACTGAGTTTTTTTTTTTTATTTATTTCTCACCTTTTTCTGCCATTTTAGAAAAAAACAAATTTGGCCAAATCGGCCGGTCTCTCGATGTACTTTTATTTAAAATTAGCTGGGGTTCAGTGGGTTAAGGAGATAGCAAATCCTACTTGGAGAACCTATATCAATTCATTCACAAGTCGTAGGATCCATATTCCAGGATACCATACAGGGATTTTTACATTTACCCCCACGCAACTCAGGCTGAAATTGATAAACAAATAATTCTAACCCTACCAAATACGAGTCATTAATATTTAGTATATTTCACAAATACACGTGAGCTACTAAATGTTTTATACCTTCAACCAGTCTCGAACCACCAACAGTCAGGACGAGTGTCCATGCTTTAACCAACTCTGCTATGGAGAGATCCAGAATACTTAACCTTTTCTTATTTTTACTAAGGAGAATGGAAATCCTACTTAAAGAACGTATATTAATTCATACACACGTCGTAGCTCAAGTGTATCTGTGAGATATGCTTGATGATTATTCGATTAAGTATTACGAACACGATGTGCTAATTGTCCGTACATAAAATAATTTGGTAATCTGTATGTTTCCTAGATTATGAATTTTAAATACACTAGACATAACTTTTGGTATTCAAAGGGTGTACATTAATCGTTAGACTATTATTAATTATAACTACTAGACAAATTAAATGGACTAGCTATTCAAATACAAAAGATATAGCATATATTTCCTAAATTAGCTAACCAACCATTTCCCATATACTGTATATAGAAGAAGGGATATCCTGCTTGGGGGAATAATATTTCCATACCAAGTTGTATGACCAATGTATCAGAGTACGCTACAAGGTATTTTTAAAGTTAAACGCCATTCAACTCGGGACGAATTGATTGTATTTAAATTTTCTCCTGGAAAGCATAGATATATCATATGTAGAATATCTCACAATTACGCTTGTGTTACAGGAATAAATGTTGAGGCCTCAGCCAGGATTCGAACCATAGTCAATCAGAATGACATTCAACGTTCTTACCCATTCGACCACGGCGTGGTAAATGCTTAGCATAAATAACTTTTATTTTTCCGTATTCTTAACTTATTAAATTGACTTTGAATTGAACTAAGTGTTTTTATGTAATATGACCTCGGTAATTTTATTTTTGATAGAGCATTTTTCTTTAGTAATCAGTAGAGGCCGACTAAACGAGATAGAAATAGAAGCATTAAACATTACTCAGGCTCATAATGCTGTAATACTTCAATGTAACTATTTAAGAAATTGAGTGGAAAGGTTGCCAGAGCCCCATACCAAGAGACAAACTGGTAGTGATTGCGAAAATGAAGTTGACAATCATGCTGCTGCTGCAAATGAGGAGGATTTGTCGGTAATGTAGAAGCTCGTGCTTCTAACTATATCAGTAAAATGTCGACAAATGTCTATCATATAATCCAGTATCACACTGTATATATGACTAAATTCTATTCATGATACCGAGGCGAGAAACTTGACTCTTAACGTCTTATTACTCAAATGCAATATGAACAATGAGAGGATATTTCTAAGAGTTTGGAAAGGTTAAGCCAGTATATAATGAATGGAAATTTGCAGCCAATTGTCTATATCCGTTTTGTTTGTTATAAATATCAGGGACTACAGTTCTTGGTTGGCTATATTGAACAGCCTTTAGTGAATTACATAATATCCACCTCAACCATTCCTCCCTCCTACCCACACATGTTCATGTGGTTCCAGGATCATAGATATAGTCAAAGTTTGTACACTTTTGACTTCCATGCAGTCAACAACTTGAAGATTTACTTTAATACACACGTTTAATGTGAGCTTGACTTTAGTTAGTTATATGTATTATAAGTTTGACTTAAACAATTCCTAACATTGTATTTTACAAATTTGAAATATTAACACTCGTAGATTTTATATTCATTTTTGTTCATGAACTAAAGACTTTAAATACTTTCCTAACTGACTTGCCTTAATGACCTGCCTATAGGCATAAATGACTTTCATATATCATAAATATGAATCTTGGTGATATTCAGGACAATCCTTTAACATGTAGCAGCTTAGGAAGCAGATTTTCTTTAATACAGGATGAGTTATGCACGACTGCAGTTTCCTCAGTTCTTATTACTATGTATAATAACAGCTCTCTTGATATATTATTCACTGCGATATTGTACATATTATAGGAATGACTGAACTTGAGTAGGTGTGTAAAGTGGTCCACGCCCTCAACATTCACAAATTACCCAGAGTAATTTAATATGAAATTTGACGAGTTAGAACTTTTCAAGGCTTGATTATCCCTGAACGCCCAGAGCAAATGGCGTCAAATTAGTGGCCGAGGTGAGAGTGGCCAATTAAGGGTGGAGGTACTCGCTTCTTCTGGACCCCCTTCGCTTTCATGTTTAGCATATTAATTTTGTTTTGAGGTTTTAAGACACTCGGTTCGTTAGTTTGGCGATTTTGAGACCTTGTGCTTAATTTTTTTGTTGTCAATATTAAGACCTTTCGTGCCCTTTAGTTGTCGATTTTTTCCTGGCGAGCTATAGCGAGCCTCTATTTTTAGAAGGAACCGACCGGGATATTTTTCTACCAAAAAATGTACAAATTTACCTTCTTGCCAGTACAGTACACTAAAGAATAGGTCACACCAAAATTACTATCTGGAAGTGTCGATGGTCAAAATACTCCCGACATCAGTTTAAAGATATTACATTTATAGTTTGGAATCGGAAAAATAACCTGAAGGTAGTTTTCCCTAGGAATATCAGTGGTGCAAATCATTACCCTGTTAAAACATTTCAGACCGAACACTGTTTCACGGTCCTGTATTTTAAAACGTATATAACAACTGTCATTACAATTATAGCACACTAGTCAGGTACAATGTTTGTTTTACTAACAACCATCTCTTCTCATTATTATCGCTACCTTCATATACAGATGAAAGTATAGAACGATACTTTTACAAACTGTTATCGTCTGTGTCGAAATTTTTTGTTTGTCCATTTTTGAGTGCATAAACATAGATGAACACATTTAAGTATGGCATGACTTTTAAGCTTGACTGTCTAATGTTATGCCCGTTGTATACTGTAGTTAGTGGTCGATAAACTCTTATCACCTGAGGACTAATTAATCTAGTACAGGCTTGAACATTAATAAGGTTACATCCATTTGATCAGGTACACGAACTTCAAATTGTTCATCAATCTATCTATATAAATGTGTGTGTGTGTGTGTGTGTGTGTGTGTGTGTGTGTGTGTGTGTGTGTGTGTGTGTGTGTGTGTGTGTGTGTGTGTGTGTGTGTGTGTGTGTGTGTGTGTACATCGATAGTTACACGTTGCGTATTCTAGAAAACTATATATGCTTTAATTTGATAATTTTGTTTTACAAATGTTTTCGGTCATCATAATGTTTTAATTTATTTTGTTCTCCTAGTTGATTCTCCCTGTTTCTTTGACTATTTATTTCAATTTCAAAATCCATGATTTGTTAATCTCTTTATGATTTCGCCATTTCAAAATATTTCAGCCAGCATAATTACAACAGTCTATTGTGTATACGTGCTATCATTATTTGATAAATGGGACATTGAATTCCAAATATATATATATATATATAATTATATATATATATATATATATATTTATAACAGCAATCCATAATCAATTGTTAAGCAACAAGCATCTTTAATATTTAATAGTCATGGAGCATCTAACACATTGGTTTATCTTTAGCAACTTACCTCCTTCACCCTCAGCATAAATTCACATCAATATGTCAATTATTAGTTTGTAAGGTAATCTATATGTAGCAGATGTGAACATTGGGAACAAAATAAACTGGTATTATCGTCTAATTTATCTAAATCGATTGATATTAATGGAATTAGATGAATAGAAAATTGGAAAGTTGTATGTTCATAACAAATATATACTGCAATTGTTTACAGTTTTGTTTGTAACATTGCCTATATTTCCATCTACCTGCTTCACCAGCTTCTAAATATTGTTCTATCTGTCTATCTATCTATCTACCTATATATATATATATATATATATATATATATATATATATATATATATATATATATATATATATATATATATCTCTATTTGCCGGACGCTGTGATCCCCGAATGGGTGGCCATGAACGAAACGCCCCCATGCACCCCTCTTAATTCGTATAAGTATATAGTATAATTATTTCACCTAAGTCTGAATGGTATGTCTATTTGATGCTTTGTATTGGATAAATATATTGAAAACCTTTTATGTTTTCTCCTTCTATCATTTATCATATGTTTAAGAAATAATATAAACTAAATAATTATACAATAACACCTGTCCTTTGTTCGTCTTATCTTCTTGACATTAATTTCCTTTATTTGTTCTCTATTAATTATTAATATTTTAGTGTCATTCCTCTCCTATTAATTCCAGTTATTTAATAAATATACACTGCATAGTCATGTGTTAAAGAATTGTTGAACACTTTTATAGTTTCATCTCTTTATAAAAGAAAGCAACTGCTTATAAATATAAAAGGGCTTAGTTCATGAGAGTCCTCAATTTGTTTTTGCTGCGTTATAAAGATAGCCAAAGTATACAATATGAAACTAGGAAACGAATTATGAACGTATATGAACATTTGTGAGGAATGATTCATATGGACTCATATAAATCTTTGAACCTTTACAGCAAACTTTCAAAACATATGGGATATTATAATCTTGTGTGTCACCATCCTCTAATCAATTCTTTTCTCTCCTTTGGGCTTCTCTGACATAAATTTATTTATGTCACCTGTCCTATCTCTCCGGTACGGCCACCCAATCCTCCCATCTGGCGACGCTTGTGGCACTTTGGCTCTGCTGACTGGGAGGCTCTTCGGCAGTACTTCTTTTGATTTTCCATGGAATTACTTTTGTTTGCGTGGCCGGGGACCCTCGGAGAATGCTGAACGCATTACCAAAGTAATCATCTCGGGCAGGAAAGCATACATTCCATTTTCTTTCTCTCAGACTAATGCAAAAAAATCTTGGTTTACTCACGCTTGTTCTACTGCTGTCCGCAATAATGAGGAAGAATTCAAACGGTACCGTCTCATCTCATACTTCCTATGTTTCTGCCCGGAATCAAGCCAAATCTGTTCTTCGACTCGCCAAACATTCTTTCATCAATAATAAATGCACTGAACTATCCAACTCATCTGTACCTTTGTCTCTAATTTCCTTTCCGGCCGTTCCATAGCTGCGGTTGTAGACAGCCACCATTCACTTCCTCAACCTATCAACTCTGGTGTTACTCAGGGTTCTGTCCTTTCTCCAATTCTCTTCCTATCATTCATTAATGACCTTCTCAGCTGCACCTCCAGCCCAAGCCATTCATACGCTGACGACTCTACATTACACTAGTCAACTATCCTTCCACAACAGCATTCACTGCAGGAACTCCAATACTCATGTAAAGAGGCCATATAGCCTCTATCTTCTGATCTCTCTACTATCTCTAGTTGGGGCAGAGTCAACCTTGTTACTTTCAATGCATTCAAAACTCAATTTTCCCATTTGTCTACTCGTCGCCCTCTTCCGGAAAACTACTACCTGCTCTTCAACAATATACAAATTATCCCTTCATTTTCTCTTAATATTCTTGGTGTCTCTTTTTCTTCTGATCTCTCTTAGAAAGATCATATTACCACTCTTGCTAAAACAGCTTCCTAGAAGCTGGGTGTGCTCAACCACCTGTGGGGCTTCTTTACCACTGTGCAGCTTCTAGCTCTGTACAGGGGCATGGTGCGTCCCTTTCACACAGCACTTCTGGACAAAGTAGAAAACAAAGCCTTCTGTCTCAGTAGCTCATAATTATCCACTCACCAATTCTCTGCAGTCTCTCTCTCTTCGCCGCAATGTTGCATCTCCCTCTCTATTCTACCGATATTACAATATTCAGTGTTCCTCAGAGCTCTCTCAGTGTATACCACCCCCTATTCGTAGAGCACGTAGCACCCGTCTTACAACACAATCCCACCCCTATTCTGTGCAACTCTCCAACCCAAGAGTGAAACTTTAATCTCAATCTTTCTTCTATTCAACAAGTGAGCTCTGGAATTCTCTCCCAGACTCAGTCTTTCCGTCTTCCTATGACTCAGATTGCTTCAAACTCCGTGTGTCCAGGCATTTTGGCTCGAACGTCCCTTGGTTTTGACCCTGTAACTCTTTCAACTCTAGGGGTGGCACTCGTTACAGGCAGTTCTGCCTTTTGTCTCCCTCACTCGCATAGAAAAAAATATAATGCATGTCAGTTGTTCTTTCTCCACTGCACCCTTCATATTTTATTGCTATGACGTATGTACAGTATTTAACTCATTATTTTCGTTACATAATATTTTACCATTGACCTTCCAAACCAGAATTAAGTCTTCCTTCACTTAATGTTTGTCCCCCACCCATCTCCTGGACGATTTAGTTTTACTTGGAAAAGACCTCGTAGGATTGATAGGGTTAACTGGAAACGTAATATTCGGTTTTGAATGATTCGAAATATCTCCAATATGGATGCAAATGTATTATGGTTGATGACTGTATTTGACATAAACGTGGTGCCCTTTTATTGTTCACCGCTCTTATGTATTGTGTGTGTGTGTGTATGTGTGTGTGTGTGTGTGTGTCAGCGTTGTTCCATCATTACCACACCTACTCATGTAAGTTTCTTTCCTTCCATCGTTATTCCGTTATAACCACACCTACATTATGCCCGAGTCTTTCCCTCTATAGATAATCTTTCACCACCACCACCACACCCAACGTTTAGTTCTCCTTTTTGTCACCATCTTCATCCCATCTTCTTCAATTTCCGTTACTTTTCGTTATCGTCATTGTTCGGTACAATGGTAATTTACGCTGTTCTTCACCTCCATTCTTCTGCCAATGTTTCATCTTCTCCATCCGTTCTCTTTGTCTATCCCCTTTGTCGCGTAGTTCTCTGCAAGTCTACCCTATCTTATATTTCTTTCCAATTGCGTTCATTTTGTTATTTATATTTCCTATGCCTACGGGGCTCTTATTCATTTTGTGCTCTTGTTATCATGCTTTGAATAGTTTTTTTTTCTGTGTGTATCGAGGAGACAAAAGGCAAGTTGCCTGTAACAAAATGTCTCTCCAAAGTCAAAAGAGTGACAGAGCCAAATTCAAGGGACGTTGGAGTGAAAATGCCTGGACACTTGAAGTTTAAAGCAGTCTAAGTCATAGGATGAAGGAAATATTAATTGAGGGACAGAGTTCCAGATTTCACTTGTTAAGTAGAAGACAGACTGAGAATATTTGCCAATTCTTGGGTTGGAAAGCTGGACAGAATAGGAGTGGGACTGTATTGCGAGGCGGGTGCCTCGCACTTGCTGCAAGGGAGGAGGTATGCACTGAGAGAGCTCTGAAGAACGCTGATTGATGTAATAGCGATAGAAGAGTGAAGGAGATGCAAAATTTCGACGTGTAGAAAGATATTGTAGGGAACTAGTGAGAGGAAGCGAGTTGATTAGGTGAAATGCTTTTGATTCTACTCATTCGAGAAGTGCGGTATGGGTGGAGCCTCCCCACACATGCGAACAATACTCAATACTGGGGCGCACTGTGCACCGATACAGAGCTTAAAGCTGTACGAGGGTAAAGAACCCATGAACAAGGTTGAGTACACCTAACTTTTGGAAAGCTGTTTTAGCAAGAGTGGCAATATGATCTTTCCAAGAAAGTTCAGATTAAAAAGATACACCTAGAATATTGAGAGAAGATGAAGGGATGAGTTGGGTATTGTTGAAGATTAGTTGATAGTCTTGTGGAAGATTGTGACGGAGAGATAGAGGGAGAAACTGGGTCTTGGAGGTGTTAGTTATCTTATGCTTTGTTTGTCTTATGCTAGTTCAAAATTGCTATTTCGTCCGCTTTTTTCTGACAAGGTGTAACATCCTAACGTCCCTTCATTTTCACTGCAAACTTATTAAAATTCCCTCGATATTATTTACTCAATGAAACCTCTCTCTCTCTCTCTCTCTGAGTGAGTGAATGTGTGAGTGTGTATGTGTGTGTGACGCACTGACCAGTAACACTTTATAGACTAACGTTTTGCTTGTAACTTAATAAGGTACAGAACGTTTTTTGACCTGCTCAAGTTTCTGACGAAATGTTGTCACTGAAGTACTCCTAATAAAATGGTGTTCTTATTCTTCCTGATAAATTATCGGAGATAGTTCGAATCCCGGGAGGACCATATTAATTCATTAGTTTATTCAATTGCATTGGGGTTTGTAATTGGTGATTAATGTTAGGAACGGGGTGGTACTTAGTTACCCAATGGGCAAATGTATTTAATTTGTTTTAAATAGAATTCGGAGGACCTGACACAGTGGAAAATAGTCCCAGGAGGCGAAGAGAGCATCAGGAAATATAACCCACCTCTAAGGTCCTATACTGTACCTCCACAACGAGTTCCCATCATTCACCTCCTTATTGGCTTAGAGGGAGGCCTAGCACACACGAACAAACACACACATACACTCTCTCTTTCTGTTACAGGGAGCCCTAGGACACACACAAAAACACACACATACAAATTCCCCCCCCCGCGCTCTCTCTCTCTCTCTCTCTCTCTCTCTCTCTCTCTCTCTCTCTCTCTCTCTCTCTCTCTCTCTCTCTCTCTCTCTCTCTCTCTCTTTGTTCTTAGCATATTTACTCACATTCCCAATCTCATTTCCATCCTTTAAGGGGGTGACCTGCCTTTTTACTCTCCTTTTTTCTCATTCTCTGGTTTGTATCCATTCGGCCTCATTCAGCCAACTGCATTGTATGGAGAAATCCGGCTTCGCCGGAGACGTTTTTCTATCGAAAAATGTACAAATTTAGCTTGCTGACAAAACAAAAAATATATATATGCGGTCGTTTTTCTGGTCCCCTTTCTCCCTCGTCTATAGTCCCATTAGTTTTGAGATTTTTAGACGTTCGCCTGATTTGTTTGGCGATTTTAAGACCTTTCGTCTCAGTTCGTTATTTATGTTAAGACCTATCGTGCCATTTAGGTGTCGATTTTTTTCCTGGCGAGCGATAGCGAGCCTGTAATTCTAAGAGGAACCGGCCTTCGGCCGGAAATTTTTTCTATCGAAAAATTATCAAATGTATCTTGAGGGGGGCTCTAGGGGATGTTTTTTAAGTTTGAGGGATGTCTAGCGAGGAAACTAAGAATGTATGCATGAATGAATTAATTAATTAATTTACATGTTCGCTATCGCTCGGCAGGAAAAAATCGACACCTAAATGGCACGAAAGGTCTTAATATTGGCAAATAAAATGGGGCAGAAGGTCTGAATATCGCCAAACTATTGGGGTGAATGTCTTGAAATCTCATAACTAATAGGGCTAAACATGAGGGAGGAGGAGGATTCGAACAACCATCTGCCTCTCCTTAATTAATCCACTAGTCCTAATCTCTTCTCACCTGGATGTACGGATGATAAAAGTGATCAGAGTGAGTGACATATTGAAAAGTGAACAAATAAATCCTCTTAAGGGGGTAGTACTGGCTTTTTCTGGACCCCCTTCTCCTTCATGCTTAGCAAGCCGATATCTTGCTGTCAATCAACAATTTGAAAGTTAATAAAACCCCAGGCCCAGATAATATATCCCCAAGGACCCTAGAAGAAGCAAGCCACGATTTGTTAAACCCACTCCCAAATCTGTTCAAACAAATCAATGAATGTTGGGAAAGTTCCAAACGCATGTAAACTAGCTAACGTGACGCCCATATACAAAAAAAAAAAATAAGTCCTCTCCAGGCAATTATCGGCCAATTAGCCTAACATCAGTAATTTGCAAATTAATGGAAACTGTTATGCCGGGTTGTAATACAACTTAGCTTAGTTTTGGTCTTTACTCAAATCCAACTATGGACTTTTAGACTCGATATATTCTCAACAGGGACACGTCGAACACGTTCTTATTCACAAGTTAGGTACTCAATCAGGTTAAGATGAACACAATAAATACACACATGTAATTATACACTCTTATTTATTCAATGGCATATAGATAAATCAGGATACTCCTTAACTATTATTATTGGAGAATAGTAAGCGAGTATGTATACTTTGACATAAACAAATGATAGGCAATTCACGCATATAATTTGGCCTAAAGTGTGGGTGGATATTTACTTCACTACTATAACGAATAGCAAGTAAACAATTATTAACATGTATCACACACCAAGGTCTAGTAATAACATACAATGAGCATGACTCAAGGGATAATATTATAATGGAAGTATGCAATAATAATCAGACAAACATACACATAGATAAAACCCTTGATAATAATATATATGAGAGTTGAGTATCTACTGTGAATTATTCTGAGTAAGTTTCTGACAGGTTGAACGAAATCTCTAAGTATGCGTAGATAGGCTGGGGCTGAACAAAAGGGGAAGCATACGAAGAGCTCTGGGGTGAACCCTCGCTCACGGGTGGCGAGAAGCGTATGGGTAAATTAAAGTGATATCGCGCGCAGATAACTCTGGCCAGGTAGGTCACTCAGGTCATTCGTTTTACTGCGGTGATCAAAATAGTATTTATGGTTGTTGCGATATTATTCTGCATAAGGGGAGGAATATGTTGAAATTCAAAGGAGAGGAGAGTTAAATTGTTTTCACAATTAACGATATACTTAGATTATTATGATAACATTTATATCTTGAACATACAATTAATTAATTCTTATATGCAATGATTATCTCACGGGTTGGGTCGAGGAATTCAGATTTAATTATTTATATCTACTGAAGAATACTGAAAGGTTGAATATAACCTAACTGAATCAGGCAATAGATTGATTACATCAGATTAGAGAACGCATCAATATATTAGCGTATACGAGTAGTTATAATAATACTACAAGTGAAATATGGCGTAAACGACGAAGTTGCACTTAGATGGAAATACCTGATAAGGTATGAAGGAGATCTGAACTGGTTAACAGATTCCTATATGGAATACAGAACAAATTGGCGTTGTATTAGAGTTGGTGAAATAATTAGACAATAGATCTACACGAAACTAGAATTCCTAGACGAGATGGATCGAAATTATCTATTTCATAACAGAATAAACCAATACATTATTCACAAATTATACAGTTACCGCACAACAAAATAAGGTGTAACGGGTTTCTCTCGAAGAAAATAGATTTAGATTATGATAATCAACAATACAATTCTTCTAAAGGATTGGGAGCTGAGTTTAATTAGATATGAAATTGGGCGTAGGTTCTAGGTAATAGTGAGACTTTAGAAGGGAATCAATTCACAGTATACACTTCAGGTTCAACTTGGTACATACATAAATAGAATGGACATACACAAGGAAAATCTGTGAGTATTCGGCTAGATTATTGATTTACACAAGTATGTGACGTATGCGTAGAATGTTGTATATGAACTTAGAAGAGAAATTAACAATAGATCTTGGACACAGATCTACACAAGGTTTCTGAAGGATTAACGCATACGCAACAATTAATGATCTTGGGCACAGATCTACAAAGGAATTAGCAATGAATATTCACATATTTTATCTTACCTTCACAACAATAATCACAACGTAAGACACTCAGAGACACTTTTTTTTTTTTTTTTTTTTTTTCTATGTGATTGAGTGAGGCAAAAGGCATAACTGCCTATAGCGAGTGCCTCCCCCATAGTTGAAAGAGTGACAGGGCCAAAATCAAGGGACGTTCGAGCCAAAATGCCTGGACACACGGAGTTTGAAGCAATTTAAGTCATAGGAAGAGGGAAAGACTGATTCTGGGAGAGAGTTCCAGAGCTCAGATGTTGAGTAGAAGAAAGTTTGAGAGTAACGTTTCACTCTTGGGTTGGAGAGTTGCACAGAGTAGGGGTGGGATTGAGTTGCAAGACGGGTACCACGTGCCCTACGTAAAGGAGGTGGTATGCACTGGGATAGCTCTGAGGAACACTGATTATTATAGTAGCGATAGAATAGCGAGAGAGATGCAACATTGCGGCGGAGAGAGAGAGATTGCAGAGAGTTGGTGAGTGGACGGGAGTTAATGATACGAAAGGCCTTCCTTTCAACTTTGTCTAGGAGAGCGGTGTGAGAGGAACCTCCCCACACATGTGAACAATACTCAATACAAGGGCGCACTATGCCCCTATACAGAGCAAGAAGCTGTGCAGGGGAAAAGAACCCCCTAAGGCGGTTGAGCACACCCAGCTTCTGGGAGGCTGCCTTAGCAAGACTGGTAATATGGTCCTTCCAAATGAGAGCAGAAGAAAAACAGACACCAAGAATATTGAGAGAAGATGAAGGGTTGATTTTTGTATTGTTGAAGAATAAGGGATAGTCCGCTGGGAGATCCTGACGGGTAGATAGATGGAGAAATTGGGTTTTGGAAGCATTAAAGTTAACAAGGTTTTCTCTGCCCCAATTGGAAATAGTATTTAGATCAGAATTTAAGAGTTCTATGGCTTCATTACGTTTGTCGTTGACGGATTGCTGGCTGGGGCGTTCTGAAAAACTAATGGAGTAGTGTAAGGTTGAGTCGTCTGCGTATGAATGGATGGGAATTAAGGTACAGTTAAGGAGATCATTTATAAAAATTAGAAAGAGAATAGGAGATAGGACAGAGCCCTGAGGAACACCGGAGTTTATAGGGTGAGGAAGTGAACAATGGCCGTCCACAACCGCAGCTATGGAACGGCCGGAAAGGAAATTAGAGACAAAGGCACAGATGGAGGGATAGAAACCGAAGGAGGGTAGTTTAGAAATTAAAGATTTATGCCAGACTCTATCGAAGGCTTTCGATATGTCTAGTGCAATTGAAAAAGTCTCACCGAAGTCCCGAAAGGAGGATGACCAAGAGTTAGTAAGATATGAAAGAATATCACCAGTAGAGCGACCCTTAAGGAAGCCATACTGGCGATCTGAGAGCAGATTATGAGAAGAGAAATGCTTAAGAAATTTGGAAGCAAGAATAGTTTCAAAAACTTTAGAAAGACAAGAGATAAGAGCAATTGGACGATAGTTGGAGGGTTGAGAGCGGTCACCCTTCTTTGGGACAGGTTGAATGTGAGCAAACTTCCAGCATGAAGGGAAGACGTTAGAGGATAGACAGAGACGAAAGAGTTTGCCTAGGCAGGGAGTCAGCACGGAAGCACAGTTTTTGAGAACAACAGGAGGAACACCGTCCGGACCGTATGCCTTATTAGTGTTAAGCCCAGAGAGGGTAGAAAGTACATCTTTAGAAGAGATTAGGATATTAGGCATAAGTAAGAGAGAGGAGGGCGGAGAGGGAGGAATAGCACCGGAATCATCCAAGGTGGAGTTTCTAGCAAAAGTTTGAGCGAAGAGTTTAGCTTTGTCAGAGGAAGAAGTGATGGTTGTGCCATCAGAGTGGGAAAGGGGAGGGAAAGACGAGGAAGAGAAATTGTTGGAGAGGTTTTTGGCTAGATGCCAGAAAGCTTGGGAAGAGCTAGAGTTGGATAGTTCAGTGCATTTATTATTGATGAAAGAGTGTTTGGCAAGTCGAAGAACAGATTTGGCTTGATTCCGGGCAGAAACATATGAAAATATGTTCACTTAGGGTGAGCTTGGGGGGTTGAGGTTCGAGAACAAGTCTGGCCGACGTAGAGCGTAGGTTCACCTGGACTAGGCTTCAGGGGGAGCTGCTTCTCACCGTCAGGAATCCCACATCCAGACGTCAGAGGCAACACAACAGGGCTCGTTGTAGTCTTGAGGAGGAGGGGGAGGCAGTTACCACTTTTAGTTAGATGCTCCAGACTTTTCAGACTTAAGAACATTACCGAGGTGGAAGTGCTTGCTTTCTCAACAATTTCATTGAGACTATGTTCAAATATTTTCTTAGCTTTAACTTATAGTGATTCAATAATAAAGGAATATAGTGAATCGTTGTGACATCAATGGTGAAGTAAATACTTAGCTTAAAAATATATGGTAGTTATCATTTGGTACCTAATCCTTTAAAGTATTTTATTTAATACTCTGGTGGGAGTTACTAAGTCTAGGAAGGATATAATAGCAACTCTGGTGATTTTATTATAATTGAGGGTTATTGGTGATTCAGTAGATAACTCTGTTCTTCACTATGTTGCTGGGTTGATCCAGAGCTCTTCGTGATAGTACTGCACTGTAGATCCTAATATCCCCACTTATGTCGGTAGCACTCAGGTCTTTGATGCGGAACTTGCATAAACATTTGCTCGGTGTACTGCAAATCTGGCTGCTGGTGCAATGAAGCCTGGTGATTGGTGGAGAGGGTTTGAAGCCTGGATGGTGATTGGCTCAAACTCCCATTCTTTTGTAGGGGTGACTGACCTAGGTGACCCGTCTTTCTGGTAGTAAGAAAACGGGAATGACCTGGTAATATGGGGCACTCCTCTGTTTGTTGTTCCTCTGCATCATGAGAAACTGGTATGGAATTGCGTCTCTGTTGCTTGTTTCTTCTTTTCTCCTTCCTACTCACCTGTAGGCTAGCAATCCTACAGGTGTTACTCAACCCCGTCACTTCAGAAACCATTATAAGGGACAAAATAGTAAAACATTTAGAAGAAAATAAATTAATAAAAGATTCCCAGCATGGTTTTTAGAAATAAACTTTCATGCTTAACAAATTTACTTGATTTCTTCAATGACGTTTACAAATCATATATTAAGGATAGAGCAGTTGATATAATATATCTCTATTTTCAGAAAGCTTTCAATACCGTACCCCATAAGCGACTAATTGACAAAATAAAAGCTCATGGCATAACAGGAAAAACTCTGCAATGGCTAAAAAATTGGCTCTCGGACCGTTAACAGCGAGTTGTAATAAATGGTAAAGAATCTGATTGGTGCAAAATAAATAGTGGTGTTCCCCAGGGTTCGGTATTGGGTCCTATTCTTTTAATAATTTACGTAAACGACTTAGATGAAGGTATAGGCGTTCCCCAGGGTTCGGTATTGGGTCCTATTCTTTTAATAATTTACATAAGCGACTTAGATGAAGGAATAGAATGCAAAATTTCGAAATTTGCTAATAACACAAAAATAACTAATAAAGTAACCTCGACTGTACATTGGCAAAAACTGCAAGGTGACCTAGACACTTTAGTTAACTGGGCAGAAAAATGGCAAATGAAATTCAACATAGAAAAATGCAAAGTATTACACATCGGTAGTAACAACGCTAAAAAAGATTACTCAATGAACAACATTCAACTATAAAATACAAATATTGAAAAGGATCAGGGAGTTATAATATCAAGTGACCTGAAGCCGAGTAAACAGTGTACAGAGGTAATAAAAACTGCTAATAAATTGGTGGGTTTCATTGGCAGAACATTCAAATTCAAATCAGAAAAAAAATCATACTTACTCTATTCAACTCGTTGGTGCGTCCCCATCTCGAATACTGCGTTCAATTCTGGTCACATGCAATTCTGGTCACCGTACTACAGAAAGGACATTAATAAACTTGAAAAAGTGCAACGCAGTCACTAAAATTATACCTAGATTGCGTAATTAACCGTATGAAGATCGCTTAAAAGAACTAAAATTGTTTATCATAACAAAGCGCAGAATTAGAGGTGACCTAATAGAGGTGTTCAAAATCTTCAAGGGATTCAGCAACCTAAATGTAAGCGAATTATTTACGATCAATCAAGCAAACACAAGAAACAATGGTTATAAGATTATAGGCAAGCGTTTTCATTCTCATGAGGAGAAGCATTTCTTCTTCAAGCGTGTTGTGAATAATTGGAACAGACTACCCAACAACATTGTAAACTGTAATACTGTCGAAACATTCAAGAAATATCTGGATAAACACTTTGCAAATAACTCCCAATTAACGCGCAAACAAAGTGTCAACTCATACCGCAATGTATATTGATATCCATACATCTGTTCCCTTTCAGAATTGTAGTAATAGAGTTAGCTTAAATTACAAATCAACTCATTTTATCCCTGTCCTATCCGAATTTCCGTGTCAGCTTTTCCATACTACATGGTATTTTTCCAACTGTTTCCATGCCAGCATTAGCTGGAGGGAGTGGTGGGTGGAGCTTTCTTCTTTGCCATCCTTTTCTCTACCTCCGTAGTCAATAGATTAGTAGTTTTATATATCCAAACTGCCCCGTAAGGACCAATAAGTCTGTTGCAGTTTGTTCTCCTAAGTATTCATATGTATATTAGTTTTGAGGTTTTAAGACGTTCGTTCCATTAGTTTGGCGATTTTGAGACCTTTCGCCTTATTTTGCTGTCAATATTAAGACCTTTCGTGCCCTTTAGGTGTCGATTTTTTCATGGCGAGCAAAAGCGAGCCTCTAATTTTAGAAAGCGAAGGCCAGGACATTTTTCTACCGAAAATTGTACACATTTATTTTGAAAGGGGTTCTAGGGGATGTTTTTCTAAGCTTGATGGAAGTCTAACGAGGAAACTTAATAATAAATGAATATATTAATATATGGACCATAAACCATGCACTACCCCCTTAAATGATTAATATATGGACCATAAACCATGCACTACCCCCTTAAATGATTAATATATGGACCATAAACCATGCACTACCCCCTTAAATGATTAATATATGGACCATAAACCATGCACTACCCCCTTAAATGATTAATATATGGACCATAAACCATGCACTACCCCCTTAAATGATTAATATATGGACCATAAACCATGCACTACCCCCTTAAATGATTTATCTACTAGTATCCTTACTGTCTAGGTGTTCTCTTATGCTGAATTATACAAAGTTTCACAACTTCCAACTTCATTCTCTCTCTCCAACACCCATTCTTCCCTCTCTACACTCTTCAGAAAAATAGGAAAAGTAGAATGCATACGAGGTGCCGTTGTAAAGGCTTATCCCTCAATACCTTCACATAACAAAGCCACTCCAACAGCTTCCTCTCTCTCCAACACCCCCCCTCAATACCTTCACCTGACCTCCAACTTCATTCTCCATCATTCTGCCAGCACCTTCCACGTCTTGTCTTCACCCCTCATTTCCACCTCTCCCTAAACCCCTAACCTCTATTAAGGGAGCCCAATTAACTTGTTTTTATCTTTTTCTCCCTCTCTCCCTTGGCTTGTATCCATTCGGCCCCGTTCAGCCTATTGTTTTAAGACGTTTACCCCCATCCAAGTGTCAATATTTTTCTGGCGAGCGGTATCGAGCCAGCATATATATATTTTTGTTTTGACAGAAAGCTAAATGTGTAAATTTTTCGATAGAAAAATGTGTCCGGCGAAGCCGGATTTCTCCATACAATGTTGGCTCGCTTTCGCTCGCCAGGAAGAAATCGACACCCGGATGGGGATAAATGTCTTTAAAACAGTTGGCTGAATGGGGCCGAATGGATACAAGCCAGGGAAGGAGAGAAAAGGAGAGAAAGATAAAAACAGCCGGTGACCCCCCTTAAGGAAACTACGCCAGTCCTAGGGGAAAATGAATGGTCCGATAATTGTGTGGCCGATGGGTTGAGATATATGGGAATGGGTGAAGATAGAGAAGGCTAGGGACAGAGCAATGGAGGAGCCTAGTAAAGGTTGGGTAGTTGGAAGTAGTTACAAGGAACAACATCACATACAAGTTGCTGTTAAGTTAAGTCCACATAGATACTCTAGGAGCCCACCTCGCTTTTTTCTCTTTCTCTCTCTCTCTCTTTGGCTTGTATCCATTCGGCCCCATTCAGTCTACTGTTTTAAGACGTGTATCCCCATTCAGGTGTCAATTTTTCTGGCGAGCGATAGCGAGCCAGTATTGTATGGAGAAATCCGGCTTCGCCGGAGACATTTCTCTATCGAAATGTACAAATTTAGCTTGCTGTCAAAACAAACATATATATACGCTGGCTAGCTACCGCTTGCCAGGAAAATATTAACACCTGGATGGGGGTAAGCGTCTTAAAACAGTAGGCTGAATGAGACCAAATGGATACAAGCCAAAGAGAGAGGGAGAGAAGGAGAAAAAAAGCGACGTGGGCTCCCTTAACAGAATGATTCTGAAGTACAATACAAACACTCATTGCAGAATGTAAAGGATGCTATATAATTTGTTCTTAATCTCTTACACTGAATAACTAATAACAATTTGTGAGGGAAGTATGTTCCAGGTAGAACAGGTTTCCAACTGATATCTATCTATATAGTGCCGTACGCCGTGATCCCCGAAGGAGTGGTCACAAACGAAATGGCCCCATGCACCTTTGTCTCCAGTCAATATACGCCCCTTCTCCCATCCTGCACCACCTTCACTCATATACTTCTTAACTCCATCCTTCCACCTCTCACTCGGTTTACATCTCCCTCTCTGTCCTTCCACCTTACTCTCGTACACTCTCTTAATCATTCTCTCGCTTCCCAAACATTCCACATGGCCGAACTATCTCAAGGTGTTTCTTTTCACACTTTCCAGCACATCTACATCCACACTACCTCTCTCGTACTTCCTCATTCGTCTGTCTGTTCCTCCATGTAACTCCACATGCACTGCTCAAATAACTAATTTTCACCCCTCTCACTTTTGGTTTGAGTCTCTTCATCAACGTCCATGCTTTGCTCCCGTAAGTCAATGTCGGGATTACCATACTGTCATGCAAGGACTTCTTTACTTCCATGCTGACCACCCTATTTCTTGTTATTGCTTTCAGTGTTCCTACTACCCTCTTCCCCGGTTGCACCCTCTCCCGCACTCATTCATCCATACTCCCAACTTTACTTAACACACTACCCGAATACGTAAATAAGCTGACATTCTCCATAACTTGACCGTTCAACATCACCTCACCTCACACTCTTGTGGCTGCACCCCTTTCAAAGACACAGTAGCCGAGTAAGGACCCAAGTTTATGCTTCATTCCTGAAGAAGCCCTACGGTTAAATGTTGAATTTAGTTGGGTCCTTATTCTGCTACCGTGTCTTTACCCAATGCTGTTGCAGCCTATGCTGGTTCTTTACCATAATAGTGTTAACCCTCTTCAAATGTAATCCATTGTAATGTATTCATATTCTAAACCTCTCCCTTCCTTCCAAATTGGCACAAGTAAATTAATTACATAAATAAATGGGAAGGCAATTAAAGGTGTGTGTGTGTGAGAGAATAATGGCAACTGAAGTAGGAAGTAAAAATCGTTAGTTGATTTAGGGGGATTAAGAGACAGGTGTGTATAATATATATATTGTGTATATATATATATATATATTGTTACGTATCTTGATTTAGAAGTGGTTAACTAAATAAATAAAGACAGAACAGTTAATATGAAAGTGTAGCAAAACAGCTGAAGGCCAAAAGAACGTAAAATATTGAAGTTAGTTCTGTTGTCACTTGCTTTCCCTCAGTTGTTGGGACAGTTATCCTTTATACTCTGATACACTTCAGTTATATTTAATCAGTAAACTATTTAAAGTTACATTGAATGTTTAATATGAAATAGGCTATTTATTACGAATACAAAAGTTCGGTATGTAAGCAAAGTTTTAAGACACTAGAATATCTCAATGAATCTTGATTATCAGCAAAGTATTAAGATTTTTTATATATAATTAATTTAAGTTTGTTAACCCTTTAAAGATTGTTTTATTCTTTCTATGGTATATATCTTGTTATTCTTTGTTTATTATTATTATTCTCCTTTAGTATTTTATCTTCTTTATTCTTATTACTGAAAGACATTTGACGATATATATATGGTAAGGAAATATTATAAAGTCACATATAGAAGGGAATTATATTTATAAACGTAAATAAGGTATTTTACGATTAATCAAAATAATAAGCAATGAAAGTTATGATAGAGTTTCAGGATCGTTTTGCATACGTTCTGATTTCACTAAAGTACAAATTAAAGTTTAGTAGGCTTAGGCCTTTACAATGCCTATTCCGAATAATAGTCAGGTAAGTATTTAACTTATACAAGGCTTAATCCTTAATTATGAATGACAATAGCTTTACATCAAGTTAGTAAATTGTTAATAAGTAAAGTAGAATATTCAATCACAAATCATCTCTGAATCAAACATTAATTCTAATCTCCAAAATTAAACAGAAATTCAAAATATATATCTCTCCAATTAAATTAAACATATATGATTCTCCAATCCAATCTATATGATTTCTCCAATTAAATTAAACATATATGATTCTCCAATCCAATCTATATGATTTCTCCTATTAAATTAAACATATGATTTCTCCAATCACAAAATCTTAAAGCAAATGAGTGTATGTTTTCGACATACCTCTGGTTAATTAATAGTCACAAATAATCCCTAACTAACGAGTAAGAGGTCGCTCCCGGACGCTGCTTAACACATAATAATATACAAGCCTTTGAAGTCTGTCTCTTCTCCCCACCACTCTGCTCAATTCCACAGCTAAGAAAGTACTGCTTTTAACTATCAAATCTCCGGCTTATATATCATATCCCGGACCAAGCTAATCCAATCCGAAGGCAGGAAACAGGTGCCGGAACCAATGATTTACAGGCTGCAGGTGTCAGCCATTTACAGACTAGAAGCAGGTGAACGAGGCCCCGTGAGTGGAGGGACAGTAGGGAGAAGGGGGGCTGGTTCCGCCTCGTCCAGTAGTTTCCCGCCCCATACTGTGGAATGTGAGTGGAATGTCACGTCCACACCAACTTGGCTGGTTTCTCTCTCTCTCTCTATCTCTCACGTAAGCGGGTTGAGTTGTTGCCACGAGGTAGTAATTGTAAAGTCACGTTCAACAGGTTGGTCTGGTCACATGACATCCGATCGGTACGGATGTTACACCTCCACCGCTAGAAAAGAGTTCAAGAGGAGGAAAGTATATGACACATTTTCAGACTCTTGACAGACAATCTGCCAACACATTCTGGACCCCCTTAATATGTTTGACATCTAAGGCGTACTCCTGCAGCAACAAGCTCCACCGTGTCAGTCTTTGATTCTTGTTTTGGAACTTGTGAAAAACTTTAATGGATGATGGTCAGTATATACAGTAATGGAACCAGGGACAGAGTGAACATAAACACCAAAGTATTGGAGGGACAAAATCAATGCTAACAGCTCCTTTTCTATGACAGAGTAATTACGTTGAGCAGAATTTAACTTTTTACTAAAATAGCAAACAAGATGCAATACATTACAGTCATCCTCCTGGAGTAACACTGCTCCGACCCCAGTATTACTTGCATCAACAGCTAGGGAGAAAGATCTGGTGAAATCAGGGGCACGGAGAACAGGATAGTTAGAGAGAATGTATTTAGTAGCACTGAAAGCTTCCTCACAATCGGTGGACCACTCAAACTTCACATCCTTACGGAGAAGATCTGTTAAAGGTGCTGTTAACCTTGAGAAATTTAAAATAAACCTCCTGTAGTATCCAATCATCCCAAAGTATCTTTGGATTTCTTTATTATTGGTAGGTGTTGGGAAATTATAAATTGACTCTACTTTAGCATGAGGAGGCGCAACCTGACCCTGTCCTACTATATATCCAAGATATTGGACAGCACTCTTAATGAAAGTGCACTTTTTTAAGTTCACTACAACATTTGCTTCAGCAAGGTTAGCAAAAAGCAGTCTGATTTGTTTGAGATGTTCTTCCCATGTATGGGAAAAAAGAAGGATATCGTCAATGTACACCACACACCCAGGTACCCCTTCAGTCACTTGATTCATGAGGCGCTGAAAGCTAGCTGGAGTGTTTTTCAGGCCATAAGGCATTACTTCACAGCAGAAGGCTTGATTGTTTACCACAAATCATGAAATCTCCCTTGCTCTGGGTGTTAGAGGTACTTGCCAATATCCTTTCATAAGGTCAATTTTACTTATAAAACTGGCTGTGCCAATCTGGTCAATACAATCATCAATCCGTGGCAGTGGATAAGTATCATTCTTTATCATGGCATTGACTTGTCTGTAGTCCATGCAAAATTCATTTCTCACCAGTGTGCCCAGACTACTCCATTGGCTTAAGGCCTTAGTAATTACTTTATTGGATAACATGATATCTACATTAACTTGCAGTACACTCCTGCGCTGTGGTGAGACACGATATGGGGATAAGTTGGTAGGTGCTGCATCCCCGACATCTAGGTCGTGCTCGGCCCATGAAGTGAACCCTGGAGCATCACTGAGCACACTGGGAGACTGAGATAAAACATGGATCAGTTGGTTACATGTAAAATTGGACATACTATCAGACAAGTCAAAGTCATTGTTGAAACCTACAGGCTCTGGGACGGTCTGTTGCGGTATCTGTGGGTAGAAACCCTGAACAGAGTCATCCGCACCAGGAGGTCCACAGGTCCCTGCTGCCACAGAGGGAGAATCTGGAGGAGAGGAGTCAGGGGCTTTACGAGATAGTTTTAACACTTTCATAGGAATTACTCTTTTAGGCTTCCTTCTGTGTGGGATAGCCACCAAGTTTAGTGATAATCCCGGAGATTCTGTTGGAACCGCACGGGTAACAAACACATGCAAAGGTACCCCCTTATCCCTATCACCTCCATTTTCTTCACAATGTTTTCTTAGCCTAACCGGCAAGGGCACCAGAGGATTTTCAGGTAAATTTTGTTTGGGCTTACCTGTCATCTGGCAGGGGTGACACACTTTACAAAACTCCACTACATCGGCACGCATACCGGGCCAGTGGAAGTGGGTTATAATGCATTCTCGAGTTTTTCTCACCCCTAAATGCCTTGCTAAGGTTATTTCATGGGCCATTTCTATTATGCCTTTCCGACAAGGCTTGGAAGCGACTACCTGATGCACGTCCCATGCCCCGTCATCAATAGGTCTACGTGGCTGTCTCCACCTACGCCACAAAACTCCTTTCTTTATATAAAAGCATTCACCCCTCTCCTTCTCCTTCTCACACTCTTCTGCACTCACGGCACTGGCAGCTAACTCTTTGCACACAATGTCATCTCGCTGCAACTCTACCAGGCCACTAGTACAATTAGGAGGGGTTTCATGATTATTATTAGGCTCAAGATTTGCCATAAACGTGTCAGACAGATCTACTACAGTGTTAACATCGGGTACTGTTTGAGCATCATTCATTATTCTTTTATCCCTTTAATTTTTTTGCACATTTGGCACATCAGGCACAGTTGGTACACTATCAGAGGGAACTTCTACATTTGGTATAGATAAAGGGACAGCATTCATGGGGAAAACATTTTGTACTTCCTTAGCAAGCTCACTGGGTAGTGGCTTGACAACAGGGGAAGATTGCAAGACGGGGTCTGGTCGGACCCTCTTAACAGCCAAATAATTCCCCTAAAGGAGTACCTCCTTAGCAAGCTCACCGGGTAGTGGCTTGTCAACAGGGGAAAATGGCAAAGCGGGGTCTGGTCGGACCCTCTCACCAGCCACATCATTCCCCAAAAGGAGTATTACCCCAGGCACAGGGATGTCCTGAGGCCTACACAAAGCTATACAGGCTTCACCCTTCAGCAAATCACACTCAATCTCACCATTCACCAAGTTAGCAGAAAATTTACCTCCAGCACCTCTCATTATTACTGATTCGCCAGTTGGGCATTGAGAATAAGGATTCACCATGAGGGTGCTAGTGGAACCAGTATCTCTCAAGATGTACACAAGATGTACACAACATGTACACAACCATTCATTTTCAGATAACCTGATGAAATAAAGGGAAGGTAACTGTCTTGAACTGATGGGAATGGGAATTTGATGGTGAGGTTAACTATGTAATAGATACGCCCGACCGTCGCATAGCCTCCCAATGCTGCCTTAGAAAAATGCAACAGCCCTACCATAGACCGACTGCATCTGGCCGTGGCGCTGAAGGAGGTGATGCTGCGCAGCCAGGTGTAGCCGCAAGGAATGTGGGGGTGCTCATGTATGGTATCGGCGGGGAAGCCTTGGCACTTATGAACTGTGGGAGTGACTGCACAGGTGGTACCGATTGTCTCTCACATGACCTGGCTGTATTAGGGATGGAGGTGGAGAAGGAGGGAGGCTTTAGTTTAGAGGCTGCGGTCCCGGCTGGGTTGTGGGAGGGCAATGAGAATGTTGTTCTTTGAGATAAGTTGCAACCTCTTGTTCCTAAGAGCCAAGAGAAGTTGTTTACTAGGCTGTGGCAGTACTTCCGCATGTTTGTTGATTCTCCAGGCCTGATGTCCGGGGTGGCACCCGACATAGAGGCTGGGGACAGTGCAAAGCTCAAGTTGGCTCCCTACCGTATAAATCCTGCTCGACAGCCTGTCTGAAACGCAGAGCTGGACTACATGTTGGAGAAGGGTCTGAGGGATAAGGGATATTGTGAGTGGTCTTTGCCAGTGACTTTGCAACCTGAGCTGAGTGGCAAGATCTGTTTTTGTGTTGATTGCAGTAGTGTTAGTGCATTATCCCTGACGGACACCTATCCATTACCCAGAGTTGACGACCCCATAGGGGCTGCCATGTTCATCACTATGGTGGAAATAGTGAAAGGTTATTGGTAGGTCCCGTTGCCGGAGAGAGCAAAGAGAAGTGCCAGTCTTGTGATGGACTGGGCAGTTTATCAGTGTCAGGTGTTGTTTTGCTGCCGGAACACAGTTTGGATATGTGGCATATTAAGGGCATTGATAAGGTTATGGCTGATTGTTTGTCACGGGAGGGTATGGTTTAAGGAGATCCCTCGCCGTTCAGTCAGTGTTGGTGTAGCCTCCTACTTTGGTTTGAGTAGCATGTTTACGTCTGGTGCTTGTTGGTTGCCGTATGTAGCCCAGCGTAGGGTCGTGTAGGTGTTTCTATATAGAAGAAAATATTTTAATACAAAAATATAAGAACTATAAAAATACAAAAAAGATTGTAGTTGTGTATGTCTTGTAGTGTTATTGAAGTACGAGCAGTCTGTTGTTTCAAGATGCACCAACAGACTCCCCGTGGGTGTGAGGGTGTCACATCCTGCCGAATTTATACCCCAGTTCAGTTGTATGTGTGTTATGATACCTCATGTGGCCTGTGGAGAGGCTAGGGGCCTTGCCTCATGGTCCGCCTTTGTCTCGTCAGGGTTGCGCCTACGGGAACATTGTTATTGTTGCCACAAGTATAATTACTTCTTTTGTTCAGCCCTTGGGGGATTATTTCGTTTATCATAAGTTTACACAATGTTGTCTTATGTTTTACTTGATTACTTTTTACCTCTCGCTCTGTCAACATCTCTGTTTGGTGTTGGGTAGGCTTGCTTCGTGTTTTCCCTTGAATACCGCATAATTCTTTTTGATCTTTATTTGATTGGAGCATAGCAGGGGCTGGAGTCATATTGAGCATATAGTTTTGTTTCAACATCTTTAGTTTAATATTAATTTCTGCATTCATTTCTTCTGTGGCAATCTAGAATATAAGATTCTTTTTTATTCTTCCATGTTGTTTTCCATTATTCTGCTGCATTATATTTGTGTGTGAATAGTGTTTGTGGTTGGTATCTATAGTGGTTTGGGGGTTGGCCTGTTTACTTAGTTTTTGGTAGGCCTTTGAGGAACGGGGTTGTTGGGTGTGTGTGTAGGCCTGCAGTGCCATTATAGGCTACTGTCTTTTTTCCTTCAACCACACAGCATCCTCTAACTCGGGCCTTAGTTAACCCTCTAGGGGGTGGCAGCCAATCTTCAACCTACTAAGATACCAACTCTTGTGCCTTTAGTTTTAGCAGCAATACATTCGGTGCAGTTTGGGACTAGGGGTGGAGCCTGTTACTAAGTGAGGTTGTCCCCATTGTACTCGGATGTATTGAGCTAACCCCAGATAATGTTGTAAGGGTTAAGTCATTAAAGTTGTTTACCCCTTACAACACCACCGCCGAGCTGTGCTGAAGAGAGCCACTCGGTGTATTATTAGGACATATGCTAGGGATAATACGCTTGGCACAGAGGTTTATTGCACTGGACTTTCCATGGGTTTTTGCTCTGCATTGTTCTCAATTCCTAAGCGATTGGGTATGATATACAGTAGAGTGTTCTGGGAGTCCAGTAAGGGTATGGTTAGGTAATGTTGGTGCAGTATAGAATAACCCTAGAAGTTCTCTTGCATACTACACGCACTATGGACGAGACTCGGGGACACTAGATATTTTTGTGTCACCTTGTTACTGCTTTAATAGAGCAAAGAGGAAGATAACAATTTTTCCTAGAGAACCTGCGTGTCTTGGTGTTTGAGTCAGATATTAAGAGCGTGTCTGTTGCAGGGTAGTACGGTGCTGTGGCCTAGGCTATTAGAGCATCTGGTTGCCCCGGCTCCGCCTTCGTAACAATATGTATATAACTGATCGTGTACTCAACCTTTAACTGTGTTGGTGGTGTAATGGTTTAGATGCTATGATCTGTGTGTAGTGTCCTGAGTTCGAATCCCAGGAGGACCATATGCTTTCATTAGTTTATTCAAGTGCATTGGAGTTTGTACTTGATGATTATTGTTAAGAACGGGGCGTTACTTAATATATATATATATACAGTCATAGACTACAGTAGATCTGGACTGGACACGAAAATGGAACTTTGCAGTAAGGGACCCAAAATCGGAGAAAAGAACCCCCAAGTTCGAACCTCGAAACCTCGTAAATGTGATATATTCGCGGTTTCGAGGTTTGAACTTGAGGGTTCGTTCTCCGATTTTGGGTCCCTTACTACAAAGTTCCATTTTCGTGTCCAGTCCAGATCTACTGTAGTCTATGATACAGTATATATATATATATGTGTGTGTGTGTGTGTGTGAACTAATGTGGTAGAAGCACTCTGGTCTATACATAAGTTACCATCGTAATATCCCACTGCATCGGTATCACCAATTGAGTCCGGCTAGTTGAGTTGATAGTGTAAATGCAAATATGATTTTGATATATTAAAACGGCAGTGAGCTGTTTTCTTAGCATGTATCTCTCTCTCTCTCTCTCTCTCTTGAATGTCAAGAAATGAATTACATGATTATAATTCATTGTGGAAAGTGGAAATGATACTAAAATGCCGTGCTTTCCTAATAAGCACTACTCCATAATTAATGACAGGGGTTCATTAACGGGAGGAACATATTCATAGAATAGATACACGAATACAGGTCATATAGTTCTATTTAAATGAGGGAGTAGTTTTAATAAGTAACATAAGATAATTATCATTGCAACATATATCAATGGTAAGGTAGAAGACTGAATTATAAGAGCAATATACTGTATATATATATATATATGTGTTTTACTAAAAAACTGTGCTTCCGTGCTGACTCCCTGCATAGGCAAACTCTTTCGTCTCTGTCTCTCCTCGAATATCTTCCCTTCTTGCTGGAAGTTTGCTCTCATTCAACCTGTCCCAAAGAAGGGTGACCGCTCTCAACCCTCCAACTACCGAACATTCATAAGTGATAAAAAAGTGGGGAAAGCATTTGGGTGGCTAAAAAATATGATATTCCCCACCCGCTTGTATTCTCAGGCAGGAGGCAGCGAGACAAACACCCTCTCTCTCTCTCTCAGATGTCCCGCCACACTAATCGATGTGGGAGAGATTCTCTCATTGCATAGGATGTCTAAATGACTCACTCTTGTGTACAAAACCACGGAAGAATAATTTCCGAGAAAAATAGCAGATAAATGATGAGAATAAGAGGGAAAATAGGTGATAATTGAGGAGGGGGGGAGGGGGGAAAAAGGTGGGAAGGGGGGTGGGGGGGAGAAACATATGGATGAGTGGTAGGAAGTACTATAAAGGAATTATCTCACCTAATGACATATTCCTTTGTTTTGAGAGCCCCTACAGTAGGTTGTTTTTGAAAGTTTTTTTCTTGGCCTTGCTTCCGTGAGGCCTTTTGCAATCGCTATACAGATACTTCCGCGAGTTCTATCGCACTTCTCGGGTTAATGGTGTTGGTCTCTTATTGTCCTCAGGAACCACTTTGAGGAAAGCCAGCTTTGTGGAGTCGAGAGTAACAGATGCAACACAGTAAAACAATGATGTAAAACCTAAGCATTCATAAAAGAAGTTTAATATTAAATCGAATTATAATCATAAGCAATACAGTCTTGTTATTCATTATATAATTTCAGAATATCCATCTCTCTTGAGCTTTGTGAATGATCAGTATAATTACAGAGTATGTAAATCAAGAACAATCTTGGTTTGATATTCATAATGGAATTACTAAGCGAAAACTATTTGAGAGTTAGCATAAAACAAAATAACTGTACATGCAAGAGGTTATCAGGTTTCCTTGATAATAACTGAGGAGATATTTTGCCTGGATCTTTTTCAACTTACCTTTCCCTCCTTAGTTGCTATTCTTGCCTTCCTTTCTCCCCCTCTCCAGTTTTATTATTCCATTGATGTTCTCCTATATCCCACTTGGCTTCAATTCTTCTTTCTTTCCATTTGTATTCTCATTTTATTTCGAATACATCTTTTTTCACCAATAATCCTAATGCTCGACTTTCATAGGCTTTAGTCTCGTGTATAATTTTAGCAACACATTTCTATTGGAGTTAAGTATCCGCTAAGAGTTGATAGATAATTCTGAGGTATTTGTGTTAATTTTTGTGTTGTATTTGCACTCATCAATAGTATTAGGTGTACGGTAATATATTTGGGAACAATAGAAGTGTAATCATCACATAACCACTTTATCTTCGAATTAAGGTAGCCCACCTCGCCCTTTTCTCTTTCTCTCCCTCTCTCTTTGGCTTGTATCCATTCGGCCCCATTCAGCCAACCGTTTTAAGACGTTTATCCCCATCCAGCTGTCAATTTTTTGCTGGCTCGCTCGCTACTCGCGAATCCACACCTGGATGGGATAAACGTCTTAAAACAGTAGGCTGAATGAGACCGAATGGTTACAACCCAGAGAGAGAGGGAGAGAAAGAGAGAACAACATAACGAGGTGGGCCCCCTTAATAGCATGAAGGAAAGGGAAATAAATTAGATGTTTCTGTAAGAGGGACGCGGAGGATGAAGAAGAGATTAAAGAGAGATAAGAGAGATTAGAGTAAAATTGGAGTGATCAGGAGAGAGAGAGAGAGAGAGAGTGAGAGTGAGAGTGAGAGAGAGAGAGAGATAGAGATACACAAATTCAAGAGAGATAAGAGAGATTAAGAGTTAAATTAAAATGATCAGGAGAGAGAGAAAGAGTGTGAGAGAGAGAGATAGAGATACACAGAGATTAATGAGGGATGAGAGAGATTAGGAGTTAAATTGGAGTGATCAGGAGTGATCAGGAGAGAGAGGGAGAGAGAGAGAGAGACAGAGAGAAAGAGAGAGAGAGAGAGAGAGAGAGAGAGAGAGAGAGAGAGAGAGAGAGAGAGAGAGAGAGAGAGAGAAATGCAGAGTTACACAGATAGTCAGACCAAACAGATCTTGGGGTCCCTACTCTTTCTCTCCCTCTCTCTTTGGCTGGTATCCATTCGGCCCCATTTAGCCTACTGTTTTAAGAAGTTTACCTCCATCTAGGTGTCAATATTTTCTTGGCGAGCGGTAGCGAGCAAGCATATATATATTGTTTTTGTTTTGACAGCAAGCTAAATGTGTAAATTTTTCGATAGAAAAATTTCCCCGGCGAAGCCGGATTTCTCCATACAATGCTGGCTCGCTATCGCTCGCCAGAAAGAAATCGATACCTGGATATGGATAAACGTCTTAAAACCGGTGGCCGAATGGATACAAGCCAGGGAAACGGAGAAAAGGAGAGCAAGATAAAAAAAACATCCCTTTGACTCCCCTTAATACTACTAGAGACAGGGACAGTCTATAAAAGAAAAATAAGTCAGCAAATGAAAGTGAGAGAGAGAGAGAGAGAGAGAGAGAGAGAGAGAGAGAGAGAGAGAGAGATAGAGAGAGAGATTAAACTTATGCATGATTTACTGGGAATAATGTAACGAATTTAATCCTTTTACCATTTTTCAAAGAATAATTATTCAGGATTTTTTTGTTTTTAAATGTGATTGGGGCTCGCACACGGACAATGCAATAAGTGACCGTAATTCATTATAATTGCTTTGTGTGTGTGGATGTGTGTGTGTGGATGTGTAAATGTGTGTGTGTGTGAGAGAGAGAGATAAATAGAGAGAGAGAGTGTGTGTGGATGTGTGTGTGTGTGTGTGGATGTGTCTGTGTGTGTATTTTAAGTAGACATACACCAGTTTATTGACAACATAAGCTATATCATCCCTCGGGTTGGAGAAAACTAAGGCGTTTTTTAAAGTTTGCGTTAGAGTGAGAATAACCACAATAGTGCATTGTCAAATGTCTTAAAGGGGTTATTTTATTGTCTATACTATTATTTATATTATTTTAAACATACTTTTAGTTTGCTCCCTAGACCTCTAGCAAACTTTTAGAAAAAACCCTGAAGACCCCCCATCGAGAAAAATAGGTTTTGTTTCCCTATGTGGATGAGAGATAAAAGGCAAAAACTGCCTGTGACGAGTGCCTCCCCCAGAGTTAAAAGAATGAGAGGGCCATAATCAAGGAACGTTCGAGCCTAAATGTCTGGACACACGGAGTTTGAATCAATTTAAGTCATAGGATGAGGGAAAGATGGATTGAGGGGGAGAGTTCCAGAGTTCAGCCGTTGAATAGAAGAAAGATTGGGAGTAACGTTTCACTCTTGAGTTGGAGAGTTTTACAGAGTAGGGGTGGGATGGTGTTGCAAGACGCGGGTACTACGTACCCTACGTAGAGGAGGTGGTATGCACTGAGAGAGCTCTGAGGAACACTAGTTCTGTAATGCAAATCACCACATTAACGAAAATAAAATAGCTACTTGCCCCTTTGAGACCGAGATGGACCCTTATGCATGCCTCTTAAAGGGGGTCACCGGCTTTTGTTTATCTTTCTCTCTTTCCCTGGCTTGTATCCATTCGGCCCCATTCAGCCTACTGTTTTAAAACGTATCCCCATCCAGGTGTCGATTTCTTCCTGGCGAGCGATAGCGAGCCAGCATTGTATGGAGAAATCTGGCTTCGCCGGAGACCTTTTTCTATCAAAAAATTTACAAATTTAGCTTACTGTCGAAACAAATATATATATATATGCTGGCTCACTACCGCTCGCCAGGAAAATATTGACACCTGGATGGGGGTAAACGTCTTTAAACAGTAGACTGAATGGGGCCGAATGGATACAAGCCAAAAAGAGAGGGAGAGAAAGAGAGAACAAGCGAGGTGGGCTCCCTTAATTTATCTTAACCCCTTGAGCACTATGATGCGTTTTAACAGTATATTCTGCCTCTCACCAGGCGATTTTATTCAGCCTAGGAAGGATGTGTGGGCGTGAGAGGCGTAATAATGATGGCTTTGACCTCTTAGATTCCTAGAGGTGGTCTCTAAACTGCATAACCTCTAATAATAGCCAGAACATAACTGTTAAGGGGAGATGGGCCGTTTTTCTGGTCCTCTTTCTTCCTCATGCTTAGCCCCATTAGTTTTGAGATTTTAAGAAGTTTGCCCCATTCGTTTGTCGATTATAAGACCTTTTGCCCCATTTCTCTGTCAATATTAAGATCTTGCGTGCCCATTAGGTGTCAATGTTTTCCTGGCGAGCGAGAGCGAGCCCGAAATTATGAAGGAAACGGCCTTCGGCCGTGAAATGTTTCTACCGAAAAATGCACAAATTAATCTAGTAGGGCGATTTAATGAATGCTTTTTTAAAAGTTTGATGGAGGTCTAGGGAAGAAACTAAAATATAAATTAATATATAAATAAATAGACCGCCCAAAACAGCCAATGTCCCCTTCAAACGCGTCATAATCCCCAAGGGGTTAAGGGGGGTCACATTTTGTTTGTTTTTATCTTTCTCTCATGTTTTCTCTTTCTCTGGCTTGTAACCATTCGGCCCCATTCAGCCAACTGTTTTAAGACGTTTATCTCCATCCAGGTGTCGATTTGTTTCCTGACGAGCGATAGCGAGTCAGCATTGTAAGGAGAAATCCGGCTTCGCTGGAGAAATATTTCTTTCGAAAAATTGACAAATTTAGCTTGCTTTCAAAACAAAAATATATATATGTTGGCTCGCTACCCCACGCCAGGAAAATATTGACCCCTGAATGGGGGTAAACGTCTTAAAACAATAGACTGAATGGGGCCGAATGGACACAAGACAAAACAAATAAGCATCATAAGAGGCACCCTATGCATGAAAGGGGTCACTAATAAAAGACACAACAATGCCATATGTACAGCACAGCTACCTGCCTGCATGGGAAGCTGATAAACTGTTATTTATTAACCCATTCACTACCAGGGATGTCTTTTTCATCATATTCTGGCAACTATTAGACGATTTTATTCAGCTTAGGAATGACATATAGCAATAATAAGGCTTCGCACTATCTCAACCAACTCTTAACTACCACAGATCCTTCTTAATTAAGCTGCATAATATCGTCTAAATATAGCTAGCAAATAAAATAACACGTCGCTGGTACCGAAAGGGTTAACCCCTTGTGTACCAGTGATATCGATTTAAATTTTGTCTAGCTACATTTAGGCGATTTTATGAAGCTTAGGATGGATATATGGTAGAAACAAAAATATATAGATAGTCTTTAGCCTTTTAATTGGTAGACACCCTTCCTAAGCTTAACGATATGTTCTAATAGTTGCCAGAATATAAGAACAAAGATGTCATCAGTACAGAGAGGGTGAAATTTGGGACAGAGGGATTTGATTGTAGGGGAATTCTGACTTGGGAAATGTGGTTCAAGGCATGTTTGAAAATATGACATCAAAGAAACAGACCCATTCAAAACTGTTATACCTGTTAAAAGTTTTAGCGATTGTACAGCTCTTGACAAATATAACGTTGCACATGTTCTAATAAGGGGTGACCAGTAGCGACATTGGTAGAGCGCTCGGTTTCTAACTGGGAGGACCGAGTTCGATTCTGGGCTGGTGGAGATAATTTTTTTTTTTTTTTTTTTTTTTTTTTTTCTATGTGATTGAGGGAGGCAAAAGGCATAACTGCCTATAGCGAGTGCCTCCCCCATAGTTGAAAGAGTGACAGGGCCAAAATCAAGGGACGTTCGAGCCAAAATTTGGGCCATTTGGGCAATCTCTTCACACCCCTTGCCTCTGTTTCGCCTGACAGTAAAATAGGTTACGCGGCAGGGTGAAAAGGGGTCTTCGGATCCTCCGGCCTATCAACCCCCCCCCCCCCAAAAAAAAAAATCTAATATATAACCTTTAAGGGGGGTCACCGGATTTTTTGTATATTTCTCTCCTTTTCTCGCTTTCCCTGGCTTGTATCCATTCGGCCCCATTCAGCCAACTGTTTTAAGACGTTCATCCCCATCCAGGTCTCGATTTCTTCCTGGCGAGCGATAGCGTACCAGCATTGTATGGAGAAATCCGGCTTCGCCGGAGACATTTTGCTATCGAAAAACTTATAAATTTAGCTTGCTGTCAAAATAAAAATATATACTGTATATGCTGGATCGCTACCGCTAGCCAGGAAAATATTGACAGCTGGATGGGGTAAACGTCTTATAACAGTAGGCTGAATGGGGCCGAATGGATACAAACCAAAGAGAGAGGGAGAGAAAGAGAAAAAAAAAGCGAGGTGGGCTCCCTTAAAACCAAGTTCTGAAGCATCTGGGCTATAATTATTCATTGTATAATCGTGTTTACGTTCGATACTGATTCAAATGGGTGGGTTGCCATTTATGTTCTTGACTGTACAAACATATATACAGAAAATAATATGATCATGTACAGTCGCGCTAATAAGTCATTTCCCAGCTGTCATTACGTTTGGCTTGCTCTGTGCTGTATTAATGTCTGTCATATGTTGAATAGGGTGGATAGGTGTAGGAACATGTTTGTATATTTCACTCGATATGCAGAAATGAAGCTTAAATATTGCCGATACCAATTATTGATCAAAACATACTTGGAGCCGAGATATCACTTATTAACGCGACTGTATTGATATTCAGGTGTATGTGGTAGTATCCCAAACAGGAAGTCATACACACACGCACACACACACACACACACACACACACACACACACACACACACACACACACACACACACACACATGAATGCACACACACGCTCTCATGAACGTTTTGAAGATTGCTTGTCTCTTTCGCTGTTATTTAGGGTGCCAATAAAAGACAGGAAGGAAGGCGGTCAAAAAAGAGAGAGAGAGAGACAGAGAGACACACGAAGGGGAAGAGTTCATTAGAGCGAGATATACTATAGACTATTCGCTGTAAATTTGCTAGAAATCATGACCTATATCCATTATAACTAAAAAAGGGCTAGAGCAAATTGGCTGTACATTTCCACATCTATTCCTTGGGTGACTCTTCCCAAATAGCAGACATATTAGCTCGATTACTTTAGCCGTTTTTGAGCTACGGAGGTTAGAGGTCATGATTTTTCGCCTAGTTACAGCGAATAGACTATAGTGTGACTTGTTACTGTAATGTTGATGATTAACCCTACCCCCCCCCCCCCCCCCCGTTCATCTCGCTCTCGATTTCTGATATGTATATATATAATTTTGTTTTTCTTTTTTTTACTTATGTGCATGGAGACAAACGGCAAATCTTCCTGTAACAAGTGTCTCCCCAAAATTTGAAAGAGTGATAGAGAGCCAACTTCTAGGTATGTTAGAGTCAAACTTTCTGGACGCACTGAGATGAGAGAGAGAGAGAGAGAGTTCCAATGGTACTTATCCAATTATCTACATATCTACTGTATAGTCTATTCGCTGTAAGTAGGCGAGAAATCATGACTTCTAACCTCTGTAACTCACAAACGGCTAGAGTAATCGAGCTAATATGTCTACCATTTGGGAAGAGTCAGCCAGGAAATGGCTGTGGAAATTTACAGCCAATTTGCTATAGCCCTTTTAGAGTTACAGAGGATAGAGGTCATGATTGATCGCCTACTTACAACGAATAAACTATACAGTAGCTATAACACATACTAAACACTTACAGGTACACACTCAATTAATCAACTCATTATACTTTAATATTAAACTTTATTTATTTATGTGTTATATAATTTACTGTGTACATGCTGGTTAGATTATGAGTGTATCTAGGTCAGTACTCCCCCATAAGCACAAGTAGGAATCCTTTGTACAGTATTTCCTTGTAAATTACAGGCTCGGTATCGTTCGCCAGGAAAAAAAATCGACACCTAAATGGCATGAAAAGTCTTAATATTGACAAATAAAAGGGGCAAAAGATCTTGAAATCACCAAACTAATGGGTCGAGCATCTTAAAATCTGAAACTAATGGGGCTAAACATGAGGGAGAAGGGGATCTAGAATAACGGCCCATCTCCCCTTAAGGGGGGTGACCTGCTTTTTGTTCTCTCCTTTTCTCTCTTTCTCGGGCTTGTATCCATTCGGCCCCATTCAGCCTAGTGTTTTAAGACGTTTATCCCCATCCAGGTGACAATTTTTTACTGGTGAGCGGTAGCGAGCCAGTATATTTTAAAAATGTTATTGACAGCAAGCTAAATTTGTACATTTTTCGGTAGAAAAATGGCTCCGGCGAAGCCGGATTTCTTCATATAATGCTGGCTCGCTATCGCTCGCCGGGAAGAAATCGACACCTAGATGGGGATAAACGTCTTAAAATAGTTGGCTGAATGGGGCCGAATCGATTAAGCGAGAGAAAAGGAGAAAAAATAAAAAAGCAGGTCACCCCCCTTAACTTATGAGACCGGTTCTCAGGCTTGCTGTACTCCGTTATGATGCACATACCATAAATGTGTTATATAATGTATAATTTTTGATCTGCATACAATGGAAAACTGTGAAGAAGTGTTCCCATTAGCATTTTGCAATGTATAGTCACTTATAAAGATGTGTGAACCCCGTTATGCAATTATAACTATCTGTGTATATTTTTGGATGGAACTTGCTTTTCAATATATAGTATATAATATTATATTTGTGTAGTTGATGCATAGACAACTATATTCATCAATTCGTTTCCAGAGATATATATTCATAATTAAAAATAGGTGAGGTCCACGATCTTTTCTGAGTGCCTGGCGTACAGTAGTCCCTCCCAATAATGAGAAGCGATCAGTTAAGCTTCATTTCCACGGTAACTTAGGAATTTTTATGTTCAGGACATTTTCTTTCAAACTCTCGCTAGTTTAGTGTCGCTCTTGCAAATTAGCATTATTATTAAGGGGGGTCACCTGCTTATTTTATCTTCGCTTCTTTCTTTCTCTGGCTTGTATCCATTCGGCCCCATTCAGCCTACTGTTTTAAGACGTTTATCCCCATCCAGGTATAACTTTTTTACTGGTGAGCCGTAGCGAGCCAGCATATTTTTATAATGTTTTTGACAGCAGGCTAAATTTGTACATTTTTCGATAGAAAATTTCTCCGGCGAAGCCGGATGTCTTCATATAATGCTGGCTCGCTATCGAGCGCCAGGAAGAAATCGACACCTAGATGGGGATAAGTCATAAAATAATTGGCTGAATGGGGCCGAATGGATACAAGCCAGAGAAAGAGAGAAAAGGAGAGAAATACAAAAAAGAAGTCACCCCCCTTAAGGGGACCCACCTCGTTTTTGTGTAATCTCTTTCTCTCCTTCTCTCTCTGGGTTTTATCCATTCTGCTCCATTCAGTCAAAAAGTATACCATCCCCCCTTGTGTGATATATGTGATATGTGTGATATGCACAAGTCCAGCGCCCTACACATCATGAATCGAGATCTAGATACTGTTTTAAGACGTTAACTCCATCTCTTTCTCTCCCTCTCTCTTTGGCTTGTATCCATTCGGCCCCATTCAGCCTACTGTTTTAAGATGTTTACCCCCATCCAGGAGTTAATATTTTCCTGGCGAGCGGTAGCGAGCCAGCATAGGCTATATAATTTTTGTTTTGACAGCAAGCTAAATTTATACATTTTTCGATAGAAAAAATTCTCCGGCGAAGCCGGATTTCTCCATACAATGCAGGCTCGCTATCGCTCGCCAGGAAGAAATCGACACCTGGATGGGGATAAACGTCTTAAAACAGTAGGCACAATGGGCCGAATGGATACAAGCCAGGGAAAGAGACAAAAGGAGAGAAAGATAGAAAAAAGCCGGTGACCGCCCTTAATATAATAATGAGTTACAATCGAAAGTTTTAGCTGAAATACATTAAACACATTCTATGTGCCAATATATCCATTTATATTGTTGTTCAGATCAAATCGGCTATATATTAATTAACACAATATATATTTATTGATTTATCGCTGATTTGATCTGAACATCTATATGAATATAATTGAATAAGGAATATCTGAAGAGCTCACGAACATTTGTCAGTAGCTGTACAGTCACCGTGGGTAGGAAAGTCGAAGATTTGCTTGTGTGTCTGTGTGTGTGTGTGTGTGTGTGTGTGTTTGTGTGTTTGTGTGTGTGTGGGGGTGGTGGGGTGTACAAAATCGTTGAAGAAAGTACGGCTCTTTACCACGTTATAGACTGCAGCACCGTTGATTCTTTTAAACTTCGCCTAGACAAATATCTTGCATCAAACCCTCGACTGGCTGTGTTTTGAAATGCATAACTTTAACTTTATATTAGTTCCCCCCCCCCCCCCCCGCCCCAGATTCATCACAGGATTATTGCGTTTATGTATTGCTAAGACGTTACTCTCTTTTTCCCAGATATACGAAAGATCCTTATAACTATGTAATGTTATTAACCCATATGTCCCCTACTAACTTCCTAATCCTGCCACGGACATTAGTTGCAGGGCAGTGATTTTCTTTCCAATTTTCCCTAACCCACTCTGAACCACTGTTTGGACACTTGATCCTCACTGTTTTGGAGAACAAGCAGCCTAGAAGGGTCACTAGACCTGTTGTTGCTTGACTGCCTTTGTACTCCTTTGTAACTTTGTACACATGTACATCGCGAATGCTCACATTTGTAATGCATATAATATACTCGCGTTCAGAACGATAAAGTAAAACAAAATAACACTAATTAGTAAAAGCCTGAGGACGTCGGGTCAATATCGCCTATGAAAATGTCACACCGTGATCCAACTGGCTTCACTGTCAATGTCCAATGTAATTAATTTTCCTCGGGCTGGTAATTGACTACGGGAAATGAACGTGTTCGAGATTAAAGAGTTTACTTTTCCCTCCTCGTCAAGTCACATCCATTTTCATTTATAATAGATTGGCTGGAGCATATTGTAATTGGAACGCGCAGGTGCTTCTTGTTGGTGATGTATATTACAGACGAAGTTTGTAGATAGATATATATATATATATATATATATATATATATATATATGAGAGAGAGAGAGAGAGAGAGAGAGAGAGAGAGAGAGAGAGAGAGAGAGAGAGATTTGAAAGAGTGACAGGGCAAAAATCAGATAGATAGATATTTATATATCAGATAAGCTAGCTATATCATTTATTTATGTCCGATACTGTACCTGTCATAGGGCTTCTTAATTTCTCTGACATAAAACTAACAATAATGGTGAACTAATCATAATAGAGATCCCATGGTGAGTTTATAATAGTCTTATAGTTGGCATAGTTATATTACATGTTAGATTAAATACTTATTATAGTATTTATTATATTCAACTCTCATATAATTTTAAGGTGATTTAGTTTTAGGTGATTTACTTACAGTGCCTTATATTTATGTGGGTAACTGTACATCTTGAAGGCTATTCACTCAGTTTCGTCCACAAGTTCACCAAAATTCCCCTTTCCGTACATATATATATTTTCTGTACAGTAGAATGGGTGTGTACTTTGTGTAAAGTACTCCTAAGGTACGCATTGGCAGTACATTAAGGGGATAGTGGCTGTTTTTGTTGGTATATTTATTCAGTAATTCATATAATTTTCAGTTTCCTCGCTAGACCTCCATTAAGCTTAAAAAAACACCCCCTAGACCCCGCTTCAAAATATATTTGTACATATTTCGGTAGAAAAATGTCTAGGCCGAAGGCCGATTCCTCTTAAAGTACAGGCTCGCTATCGCTCACCAGAAAAAAAACTACATCTAAATGTCGCGAAAGGTCTTAAAATTGACAACGAAATGGGGCGAAAGGTATTATATTCGTCAAACTAATGGGCCGAACGTCTTAAAATCTCAAAGCAAATAGGGCTAAACACGAGGGAGAAAGTTGTCCAGAAAGCAAGCCCGTCTCCCCTTAACAGCCCCCCCCTTTTTTTTTTTTTTTTTTTTATATTAAGGGGGGGAGAGAGGCACCACAGAGTGGGTGGGGGGAAGAGAAAGTAGGAAAGATGAAATACAGTGAGAGAGAAAAGTTAGTGGGCAGACCACCTTGCTATTGTTAGGGATGTTTATTACTCTATTTGTATTTGTCTATTCATGGTCTAATAGTCGTACATAGTTGAGCTAGTTGTTTATCTTGTGAGTTAATGCAAAATCTATATCTGTTAAAGGGTATTATTGCTTCAGCATTTCAGCTTGAATTTGTTCGAGGTATTCGGCGTATTCAATCATGTTGGAGAAACATGCTGGTTGTATCTTCTGTGACTTGGGTGTTGTGTCACCTGCAGGTTTCACATTCCTCTTCTTCTTCTTCACAGCTTGTGGGGTCCGAACAGGAGGGGGAGGAGTGGTCCTGAGAGTCTCTTCAGATGGTCTGGATGGTGTAGGCTTGGTGGAGGGGAGAGCTGGTGGTGGTGAGAGGGCTTCCTCCGTCTCCTTTGATGTTGTTGGAGTTTCGTCCTCTTCTAGGTTTTGCTCGAAGATGTTAATATATGGAGACATCTTCAGTTTTCCCTTGAGCTTGGTGTTGGAGTTGCAGGTTGCTGTTGTTGATTTGACAGTATATATTGTGTCAGGAGGAGATTTCTGTCTGTTTAATGGGCGGGACAGAGGGAGTTGAGGGCGTGGTGTGGGTCTTGGTACCTGTGTGCTGGCTCGTGGAGTCTTCTTGTTGGGCTCCATACGAGGGATGATGATTGTGGGAAGATTATTAGCTGTCAGGAGTCTTGGTAGCAGCTCATTGAGGAGATTAGGGTCCCCATCAGCGAGTGTTACAGCGGTGGTGACAATGATTTGGATTTTTGCAGATGTTCTTTTGTCTGTCCTCTTGTCCCTGGCATGTCTGGAGTCTTTTTGAGTGACGCCCGATGGTACGGTGACGTTGGTAGCCTCTTCTCCTTTCTTCCCCGTTTTGGTGGTGAATGTTACTCTCTCGCCGTCAATGAGAGAAAGAATTGATTGGCGGGCGTTTGAGCTGTTTATGTTGATTCTGTGAACGAATATATCCCTTTGTGTGTTATTGAAGGTGATAAATCCGTAGCCCTGCTTGTTGTTAAACCACTTAACGGTCCCAGAATGGATGGTGGAAGTGTCTGAGTCCCCCCCCCCCCCCCCCCCTCTACTCTTATATAACACTCCCACAGTACTCATGCAATATTCCGACAGGCCTCTTTGTCTTCCCCCCAACCTACATTAATATGGAATTATCTTTTTAACTATTCAGACCGTTATACTGTCACATCTCTCATTTTATTCGCTCTCGCTCTTTCTCTCCCTCGCTCTCTTTCTCCCTCGTTCTCTCAGTCTCTCTCTCTCTCGCTCTCGCTCTCGCTCTCGCTCTCTCTCTCTCTCTTCGGTGACAAGGCGAAATATATTATACATCATGAGCCTATCAGGTAAAAATATATTATACATCATGAGCCTATCAGGTAAAAATACAGTTCTCTTGCTTAAAGCGACCAAGTGCAAACTTACCATATTTAATAGACTATGGCATGATGTTCGTAAGGGAATAGAAAATGCCCCAAGTGCTTCCTGTGTGTCGTAAGAGGCGACTAAAGAGGTTGAGTCGGTGGGTTTGCGACCCCCCACCCGTGAAAAATACTTACTGCAACGATGAACAAAAGAACAGCCTCGGATGTGGACGGCCCTAATGTTGACGAACCCCGACCTACCATGGACAGTCTTGCGACTTGGAATGTGAGATGCATGAATGATGACACAAAAGAGAGAGAGAGAGAGGTCCTGGCAGTGTTAGGGAATGCCAGGCTGGATGTATGTGGAATGACTGAGACCAAATGGAGGGGTACAGATTCTAGAGATGGACCGAATATTCGTTTCGTATTCGTATATCCAAATACTCGCTATGTTTTTCAATATTCGTATTCGTATTCGTATTCGCATTTCCATTCATAGCTATTTGCAAATATGCGAATATGTTCACGAAACCAATAGAATATATGCAAACATGTTAAATATTAAATTTTAAAGTTAACACAAACGAATAAATAACAGTGTAGATGTGCGTTGGGGCCGCTAAAGTGGAATGAAGGAGGACTGAGCAGTGTTGCTACTTAACTGTATTTAATAGTACCAGATCAAACTAGTGAAAAAGTACCAAATTATTCTAAAGTGGAATCACTGCCCGGTAAACGAACGTGTGCTGGATCTGGACATTTGAACCGTCGCAATATTGCCATTTCAGACATATCCAATGTAATAGCATGTCACTAAAATATATTCAATCATATTTCCTCACTGATTTCGTATTTAATACCAGATATGGACTGTTTTATTGGAAAATGTATAAAATGTACTTGAGAGAGTCAAATGTACCAAATCTGGTACTTTAGTACCAAAGAAGCGTCAACATTGGGACTGAGGACTGGAAACATAGAACATTGAATGGATTTAATTTTAAGTATTCAATTTTCTATGGCTGAACTCTTACAATATATTAAACATTAATTCATACAGTTAATTTATGATATTTAAGAAATTACACATTTACATCGTCATTAATCTCTGGTAATTAATTTCATAGTAATTTAATTAAAGTTTGTTGGTGAAAAAAATAATTACTAGTTCTTGAAGGATGAAATAAGGATTGAAATATTCGCTATTCGTATTCGTATTCGCAAATTTTACGAAAAAAAATCGCATTCGTATTCGCAAATAGTTAAAATTGATATTCGTTCCATCTCTAGATCAACTACATATATGATAGAGTGGGGGTGTGGAATGGGTGTGTAGTTTGTGTAAAGTACTCCTAAGGTACGTATTGGCAGTACATTATGGGGATAGTGGCGTTTTTTTTGGTCTATTTACTCATTTATTCATATAATTTTTAGTTTCCTCGCTAGACCCCCATCAAGCTTTAAAAAATACCCCATAGACCCCGCTTCAAGATATATTTGTTCATTTTTCGGTAGAAACATGTCTCGGCCGAAGGCCGGTTCCTCTTAAAATTACAGTGAGTGAGTGAGCAGCGAGAAAAGGTGCGTGTTTGTTTGTAAGTAACAAATGGAAGGAGTGTGTAAGAGACTATGGTTCTGTGGGTTCAAGATTTGTGTGGGTGAGAATGAAAGTAGGAATACAAACGTGGGTGGTTGTGGTTGTCTATGCTCCGACAGAGAATAAAACTGTAAGAGAGAATGAGAGTTCTGGGTGAATGTGGAGGCGTGGCTGGATACGTTTGGTAAGAGCGAAATAATATTTCTGATTGGGAAGGTGGGTGATAAGAAAGTTGATGGAGTGGTGGGAGGGTGGGGTGTACCGTCAGAGGTGAATGGGAATGGTAGTGCACTTGTGGACGTATGTGTGGGACGGAGGCTGTGGATAACCAACACCTTCTTCCGACACAGAATGACACACAGGTACGGTACACATGGAAAGTGGTGTGGAGGAAGAAGGATAAGGATAAGACAGTGGTGGAATGAAAGGCACTGATTGATTATATATGTGTGGATGAACGAATGAAGAAATCTGTGCTGGATGCTAGGGTGTATAGGGGTATTGGAGGGGGTCTGGCTGACCATTATGTAGTAGTAGCTAAAATTAGGATACAAAATAAGTGGGTGAGGAGAGCTGGAGGGAGGCGAGAGGAAGGTTGAATGGCGAGGAGGGTGGAGAGGTCGCAGGAGGAGGAAATCAAGGAAGAGTTCAGGAGAGCAGTAGAAAAACAACTAGGTGGGTTCGACCTTGAAGATATGGAGGAAGTGAAGGAGATAAGCAAGGTGTTTAAGGAAGAGGTCTGTGCAGCATGTGAGGAGGTGTGTGGAGTAAAGAGAAGAGGGAGGGGAGTAAAGGGTACAGCATGGTGGACCGAAGAGGTAAAAATAGATGTGGAAGACAAGAAGAAAGTGTATAGAGAGTGGTTGGGTAGCAGAGGGAATGATGATTTGGAGAGACAGAAACGAGTGAGGTACTTGGAGAAAAAGAGAGTAGTGAAGGAAAGTAAGAGAAAAGTAGATGAGGAATTTGGAAGGAATCTGAGTGTAAAATGGAGGGAGTGTAAGAAACTGTTCTGGAAAAAAATCAAGAAAGTTAGGGAAGGTAGCAAGGGAAACAGTAAGGGTGTGAAAGATAAGAATGGGCGAGTGCTAGCTGAGAAGCAAGAGAGAGTCGAAAGATGGAGGGAGTACTTCAACGAATTGCTGAATGTAAGGAATGAAGCGCCAGCAAACATAGTTGGATGGGGTATGGAAGTGACAAGAAAAGGAGTAGTGGAGGAGGAGGTGGGGATCAGGAGGTCAGAAGTCTGTGAAGCCATGAAAAGAGTGAAATTGGGGAAAGCATCAGGAATAGAGGGAGTGTGTGGGGAAATGCTGAGGTATGGTGGCGTGGTAGTGATCGAATGGGTATGGAAAATGTGCAAACTAGCACGGGAGAAGGGGAGTGCACCCGATGACTGGAAGACTGGCATAATAGTCCCCCTATTATTATGTTCCTTCCAACAACCAACTATACTCCTAAAATCGATTAATGAAATTTACAAACACATGTGGCAGTCCGTGGATTCGAATCCAGGATGCTCACACCGAAAATCAACACCTTATGCATCGCACCACGTAGACAGTTAAAGAATGGTGGACACTGCCTACGATTTATTATGCAACTTCGAATCCTGCATATCAATCTAAGCATGTACACACATCCCAACTGCAACTCACGTAGGCTATGCATATGTGAATGGAAAGAGCAATTAATGGGGCCTTAACCACTAGGGAAGTCCTCTCGATAAATTACCCCTGAACCAATATCAATTATTATGTTCCTTCCAACAACCAACTATACTCCTAAAATCGATTAATGAAATTTACAAACACATGTGGCAGTCCGTGGATTCGAATCCAGGATGCTCACACCGAAAATCAACACCTTATGCATCGCACCACGTAGACAGTTAAAGAATGGTGGACACTGCCTACGATTTATTATGCAACTTCGAATCCTGCATATCAATCTAAGCATGTACACACATCCCAACTGCAACTCATGTAGGCTATGCATATGTGAATGGAAAGAGCAATTAATGGGGCCTTAACCACTAGGGAAGTCCTCTCGATAAATTACCCCTGAACCAATATCAATTATTATGTTCCTTCCAACAACCAACTATACTCCTAAAATCGATTAATGAAATTTACAAACACATGTGGCAGTCCGTGGATTCGAATCCAGGATGCTCACACCGAAAATCAACACCTTATGCATCGCACCACGTAGACAGTTAAAGAATGGTGGACACTGCCTACGATTTATTATGCAACTTCGAATCCTGCATATCAATCTAAGCATGTACACACATCCCAACTGCAACTCACGTAGTCTATGCATATGTGAATGGAAAGAGCAATTAATGGGGCCTTAACCACTAGGGAAGTCCTCTCGATAAATTACCCCTGAACCAATATCAATTATTATGTTCCTTCCAACAACCAACTATACTCCTAAAATCGATTAATGAAATTTACAAACACATGTGGCAGTCCGTGGATTCGAATCCAGGATGCTCACACCGAAAATCAACACCTTATGCATCGCACCACGTAGACAGTTAAAGAATGGTGGACACTGCCTACGATTTATTGTGCAACTTCGAATCCTGCATATCAATCTAAGCATGTACACACATCCCAACTGCAACTCACGTAGGGTATGCATATGTGAATGGAAAGAGCAATTAATGGGGCCTTAACCACTAGGGAAGTCCTCTCGATAAATTACCCCTGAACCAATATCAATTATTATGTTCCTTCCAACAACCAACTATACTCCTAAAATCGATTAATGAAATTTACAAACACATGTGGCAGTCCGTGGATTCGAATCCAGGATGCTCACACCGAAAATCAACACCTTATGCATCGCACCACGTAGACAGTTAAAGAATGGTGGACACTGCCTACGATTTATTATGCAACTTCGAATCCTGCATATCAATCTAAGCATGTACACACATCCCAACTGCAACTCACGTAGGCTATGCTATGTGAATGGAAAGAGCAATTAATGGGGCCTTAACCACTAGGGAAGTCCTCTCGATAAATTACCCCTGAACCAATATCAATTATTATGTTCCTTCCAACAACCAACTATACTCCTAAAATCGATTAATGAAATTTACAAACACATGTGGCAGTCCGTGGATTCGAATCCAGGATGCTCACACCGAAAATCAACACCTTATGCATCGCACCACGTAGACAGTTAAAGAATGGTGGACACTGCCTACGATTTATTATGCAACTTCGAATCCTGCATATCAATCTAAGCATGTACACACATCCCAACTGCAACTCACGTAGGCTATGCATATGTGAATGGAAAGAGCAATTAATGGGGCCTTAACCACTAGGGAAGTCCTCTCGATAAATTACCCCTGAACCAATATCAATTATTATGTTCCTTCCAACAACCAACTATACTCCTAAAATCGATTAATGAAATTTACAAACACATGTGGCAGTCCGTGGATTCGAATCCAGGATGCTCACACCGAAAATCAACACCTTATGCATGGCACCACGTAGACAGTTAAAGAATGGTGGACACTGCCTACGATTTATTATGCAACTTCGAATCCTGCATATCAATCTAAGCATGTACACACATCCCAACTGCAACTCACGTAGGCTATGCATATGTGAATGGAAAGAGCAATTAATGGGGCCTTAACCACTAGGGAAGTCCTCTCGATAAATTACCCCTGAACCAATATCAATTATTATGTTCCTTCCAACAACCAACTATACTCCTAAAATCGATTAATGAAATTTACAAACACATGTGGCAGTCCGTGGATTCGAATCCAGGATGCTCACACCGAAAATCAACACCTTATGCATCGTACCACGTAGACAGTTAAAGAATGGTGGACACTGCCTACGATTTATTATGCAACTTCGAATCCTGCATATCAATCTAAGCATGTACACACATCCCAACTGCAACTCACGTAGGCTATGCATATGTGAATGGAAAGAGCAATTAATGGGGCCTTAACCACTAGGGAAGTCCTCTCGATAAATTACCCCTGAACCAATATCAATTATTATGTTCCTTCCAACAACCAACTATACTCCTAAAATCGATTAATGAAATTTACAAACACATGTGGCAGTCCGTGGATTCGAATCCAGGATGCTCACACCGAAAATCAACACCTTATGCATCGCACCACGTAGACAGTTAAAGAATGGTGGACACTGCCTACGATTTATTATGCAACTTCGAATCCTGCATATCAATCTAAGCATGTACACACATCCCAACTGCAACTCACGTAGGCTATGCATATGTGAATGGAAAGAGCAATTAATGGGGCCTTATCCACTAGGGAAGTCCTCTCGATAAATTACCCCTGAACCAATATCAATTATTATGTTCCTTCCAACAACCAACTATACTCCTAAAATCGATTAATGAAATTTACAAACACATGTGGCAGTCCGTGGACTCGAATCCAGGATGCTCACACCGAAAATCAACACCCCATGCATCGCACCACGTAGACAGTTAAAGAATGGTGGACACTGCCTACGATCCATTATGCAACTTCGAATCCTGCATATCAATCTAAGCATGTACACATCCCAACTGCAACTCACGTAGGCTATGCATATGTGAATGGAAAGAGCAATTAATGGGGCCTTAACCACTAGGGAAGTCCTCTCGATAAATTACCCCTGAACCAATATCAATTATTATGTTCCTTCCAACAACCAACTATACTCCTAAAATCGATTAATGAAATTTACAAACACATGTGGCAGTCCGTGGATTCGAATCCAGGATGCTCACACCGAAAATCAACACCTTATGCATCGCACCACGTAGACAGTTAAAGAATGGTGGACACTGCCTACGATTTATTATGCAACTTCGAATCCTGCATATCAATCTAAGCATGTACACACATCCCAACTGCAACTCACGTAGGCTATGCATATGTGAATGGAAAGAGCAATTAATGGGGCCTTAACCACTAGGGAAGTCCTCTCGATAAATTACCCCTGAACCAATATCAATTATTATGTTCCTTCCAACAACCAACTATACTCCTAAAATCGATTAATGAAATTTACAAACACATGTGGCAGTCCGTGGATTCGAATCCAGGATGCTCACACCGAAAATCAACACCTTATGCATCGCACCACGTAGACAGTTAAAGAATGGTGGACACTGCCTACGATTTATTATGCAACTTCGAATCCTGCATATCAATCTAAGCATGTACACACATCCCAACTGCAACTCACGTAGGCTATGCATATGTGAATGGAAAGAGCAATTAATGGGGCCTTAACCACTAGGGAAGTCCTCTCGATAAATTACCCCTGAACCAATATCAATTATTATGTTCCTTCCAACAACCAACTATACTCCTAAAATCGATTAATGAAATTTACAAACACATGTGGCAGTCCGTGGATTCGAATCCAGGATGCTCACACCGAAAATCAACACCTTATGCATCGCACCACGTAGACAGTTAAAGAATGGTGGACACTGCCTACGATTTATTATGCAACTTCGAATCCTGCATATCAATCTAAGCATGTACACACATCCCAACTGCAACTCACGTAGGCTATGCATATGTGAATGGAAAGAGCAATTAATGGGGCCTTAACCACTAGGGAAGTCCTCTCGATAAATTACCCCTGAACCAATATCAATTATTATGTTCCTTCCAACAACCAACTATACTCCTAAAATCGATTAATGAAATTTACAAACACATGTGGCAGTCCGTGGATTCGAATCCAGGATGCTCACACCGAAAATCAACACCTTATGCATCGCACCACGTAGACAGTTAAAGAATGGTGGACACTGCCTACGATTTATTATGCAACTTCGAATCCTGCATATCAATCTAAGCATGTACACACATCCCAACTGCAACTCACGTAGGCTATGCATATGTGAATGGAAAGAGCAATTAATGGGGCCTTAACCACTAGGGAAGTCCTCTCGATAAATTACCCCTGAACCAATATCAATTATTATGTTCCTTCCAACAACCAACTATACTCCTAAAATCGATTAATGAAATTTACAAACACATGTGGCAGTCCGTGGATTCGAATCCAGGATGCTCACACCGAAAATCAACACCTTATGCATCGCACCACGTAGACAGTTAAAGAATGGTGGACACTGCCTACGATTTATTATGCAACTTCGAATCCTGCATATCAATCTAAGCATGTACACACATCCCAACTGCAACTCACGTAGGCTATGCATATGTGAATGGAAAGAGCAATTAATGGGGCCTTAACCACTAGGGAAGTCCTCTCGATAAATTACCCCTGAACCAATATCAATTATTATGTTCCTTCCAACAACCAACTATACTCCTAAAATCGATTAATGAAATTTACAAACACATGTGGCAGTCCGTGGATTCGAATCCAGGATGCTCACACCGAAAATCAACACCTTATGCCTTTAAACAACTGTATATAAGGGGAAAGAGGAATGTGTGGTAACCACTCAGGAATATTCCTTCTAAGCATAGTAGGGAAGGTGTACAGTAGGGTAGTGATTGAGAGAGTGAGAGCGAGAACGGAGAAATGGATAGGTGATGAGCAGAGCGTTTTAAGAAGGGAAGAGGATGTTTAGATCAGATTTTTACCCTGAAATGTGTTGTGGAGAAATATCTGGAGAAGCAACAAAAGCTGTATGTTGCCTTTATGAACTTGGAGAAGGCCTATGACAGAGTGGATAGAGAAGGTATGTGGAAAGTACTTAGAATATACGGAGTAGATGGCAAGTTGCTGAAAGCAGTGAAGATCATGTATGATGGTGCAAAGGCGGCAGTACGTGTGGAGAATGAGCAGTGAGAGTTCTTTGATCTGCATGTTGGGTTGAAACAAGGGTGTGTGATGTCCCCGTGGTTGTTTGCTGTATATATGGATGGAGTCCTGAAAGAAATACAAGGAAGAGCAGTGGATGTGGGTGTACCGCTGATAAGGGAGGGAAACGAGTGGAAGCTACCTGTATTGCTGTTCGCTGATGATACAGTTCTGATGAACGATAATGAATTGGGAGTTGCAGGGTCTGGTAAATGAGTTTGGAACAGTGTGCAAAAAACGGAATCTGAAGGTAAATGCGGGGAAGAGCAAGGTTATGGTCTTCGAAAAGGGTGAAGCCACAGAGTGTGAGGTGAAATTGAACAGTCAGGCTATGGAGATTGACAGCTCATTTAGACCTAAGTATCTGGGCACTGTGCTGAGTAAAGATGGGAGTATGAATGAAGATGTGCGGGAGAAGGTGCAACAGGGGAAGAGGGTTCTAGGAATGCTGAAAGCAGTAACAAGAAATAGGGTGGTTAGCATGGAAGTGAAGAAGTCCTTGCATGACAGTGTGGTAATCCCGACACTGACTTATGGAAGCGAAGCATGGCGTTGGTGGAGAAACTTAGACCAAGAGTGAGAGGGGTGGAAATGAGTTACTTGGGAAGTGCGTGCGGAGTTACATGGAGGGATAGACAGACGATTGAGGAAGTAAGAAGGAGGTGTGGTGTGGAGGTAGATGTGCTGGAAAGTGTGAAAAGGAACACCTTGAGATGGTTCGGCCATAAGGAACGTATGGGAAGCGAGAGAATGACTAAGAGGGTGTATGAGAGCGAGGTGGAAGGACAGAGGGAGATGTAAACCGAAAGAGGTGGAAGGATGGAGTGAAGAAGTATATGGATGAAGGCGGTGGTGGTTGGGAGGAGAGGTGTCGACTGACTGGGGACAGAGGTGCATGGAGGCGTTTCGTTCGTGGCCACCAGTTCGGGGATCACGGCGTCAGGCAATAGACATATGATGTTCGTATTTGTAATGACTAAATCGTATAATTATATTGTTTTGAATCATTGGGTCTTAAAGAAAGTCTAGAATTGTATTGTGCACAGTACAACTTTCCATTTGACCGAAGCTCTGTTTACCTCCCTGCAGGCTGTCAATATAGCGGAGGCAGTGTTTGTTGATGGTGTATAGCCCGGCCTTTGTTTACCTCGGTGTGTGGTGTGGTGTGTTGTGATAGCGGTGGCTGCTAATTGACAACACCAAACCTCACACATTTCAATTACAGTCAGGGCTCCTAATTTATGTCCTCTTTTCCTTGCGGTTTCTCTCGCCCGCCTTTAAACATATTTTTCTTCTTTCATTATGCACTCTGGATGCGATATTAATCTCTTTGGTTTTTTGCTTTACGGTTTTGTTTGGTGCATCATAGAAATGATATTATATAGTATAATATATTTATCTATCTATCTATATATATATATATATATATATATATATATATATATATATATATATATATATATATATATACTGTTATATATACTGTTATATATATATACATATATATATATATATATATATATATATATATATGTGTGTGTGTGTTTATTAACTCTGCGTAAGCAGAGTGGTATCGCCCCCCCGTATAGTGGTACATGTCGGCCGAAATGTCTGTCTGTCTGTCCGAAAACTCCTCCTAGACCGTTCGGCGGATTTTCACTAAACTTCACGGGAACATTCGGTGCGTGAATGCGACGGTAATACGTTTTTTTTTTTTTTTTAATCTGCAATAGTTATGATTTTAGATCCAAAATATGGTTCCCCCCCCCCCCCTCAATCAGCCCCCCTAACCCCGACCCTGTACCTATTCCCAAGCAATGATGATGGCATTCTGTGGGCACACTCACACAGAACGCCATCATTCAGGGGGCGAAAAAAAACTTGTCCGCATTTGTTAGGTTAAGTTAGTTTAGTTGACATTAGAATTAATGGTAGTAATAGTGGGGATAATGTTGATAGTATTGATGATGGTGATAATAGTTGTGATGATGGTAGTAGTAGTGATAATGGTGACAATTGTAGTGATGATGATAGTAGTAGTGATGATGATGGTAACACTTCGCAGAGTTGGGTATGCCGTTTTGATTTTGGGCGAAACGGCACGTCTACTTTATTGTTATTCGTATTGTTCCTGCCATCACTTGTGTTAACCATATATTATTGTTATTGTAGAGCTCTATCGATATGAGAATTGTTCTTCCGCGAGGATCTTCTTGTTAACCGATTTAGGATATGTTGCCTGAGATACGTGGAGAGGTTGTGACTGAAGCCGTATTGGGTCGCGATTTGGGAGATGTGGGATTTGTTTCTGTTGAGGATCAGCTTTTCCAAGAGCTTGGACGTAAAGTAGAGGATTCAAATGAACTGGTAAGAGGAAGGTTTGCTTGCTGGGAAGGTTAGTTTTATTATCAACTCTGCGTAAGCAGAGTGGTATCGCCTCCCGTATAGTGGTACATGCCGGCCGAAATGTCTGTCTGTCTGTCTGATGACTCCTCCTAGACCGTTTGACAGATTTTCACCAAACTTCACACGAACCTTCGGTGCGTGAATACGGCGGTAATTTAAAAAACAAAAAAAAATGAATTTCTGCAATTGTTATGATTTTAAGTCCAAAATATGGTTCCCCCCCCCTTCAGGACCCCGACCGCCCACTCTGTACCTATTCCCTGTGTGTGTGTGTGTGTGTGCCCCGTAGGGGCACACACATCACAGAAAGCCACACATCATACATATGTCTCAGATGTGATGATAATAGTGAGACGTATGTCTGTCTTTCCGAAAACAACTCCTAGACCGTTCGACGGATTTTCACACAAACTTCTTACGAACATTCGGTGCATGAATGCGACGGTCAGTCAAAAAAGATTTTTTTAATGTATGCAATAGTTGTGATTTTAGGTCCAAAATATGGTTCCCCCACCCACCCAGTAATGATGGCGTTCTTAGTGTGTGAGCCCCGAAGGGGCTAAGAACGCCATTCACCATTCGTTCTGGGGGCGAAAACATCTCGCTACGTATTTGCTAGGTTAAATTAGTTTAGTTGGCATTAGAAGTGATGGTAGTAATAGTGGGATTGATGGTGATAGTAGTGATGATGGTGATAGTAGTGATGATGGTTGTAGTTGTATTGATGATGATGACAGTAGTAGATATGATGGTGACAGTAGTAGATATGATGGTGACAGTACTAGTAGTAGTGATGATGGTAACAAGTAATGATGATAGTTGTAGTGATAATAATGACTAGTGATGATGGTAGTGACGATTGTGTGAGTATTAGTGATGATGGTGAGTAGTAGTGATGATGGTGAAAGTTGTAGAGAGGATGACAATAGTTGTGATGATGAAGATCATAGTAATGGTGATGATGGCAGTCGTAGTGATTATGGTGACAGTAGCAATGATGATTGTAAGATGGTGGTGATGATAGTAGTAATGATGGTTGATAGGTGTAGTATCAATGATGATAGCAGTGATTAAGTTGGTAGTGACAATGGTGACAGTAGTAGTGATGATGGTGAGAGTAGTAGTGATGATTGTAATTGTAGTAGCGTTGATGATCATAGTAATGGTGATGATGACAGTAGTTGTGATGAGTGTGGCAGTTGTAGTGATGATGGCAGTAGTAGTGATGATTGTGACTGATGATGGTATTAGTAGAGATGATGGTAACCCATCGCAGAGTTGGGTATGCCGTTTTGATTTTGGGCAAAACGGCACATCTACTTTATTAATATGTGTAGATTCGGTATTAGGTATATAAAAGGGTGTTACGGAACTAATTTGTGAAGTTTTCTGGGTTTGGAGATATTAATTCACATACACCACACTCAGACAGAGTAGTTCGGATTGCAGGGCAAGTGAGTGGGGGAGGATGAGAAGGGGTAGGTGGTGTGGGGATTGGTATTGGTGATGGTGAGGGCCTAGCTATGGTGTGCGAGGGAGTCCTGTGGGACTCCTCGTCCTCCATGGCCCTCTTGCGCACTGCGGTCCCCTTCATAGTGTAGGGCTTCGAGGTCCTCTCTCTGCACTGACCAGTCCCCTGCCCTGAATGGCACAGCCTACACCCTCTTCCCCCTGATGTATGAGTCAGGGTCCATGGGCTCCCCTGAAAGAGTTCGGGTACATCTCCTCCTCCACTTTTCCCCTGTAGGTTAGGGTTGTCTATGGTGTTAGGCGGTTCCCCTGTAATAGGGGTGTCTCTGGTGATAGCTGTCCCCCTGGTATCTGAAAGGGGTGTATCCGGGTGGATGGGACTCGATAGCCTTGGAGGGCAACCTATCTAGGGGAAAAATCCCTACACAAATTACAGATGGGCAACATGCTAATCGGTGCCACTTACAGGTGGTGATTTCTATAACAGATATATAACTGATCTATCTATCTATCTATTGCCTGACGCCGTGATCCCCGAAGGGGTGACCACGAACGAACCGCCCCCATGCACCTCTGTCCCCAGTCAGTCAATGCCCCTCCCCCCAACCAGCACCGCCTTCGTTCATGTACTTCCTCACTCCATCCTTCCACCTCTCATTCGGTCTACCTCTCCCTCTCTGTCCCTCCACCTCGCTCTCGTACACCCTCTTAGTCATTCTCTCGCTTTCCATACGTTCCATATGGCCGAACCATCTTAAGCTGTTCCTTTTCACACTTTCCAGCACATCTACCTCCACACTACACCTTACTTCCTCATTTGTCTGTCTATCCCTCCATGTAACTCCGCACGCACTCCTTAAGTAATTCATTTCCACTGCTCTCACTCTTGGTCGCTCTCACTCTTGGTCTGAGTCTCTCAACCAACGTCCATGCTTCGCTTCCGTAAGTCAGTGTCGGGATTACCACACTGTCATGCAAGGACTTCTTCATATCCATACTGACCACCCTATTTCTTGTTACTGCTTTTAGCGTTCCTACAACCCTCTTCCCCTGTTGTACCCTCTCCCGCACTTCTTCATCCATAGTCCGATCTTTACTCAACACACTGCCCAGATACTTAAAAGAGTTGACGATCTCCATAGCCTGACCGTTCAGCTTCACCTCACACTCTGTGACTTCACCCCTTTTGAAGACCATAACCTTGCTCTTCCCCGCATTTACCTTCAAATTCCGTTTTTCGCACACTGTTCCAAACTCATTTACCAGACCCTGCAACTCCCATTCATTATCACTCATCAGAACTGTATCATCCGCAAACAGCAGTATAGGTAGCTTCCACTCAATTCCCTCCCTTTTCAGCGATACACCAACATCCACTGCTCTTGATAGTATTCCTTTCATGACTCCATCCATATATACAGTAAACAACCTCGGGGACATCACACACCTCTGTTTCAAACCAACATTCAGGTCAAAGAACTGATACCTTTCATAAATTAAAGATTGATTAGATCTAGCAAATAAGTAATATACTTTTTTATACGATGGTTTCAAAGAATTTGCATCCATAGCAAAATATTTCACATTTTAGATTAAACAGGTAAGTCTCGGGGGTGAATACGATAACATTACCATCACCTCCAATATTCTATACTGTATTTAACTGTTTGACATTTGTCATTTACAGCAGATGCTCAAAGTTTCTCCCAACCTCGTTAATTCAAGATTGGTCATGGCGCACCATAGACTGGCGTACATGTCAAAATAACCCTGGTGTGTTCTTTTTTCCCTGGAAGCATCATGTTGTCGGTGCCACAGTTCCTCACGAGTGTGGATTTGTGTTGCATGCACCCTGCTCTTCAAGTGACCCCGAAAATCAAAGTCAGTTGGAGTTATGTCAGGTGATCTGGCCAGGCGACGCGACCACAACGCCCCATCCACTTGCCAGGGTACTGAACATTAATTTGAAATAATTTGTTGGCTCCTGACCTTTGACCAGTGAGGACGTACCCAGTGACCGCTCGTGACATACCTGTTTATCCCCTAGTGAGGTGAACAGTCTTATTGATGGCTTGTGCTGATGAGATTGTCTCCTCTTCCCATGTTCTCCAGATTTGTCTTGCTTTGCAAGACAGGCTGGAGAATGTTGAGCTCGAGGTCCAATCTCTCAAGGACAGAACTTAGCATTGAAGATGGCATTAGAGGAAAAGTAAAATGCCACTGGTGTAGAAAAACCGGACTCTTCCTGGAAGGTGGCATCTTCAAGAGGAATGAAATTAACCTTCCAGAAGCAGTATGTGATGGTTAAAAACAAGTATAGCGCCCTGGATGACGAGTGTGATGGCAGTGAAGGGGGAAAGGAGGAAGGAGATGACCCGTCTTACAGCTGGGCAGTGAGAGGGGAGGGGAGGAAATCTGCAGCTACTACTTCTGCTACAGGCCGGCAACAGAAAACAGCTAAGTCTATTTTAATTGTAGGGGATTCAATGGTTAAAAACCTTGGCAGGGCTACTAACACACATGTTGGTTAAGTTGTCTGTCTGCGTGGTGCCGGAGTCGAGAGGGTGGCAGAAAAGCTAGATGGTGTCATGGAAGCGAGTGGGGAGGACCCCATCATCTTTCTCAACGCAGGGAGCAACGACATTTGGAAATGCAGGACTGAGGAGTTGCTCACCACGTACCAGGAAATGTTGGAGAGGATCAAGGAGAAGGGTGGAGTTTCTGTGGTACACAGTATCCTACCAAGAAGAGGGGTAAGGAACGAATGGTCCTCCAGGGCTATTGGTGTAAATAGCCGGCTGGAGAAGTATTGCAAGGCAAATACTATTCCATTCCTGGATAACTGGACCCTGTTCTATGGTAAGGATGAACTGTATGCCCAGGATGGAGTACATCTCTCTCGACTTGGAGTTTCGACCTTAGCCAGCTCACTCGACAAGTCTGTTGCGTGGTGATGGGCTGGTCTTTCAGAGTGAGAACTGAGCGATCTCTGCCATACCCATAGCTTACTCTGACTGTTCCTTTAGCTTGTGTGTTTTCTGGATCTCAAGTGACGGCGTCTCTTCCGTGGATTGACCTCCCAATCTACCAAGATTGGAAGCCAAAGCGTCACATTTTTCCCTTGCCCCTCAACTTTCTCTTCATAATTGCTGAGGGGCACAGGGCCCTGGGTGGGGCTTTGGTTTCCCGGGCGTTTCCGCACCCTCCTCAGCTCCCCGCCATGGAGTGGCTTCGGTCACTCAGGCATTATTGTGGTCGGCGGGGAGGGTTCTGTGGGGGCGCTTGGTTATGGCCTTGGAATTGCTCGGGGCCTTGGGGCTGTTCGGCCAGGCAGGTTGGGGAACAACAACAACAACAAGTCTGTTGCGGGGTTTTGTTAATAAACCATAGGTGTGTAAGTAAAATAGAATCCTAGCCACATGAAATTGATAGTAATAACGAACATTCTGATAGCGTAGATTTCCCGTCTAGGTCTAGTAGTTCAACAGGTAAAAATAAATTAGTTAAAAACAATAGAAAAATAGTTGCAAACACAAGTAATAGTTTGAGGGTTTATTATAAAAATTGTAGGAGTTTATGTAACAAAATGAACGAACTTAGAGCACTGGTTAGCAAAGAAAATATAGACATAATAGTGCTAACTAAATCATGGATTAATACAGAAACCAGGCATTTTTTTAGTAGAGTTTGATATACCGGGATATAGTTTGAGGATAAAGTAGGAGGGGCGGTGGTATAGCAGTGTTTGTCAGGAGTTCATTAAAAAGCTGTATTAAATCAGGTATTAGAGTAAATAATGAAAATGAAAGTGTTTGGGTAGAGGTTAACGAAGGTAGTGAGACCTTAGTTATTGGAGTTATGTATAGACCGCCAAATATGAGTAGATATGACGGAACATCATTATGGGAGGAAATTAAAATAGCATCAAGGTTTAGCAACGTGTGTATTATGGGGGATTTTAATTTCCCTAATATAGATTGGCAGCAACAAATAGGCGACTGATTCAAAGGAGTTTATTGAGGTAGTACAAGATAGTTTTTTATCTCAATTCATAGATACGCCGACTAGAGGTGATAATATTCTCGATTTACTTTTCAGTAACAATGAACATCTGATAAATAGTGTAGAAATCGCGGACCACCTAGGAAATAGTGATCATAATTCTGTGTATTTTAATATACTGTACAATGGAAAGGTAATACCAGAGAGAATACAACATTAATACCTGACTTCAGAAAAGCCAATTATGGTGGGTTAAGAAGAGCCCTAGTAGCGGACCCTATGGTCAACAAATTAAGTTGATCCAGGTGTCCAAATGAGTGTATCCCTTCTCAGGCACCTGTCATCTTAAGTCAGGAAGAGACGTCAAACTTGGTAGATACACACGAACATTTTATCAAGTCAGTATTCAATGCGCAAAATAAATATATCCCCAAAAGAAATTTTAGATCAACACAGAACCAACCCAAATGGATGAATAATAGACTATTAGATCTTCTAGGAAAAAAGAGAGGAATATATAGAACAAATAAGAAAGGCTAAATTCACCTACTTGCTTACTATCAGAATCTATCACGACAGGTAAAAAAGGATAATAGGAAAGAAAACAGAAATTATGAAATTAAGGTTGCCAATGACTCAAAAAATAATCCTAAAGCTTTTTACCAACTGTATAAATCCAAGGTTAGAGATGTAATTGGTCCCCTTAAAACTTCGATAGGAGAAATGACAGAAAATTATTTAGAAATGTGCAGTACATTAAATAGTCAATTTCTTTCCGTTTTCACTAATGAAAATTTGGCACAGTTTCCAGAAGTCCGTAAGGTATATAGCGATAGTATAGAAAATAGGTTAAGTACGGTTACTAAAAGTAGAATGGATGTGCTTAAGGAAATTGACAGACTGAAACCTCATAAATCGCCTGGTCCTGATGAGGTATATGCTAGAGTATTAAAAGAATGCAGAGATGAGTTAAGTTACCCATTAACATTTCTATTTAACAAGTCATTAGAAACAGGTATAGTTCCAGAAGCTTGGAAACTTGCAAATGTAGTTCCGATCTTCAAAAAAGGTGATAAATCAATAGAATCCAATTACAGTCCCATTAGTCTCACTTCAATCATAGGAAAGCTACTAGAGTCAATTATTGCTAGGAAAATGAGAAACCACTTAGAAACATTTAACTTAATCAATTCTTCTCAGCATGGATTCACTCAGGGACGGTCTTGCCTTACGAATTGCTTAGTTTTTTTCTCAGAGGTATAATTATGAAGCAGTAGATAATGACAAGTCATATGATATTATATATTTAGATTTCAGTAAAGCTTTCGACAGAGTCCCTCATGAGAGATTGATGAGAAAGGTTGAGGCACATGGAATAGGTGGGGCGTTGTTAGGATGGATTAGGTCATGGCTAATTGGTAGGAAGCAGAGAGTCAGCATAAATGGTACCAAGTCAGAATGGGGAGCAGTCAAAAGTGGTGTCCCCAGGGATCTGTATTAGGTCCTCTGTTGTTTATTATATACACAAATTACCTTGATTTAGGTATAACTAGTAGGAAAAGATATGCCGAGTATTTTGAATCTTTGTTAAATACAAGAGATGGAAGAGAAGCAGTGATTGAAGCAGAGGTGGATGGAGATAGGTTACCCAGGCCACCCAGGTGGCAGGGAATGAATGAAAGGATTGAGGAAAATGAGGTGAAAGAAGCAGTGAAACAAATGAGAGCGGGAAAAGCAGAAGGTTTGGATGGTATTGCTGTGGAGTGTATAAAGAAGGGTGGAGATGTGATAATAGATTGGTTGGTGAGACTTTTCAATGTGTGCTTTGTTGTGTCAATGGTACCAATAGACTGGAAGAGTGCATGTATTGTGCCGTTGTACAAGGGGAAGGGAGATCGGCAGGAGTGTTCAAGTTATAGAGGTATTAGTTTATTGTCAGTGGTTGGAAAGCTGTATGGCAGGGTGTTGATAGAGAGGATAATAAAGTGTACGGAAGTTGCAATAGGAGAAGAACAGTGCGGTTTTAGGAGGGGAAGAGGGTGCGTGGATCAGATGTTTGCAGATGTAAGAAGTATTTAGAGAAGCATAAGGAGATATTTTGGGCTTTTATGGACTTGGAAAAAGCGTATGATCGTGTGGACCGTGAAGCAATGTGGAAGGTATTAAGGATTTATGAAATAGGAGGAAATTTGTTAGAAGCAGTTAAGAGTTTTTATGAAGGGAGCAGAGCATGTGTGAGAGTAGGAAATGGTGAGTTGAGTGAATGGTTTGAGGTAAAGGTAGGTTTGCGACAGGGTTGTGTAATGTCACCATGGCTGTTTAATATGTTTATGGATGGTGTGGTGAGGGAGGTGAAAAGGAGAACTATGGTAAGAGGATTGGGTTTAGTAGGAAAGAATGGTAGAGATTGGGAGTTGAATCAGTTGCTGTTCGCTGATGACACAGCATTGGTGGCGGATTCTGATGAGAAACTGCAGCGGGTAGTCAAAGAGTTTGGTGTGGTTTGTGGAAGGAGGAAACTGAAGGTGAACGTCAATAAAAGTAAAGTAATGGTGTGTAATAGGGGAGAGCATAGGGTGAATCTAGATGTGAGGCTGGATGGGGAAATATTGGAACAAGTAGAGTGTTTTAAATATCTAGGAGGAACGATAAGCAGGAGTGGAGGTATGGAAGTGGAGGTAAAACAGAGAGTGAGTGAAGGAAGGAAGGTTTTCGGAGCAATGGGAAGTATGTGGAAGACAAGAAATCTCGGAGTGAAAGTAAAAAGTGCACTGTATCAAGGAATTGTTGTGCCAACAGTGATGTATGGGGCTGAGACATGGGCTCTGAAGAAAAAGGAGAAAAGAGGGCTGGATGTGATGGAGATGAGCTGCTTGAGGAGTATGTGTGGAGTTACTCGTAGAGACAGATTGAGGAATGAAGAGATACGTAGGAGAGTGGGGCAGCAGGAATATTTGTCAGCCAGAGTGGACAGAAGGGTGCTGAGCTGGTATGGTCATGTTGAACGAATGGGAGATGAAAGGCTTACAAAGAGAATATGTGAGTCAGGTACAAGGGGAGATAGAAGGGCAGGAAGACCCCCATTGAGATGGAGAGACTGTGTAAGAAAGGCTTTGGATGATAGAGGAATGACTATAGATCAGGCAGGGGAAGTGGTGGTGGACAGGAGTGAATGGAGAATGCTTGTGAATAGTTGAATGAACACGTGGTCATTTGGAGTAAGGGGTCGGGCGCAAGTTCGACTAGATAATAGTCCATCAGGCGCCTGGCCCGGGGGGACGATTAATATGAAGGGTGTGCCTGGAAGTGTGGTGGGAGGGCTTGTGGCTTTGGCTCCGCTGCATGTCTGCCTGCCGAGATCGGAACCTCTCCGGGTGGTCAGGGGCCGGGGGAGTGCTGGAGCGACCTTGGTAACCCTGGTCTCTGGGTCTTCTCCTGGGTGACCTGGATGTGTGTGAGTTTGTGTTTTTTATTTGTGTTTATTTTTTGTTTTATGTTGTTTTTGTGTTTTCCCTGTTCTTGCTCTGTCTTGAGTCGGCTACCCCCAAAATGGGGATTGGGCCTGAGCATATAGATAGATAGATAGATAGATAGTAGGATAAGTAAATTTGCAGACGATACCAAAGTGGGGAGAAAAATTGTTTCAGATAGAGATATAGAGTGTCTGCAAAGGGATCTAGATACCTTACACAAATGGTCAGTAAATTGGCAGATGAAGTTTAACATTGACAAATACAAGGTAATAAAGATAGGGAAGATGCATACAAATGTTAAATATAAACTAGCTAATATGGAATTAGAAAACTCAGACTGTGAGAAAGACCTAGGTGTGTTTGTTAGCAATGATTTGAAGCCTAGAAAACAATGTATAAGCGTTCGTAACAAGGCAAATAGGATTCTCGGGTTCATATCTAGGAGTGTGAGTAACAGAACTGCTGATGTTATCTTAAAACTTTACTTGTCATTAGTGAGACTCCATATGGATTATGCTGTTCAATTTTGGTGTCCTTATTACAGAATGGACATAGATTCATTGGAGAGAGTACAACGTAGAATGACAAAAATGATCCATAATATTAGAAATTTTCCGTATGAAGAAAGGTTGAAGAAATTAGGCTTACATTCGTTAGAGAGACGCAGAGTTAGAGGGGATATGATCGAGGTATTCAAGTGAGTTAGTGGGATTAATAAAGGGGACATGACAAATGTACTAAAGCTCAGTGATAGCGAAAGAACTCGTACAAATGGTTTCAAATTAGATAAATTTCGTTTCAGAAAAGATGTAGGCAAATATTGGTTTGGTAACAGAGTTGTAGATGGGTGGAATAGGCTACCAAGTGATATAGTGGGATCAAGAACGATAGGTTAGCTTTAAGATAAAATTAGATAGACATATGGACGAGATGGGATGGGTGTGAGGGGGATCTACCAGGTGTGGGCCAATCGGCGTTCAGCAGACCCCCGTAATCTTGTGTTAATCCCTGACCATTTTGGTGGGGGCAGTACTCAAGGTATTAGTGAGTTGGGCCTATAATTGGGCCTTGTAATTGAGGTTGGGTGTGACAGGGATCTACCTTGTATGGGCCGATCGGCTTTTTGCAGACTCACATTTTCTTATGTTCTTATTTAATCGCTTGAAACACGAATGAAGTGAGTTAGAGGCACGTCATGCATGTACCACATCTGAGGGGCACATCCTTAAGCAGTATGGATAAATCCTCCTGAAGGAACCTGGAGTACTTGCCTATACATCCTTGTGGTAGCAGAAAAGGTCCAATTAAGTGATCACCAAAAACACCAGCCCAACATTGATCGAAAAGCGTTCCTAATTTCCTTAGTTGCTTCTACATGTGGTTTTCCTTCTGCCCATGTGTGTGTATAATGTAAGTTTATCACACTGCTTGTTGTGAATGTAGCCTCATCAGTAAGTAACAGTACAAAACAAATGTAGTTATCTCTGTTCCCTAATCCGTACACTACAGGTGACGTCCATTTTATTATAATCTGGAGACTATTAGTCGATTTTACTTAGCTTAGGGAGGACTTTTATCCATTAAAATGCTACAGACAATCTCAATTAATCGTTTCAGCTACCATATATCCTTCGTAAGCTTCATAAAATTGTCTAAATGTAGCTAGAATATAATATAACACACGTCGCTGGTACTCAAAGGGTTAAAGAACCACCAACAAAACACCACTCTTGAGAAATAATCACATTTTCTCAGAGCATGAATGTTTTGTTGATGGTGTGGGTGAAGCCCAAGTCTGTGTATTGACCTCCACACAGTTGTATGATCCATACCAATGCTTGCACCAAGTCGACAAGTGCTTTTAGATGGGTCTTCTGCAATGGTATTACAGAATATCATCTGCATGAAGTAGTTCAATGTCGCATCGCCTTCCTCTGTCTAATCTACGTTGGTTGACTGTGTCAATTTCCTGTAGTCGTCATTCAACAGAGAGGATTGTAGGCCCTGTTCGCCATACAGCCTTTTTGGTTGCTTTTCCTCCCACTGCACCGAAAGTAAGCAGTATGTTGGGGTACTCTGCAAATGTGTATGGCTCCTTGGCTGGTACTTCCTCTTGACTCAGTTTCTGTCAACACAGTGTGTTTGTGCAAGATAACATGGCTATATTTAATTGAATTGATTCGTCCGTTTTCCCCTTCTCACATCGGCTTCAAGGGGTGAATATTTGTACAGTTTCAAAGTCATAAAGCAGCTCGATGTCCTGCTTCAGCTTCACGTTTCATATCAATATCGTATCCCAAGGTTTTGTTTTTTATGGCTTTAGTGGACTAAGGGGGGGGGGGGGTCACAGGATTTGTTCCTCTTTCTCTCCCTCTCTCTTTGGCTTGTATTCATTCGGCCCCATTCAACCTACTGTTTTAAGACGTTTATCCCCTTCCAGGTGTCGATTTCTTCCTGGCGAGTGATAGCGAGCCAGCAATGTATGGAGAAATCCGGCTTCGCCGGAGCCATTTCTCTATCGAAAAATGTACAAATTTAGCTTGCTATCATAACAAAAATATGTATATGCTGGCTCGCTACCGCTCGCCAGAAAAATATTGACACCTGGGTGGGGGTAAACGTCTTAAAATAGTAGGCTGAATGGGGCCGAATGGATACAAGCCAAAGAGAGAGGGAGAGAAAGAGAAAAAAAAGCGAGGTGGGCTCCCTTAACCATTTATAGCCTGTAGCATTTCAGGGTCATTTATCTTTAAAGTAATGGAAATTCTACACTGTGTAAATATGTAGGTAAGTATGTAAATTATCTCAAACCATCATAAAAAGTAAATTAAACATTGATAGATCCATTCATTCTGAAATGTATTAAAGGTCTTTCAATACCATCCTTTATCTCTCTGTCTCTCTCTGACTCTCTTTCTGTATATATATATAAATTATAAGATAGAGATATGTAACATAATAGTATACATTTTCACGACTATCTACCGGTCTTTCTGAATCTCCACGTTTTGTTTCGTGTGCCTGCATTGAGCCACGGTACTGAATCGCTGATTTTTCGTTTCTGCAATTGGTTTTTGCTTTGAACGTCATTTTTATCCTCTTCTTGTGCGATCCCTTCTTAAGCCGCTGTCACACGAGCGCCTTTTCCGTCAATTTTTTAGGAGCAAGTTTTTTCTCATATTATTTCTGGACATTTTCGCACTGGTATCGGCAACTAGACTGAAAATAGATTTTGTTAGCTGGCTGATTTCTGATAAAGTGTCATTTTTTAAGCTTGTAGACCATAATTGCCCGTAAATATTGCTCGAAAAAGGGCTCGCGTGACTCCGGCTTTATATGTGTTGTGTTGTGTGTCGATGGGTTGTTGTCTGTGTGTAAGTGTGTGTTTGATTAAGGGGTCCCACCACTTCGAATTTTGTTCTCTGTCTCACCTGCTCTCTCTCTGGGTTGTATTCATTTGGCCCCATTCAGCTTACTGTTTTAAGACGTTTATTCCCATCCAGGTGTTGATTTTTTTCCTGGCGAGTGGTAGCGAGCCAGCATATGTTTTTAAATGTTTTTTGACAGCAGGCTAAATTTGCAAATTTTTTGATAGAAAAATTTCTCCGGCAAAGCCGGATTTCTTAATACAATGCTGGCTCGCTTTCGCTCGCCAGGAAGAAATTGTCACCGGGATGGGGATAAATTTCTTAACCCTTGTCTATCGGGGCCCGACTTAAGTCCGTATGGAGAAGAAAGGACTATGTGGCGGGGCCCGACTTAAGTCCGTGTGTAATTTTGGCGCAATATTGGCTCTGAGAGAGAGACGAGCGACGGGAGGAGCATAGGTTGCCTCATGACCGCTTGCCAAGGTTGCCGTGGGCCTACTGACATACTACACACACATCCACCCTCCCTCCCTGCTACACACGTAATTATGTAAAGAAATTACCGTATTTTAGCGATTTTGCCCTTCGGTTGCACGATCGTTGCAAGACAACCAGTGATCGTAGAAGGATGGTTCAGGTGTCATTGGAAAGCTCAATTATCGCCCTTTCAGGGATACATAATTGTATTACGCTCTGGCTCTTGTTTATGCATGAAAAAGAGCACGGAAATAAGCTTGTTTAGGGTAAAACCACCCACTTGGCAGGTAGTAGATTTTACCGACCTAGCCGCTCGTTGAGTGTTAAAGCAGTAGGCTGAATGGGGCCGAATGGATACAACCCAGAGAAAGAGAAAAAAGAAGAGAAAACAAAAAGACGGTGACCCCCCTTAACTATCGTTGTGCTTGTATGAACAATGGGTCGTTAAGGGGGGACGGTTTATTTTAGGCACGTTATTTTGTTCATTTATCTATAATATCTTCAGTTTCGTCCCTAGACCTCCATCAAGTTTAAAACAAACGCTCCCTAAACCCCCCCCCCCCATTCAAGATAAATTAGTATATTTTTCGGTACAAACATTTCTCGCATCTTAACGTTACAGGCTCGCTATCGCTCGCCAAGATAAAAACGACAACGAAATGGCACGAAAGATCTTTATATTGACAATTAAATGGGGCGATTGGTCTTAAAAACTCCAAACTAATGTAACAAACATCTTAAAATATCAAAGGAAATGGGACTAAACATGAGGGGGAAAAATCAACTACCTCCCCCTTAAGGATATGTGCAGTATGTATGAACACCATAAGTCATATAGAGAGCGAATGTGGACAACAGACATATAATACCTGTTTGTACACACCCACACACACAGACATACACACACACACACACCCACATGCACACAGACACACACACTAACACCCACCCACACACGTTCCCCTTGCACAACGAAATAATGATTTTTACCACTCTCTCATAGCATCCCCTGTAGAACAATTTAAGGGAGCCCAGCTTGCTTGGTTTTCTCTTTTTCTCCCGCTCTTTGGCTTGTATCCATTCGGACCCATTCAGCCTACTGTTTTAAGATGTTTACCCCCATCCAGGTGTCAATATTTTCTTGGCGAGCGGTAGCGAGCCATCATATATATATTTATGTTTTGACAGCAAGCTAAATTTGTACATTTTTCGATGGGAAAATGTCTCCGGCGAGGCCTGATTTCTCCATACAATGCTGTCTCGCTATCGTTCGCCAGGAAGAAATCGACACCTGGATGGGGACAAACTTCTTAAAACAGTTGGATGAATGGGGCCGAATGGATACAAGCTAGGGAAAGAGAGAAAAGGTGAGAAAGGTAAAACAAAAAGCCGGTGACCCCCCTTAAACTGATAGATAATATTGTACATACAATTTGTATAAAATACCCATGTAGGTTTATACACACATACAGGATCACATACAAGCAGAGAGAGAAGCCTTTATAAACGGAGAGGCATCATGCAAGGGCTGTATGTTTGTGTGTAGTTAGAGAGAGAAAGAGAGAGAGACAGAGAGAATGCGAGAGAGAGAATGCGAGAGAAAGAGAGAGATAGTGAGCCAGAGAGAGAAAGAGAGAGAGAGAGAGAGAGTGTGTGTGTTAGAGTTAGCCGCGGGTGCTCAAAAGAGTGAATGGAAGGGAGAAATGTTGCAACATAAAAGCATTTGTGTCGAGATTTGATGCAATTTCACAATTTTCACTTCGGCCTTAATGTGTCCAGTATATATATATATATATATATATATATATATATATATATATATATATATATATATACTGTGACCGATTCTTCGACCACCACCTCAACATCTGGCGTCACAGTCACCATGAACACCAAAATCAAAGGGACTGTGAAGTGGTACAACTTCAAGAAGGGTTATGGATTGATCCACAGAAAAGACAACAACGAGGATATATTCATACACCATTCTGGGATATCCAGAACCAACACCAGAATATCACTAGACACCGGAGAAGCTGTTGAATTTGTCACCAGGAAAGGCAGACAAGGTTTAGAAGCTCAAGAAGTAACAGGACCAGGAGGTACTGAAACCAGAGGATCTCCCCATGCAACAGAGCAAACACCTAGAAGACTGGAAGAACACACTATGCATGCAAAAATATATGCATGCATAGAAACAGCGAAGGCTATTGCTGGCTCAAATAAACATAATTTGAGCCACATAATACCTTTAATACTGCAGCACAACAACCTACCATCCATAAAAATCCCTCAAGAAGCTCTCCAACCACCTAAATACCAGACCAAGAACACTCAACAGAGGAAGAACCCCATAATGGAGGAGAAGGAAGATGAATCAATCGATCTGTCTGAATTTGCTGAACAAGATGAACAAGAAGAAGATAATGAAGACTATGAGGAGGAGGATGAAGAGGAAGAAGACAAAGAAGAAGAAATAGACCAACAACTACAAGAAGATGCAGAAACATCACGAGAGTCTCCCTTACCTCAAAAAATAACCCCCCCACCTCCAGTACTAACATCTGAAATCCAAAAGAAAACCGAAGAAGAAACCCCATATAATCTTGATGAAAACGCAACCCGATATCATCTTGATGTAAATAGTGGAATTTTGTCAAATGTACTCATCACAAAGACAAGCAGGGATGTGTTGTCTGCACCCCAAGGACTACAAAAAAATCAACTAGACAACGGAAAAAGAAACAAAATGACAACTAGACACCTGAAAAAGAAATAAATGTAACTGTAATAAAGTACAAATATCCCTAAATAGCAAGGCTGAAAGAGAAATAAATGTAACTGTAATAAAGTAAAAATATCCCTAAAATAGCAAGGTGGTCTGCCCACCAACTTTAATCTACTACTGTACTTCTTAATTTCCTCCTCTTTTACCACCTTCCCTCTCCAACCCTCTTATTTCCCCTCTTAGACTTAAAAAAACCAAAAAACAAAAACAAAAACTGTATAATTGTATACCGGTATGTATGTATATACGTATGTATGTATATATGTATGTATATATATATATATATATGTATGTATATATATGTATGTATATATATATACATATATATATATATATATATATATATATATATATATATATATTTTTTTTTTTTTTGTTTTTTTTTGGGGGGGGGGGGGATTTACTTGTATTCATAAATATCCTTTATATATTTATTATTAATATTATTATTTTTTGTTTAGATTCCTCGTTAGACCTCCATCAAGTTTATTTTATTTTGTATTATTTATTTATTTATTTATTTTTTGGGGGGCGGGGATTTATTTGTATTCATAAATCTTCTTTTACCATATGAAGAGCAAAGGTTCGCTGATCACTTAAGTGAGAAACTATATAATTTAAAGTAGCACATTAGTGTATCTACAGTAGAGTGTCCTCATCTGTTTCCAGTTACGTTCTTATATTTAAATTTAAGCTGTGTTTCAGAAAACATTGACAGATGTAGATGTTTCGGTAACGGGTGTGGGAGAATGTCAGCTCATTTACGTATTTTCTTTTATTTTTGTTCTATGTAAGTGAGGGAGACAAAAAGCAGAACTGCCTGTAGCGAGTGCCTCCCCCATAGTTGAAAGGGTGACATGGCCAAAATTAAGGGACGTTCGAGCCAAACTGCCTGGACACACGGAGTTTGAAGCAATTTAAGTCAGAGGAGAAGGGAAAGACTGATTATGGGAGAGATTTCCAGAGCTCAGCTGTTGAATAGAAGCAAGACTGAGAGTAGCGTTTTACGAGTTAATTGGTAGTGTGATGTGTACAAAAAGGTGGGGAAGGGGAAATAAAGGATGCAGTGTGAGAGAGGGTACAGTCACGCTAATATGTCATGTCCCAGCTGTCATTACGTTTGGCTTGCTCTGCGATGTATTAATGTCTGTCAGATGTTGAATAGGGTGGGTAAGTGTAGGAACATGTTTGTATACCTCACTCGATATGAAGAAAGGAAGCTTAGATATTGCTGATACCAATTATTGATCAAAACATACATGGTGCCGAGACATCACTTATTAGCGCGACTGTACAACAGAAGATGGTTATAGAAATGCCAAAAACAGTGATAAGGATTATGATGGTGAACATGGAAGCAAATAAATCACTGCATGGTAGTATGTTAAGGGAGCCCACCTCGCTTTTTTATTTTCCTCTCCCTCTTTCTTTGGCTTGTATCCATTCGGCCCCATTCAGCCTACTGTTTTAAGATATTTACTCTCATCCAGGTGTCAATATTTTCCTGGCGAGCGGTAGCGAGCCAACACATATATATTTTTGTTTTGACAGCAATCTAAATTTGTACATTTTTCGATAGAAAAACATCTCCGGCGAAGCCGGATTTCTCCATACAATGCTGGCTCGCTATCACTCGCAAGGAAGAAATAGACACCTGGATGGTGAAAAACGTTTTAAAACAGTTGGCTGAATGGGGCCGAATGGATACAAGCCAGGGAAAGAGAGAAAAGGAGAGAAAGATAAAAATAAATCCGGTGACCCCCCTTAATCTCCTCAATGACTTACGGGAGTAAAGCATGGATGTTGTTAGAGAGAGAGAGAGAGAGAGAGAGAGAGAGAGAGAGAGAGAGAGAGAGAGAGAGAGAGAGAGAGAGAGAGAGAGAGAGAGAGACCAGGTGTTGGGTGTTGGGAGGCTTATTATGATAATTTAAGAAAGTTGGTGGGAGTAAGATGGAGGGGCAGAAACTAGGAGGAAGTGAAGAGTAGGGAGGGGAAGAGGAAGATGAGGAGGAATGGAGGAAGGGAGAAAGACGGTGAAGGGAAGAGAACGAGATAAGAAAGGGTGGGGAAGGAAGTTGTTGTTGTTGTTCCCTAGGCTGACTGGCCGAATAGCCCTGAGTCCCTAAGGAAGGCTATGGCCGAGATCGGGCTTTCCCACAGGGCTCTCAAGGAGTGTAGATTATATTGTTGGCGTAAGTGATTGTGTGGAATGCAGTCTTCTATGATGTGTTTAATGGTATGGAGTGTTGTATTACATCCTGGGCACGTGTCGTCGACGGAGCCATCCAGTCTCTGCTGATAGCTCAGAAGAGCTGGATGGTGCCCACATCTAAGCCTGGCCAGATGAACTCTGTCCTCACGAGGAAGGGAGGACTCCGAAGGATGGAAGTAGGAGGAGAGAAGAGGAAAGTAAAGTATTGGGGATATGGACAGAAGGTGTCGATTTTTTTCATGGCGAACGAAGGTGAGCCTGTAATTTTGGGAGAACAGGCCTTCGTCCGGGACATTTTTCAACCAAAAATTAATCTAGGAGGATCTTATGGATGTTTGTTTTGTTTTTAATTTGATGAAGGTCTGGGGAGGAAAATAAAAATAATAATTAATATATGAAATAATGGACTTGAAAATAAACCCCTAATTCTTTCCTTCCTCCATAACGCATTTCTTGGTTGTGTTGGTCAGTGTTGGGAGGAGACTTTCTAGGCATAACAAAGATTATAGCGAATATACAGTAAATGTAACTATGAGAAAGAGAGAGAGAGATTTACATATATTTACATAGATACACTGACCACACAGACCTTACGATCCAAAGGAGGTGGTCAGGACTTAATTCTAGTAGAGATGGCATATCCGATAGACAAGGAAAGTTGAAGGAAAGGATAGAAAAGAAGAGATAGAGAGAGAGAGAGAGAGAGAGAGATACCTGCTCTTTCTAAGGAGAAGCTAAGGAGACTACAAACAACAAAACACGAAGTCAAGAATCTACTCCATGGACTAGATGGAAACAAAGCAGTAGGACCTGATGGAAGCAGCTCTCGCATACTAAGAAGATGTGCATCAGAACTATCTATTCCTCTTTCAAAAATATTCAACAAATGTTGATCAGGAACTGTGGCCAAACTTATGGAAAATTAGTAATGTTGTGCCAGAGCCAGTCCATAAGAAAGGAAACAAAAGTGAGGTGAATAACTACCGCCCAGTGCCCTTACTGACGATTTTGAGCAAAGTATTGGAAAAAATAATATCTGCGAGACTCCCTGCTCACTTAGAGAAAAATCGTATATTATGTCCAAGGCAGTTTGGATTTCGAAGAGGCTACTCGGCTGCAGATCTACACCTAATGGCTTCAAATGGCCTACAGCACTAGATGAGGGGAAACAAACTGCCGTGTTTGCCTTGACGTAGAAGGTGCCTTTGACAGAGTATGGCACAATGGACTAATGAAAAAACTAAAGGCAGTTGGGATGGCGAACAAATTATTTTTCCTGTTAGAAAATTATCTAAGCAACCGACAATTTAGAGTGGTACTACGTGGAAACACTTCAGAGCTGCAAAACATTGAAGCAGGAGTGCCACAAGGAAGTGTTTTGGGACGACTCTTGTGGAATATATTTTTAAACAACCTCCTACACCTAATCCCTGAAGCTCTTGCCTTCGCAGATGACGGTACCCTCATAATTACATACGATCCAGATGCTCAGGAAGAAGCTGTGAAGATGCTCAATGCCTGCATTGAGAAAATAGTTGACAGGGGTAAGAGGTGGAAAGTAAATTTTGCTTCAAAAAACAAAAAAACACATTTGCTCATCACAAGATCTAACACACAACTTAAACTAAACTTTAATGGAAAGATTATCAAGTGGAGATCGAAATCTTGGGAGTTAAATATGATAAAAAATTGAGTTTCAAATCTCACATTGAAAATACTGCAAGAAAAGCTTCCACAAAACTTACATCTTTAAGGAAAATTACATGGTTCCTAGTCAAAAAAGGTAAAGAACTCTTGTATAAAGCTTATATAAGATCTTCTATGGAATATTCACACCTTGCATGGGGAGGAGCAGCCAAAACTCATCTTAGCCTCCTAGACAAAGTCCAGAGGAGAGCACTGAGGATTATTGAGGGAGATATTCTACCAGTACCTGAGACGGAGCTAGACAGTCTGCAACATCGTAGGGACGTAGCTGGCCTAACAACACTTTTCAAGATACAACAGCAACATGCACCACATCTACAATCACTGAGGCAACATCAGCGCAAACCAGGACGCACCACAAGAACAGTGGTCAGAGCACCTGCAGCACTGGAGGAGCCCCGTTGTAACACGACTCATTACCAGAGACAGTTTGTACCAAAATATTGTAGATTGTGGAACACTTTGCTGTTGGAAGGTGAAGAATTAACAAATAATACTGTTCACAAATTTAAATGTAAAATTAATATATGGTTAAAAGAACACCACTAAAAAAAACATGGTATGACTTTAAGATAGGATCACTAGTCATATGTAATCCTTTATGCTTGGTTCACACATTCATGTATATGCTCTCGACAGCTCCCGTACGAAGGTTTATTGGTAGTTGGCACCCGAATATTGGTAGTTTGGTCAAACGTAAGGGCATATTACGCAAAACGTAAATTAAATTGTGTACAGTCGGGTTGGTTGGTACGCATGGCGGGAGTAGCCACGCGGGTCGGGGAGGCGGTTGGTGCGGGCGATGCCGCCCGGTATGTTTTGAAATTGGAATCAGATACGTGGCTCGCGCTCACATATGTCAAAAGTCGGGAACTTTTACGACCGTCCGGCCCACCACGGCCGTCTGACGGGAGCAGCCCCGTCAGACGTAGCCGCTCGCACGTCAGACGTGAGCTGCTCACGTCAATCTTAAAATATTCCCGTCAAACGGGAAAGTTTACGTTCGTCGGGAAGTATACGGCAACACCGCCGCACGAACGGGGACATGCTTATGCAAGTCGCAAACACGTACGTAGTTCACTAGACTACATTACGACTGACGTAACACTGGCCCCGTCACGGTACGTCTGACGGGAAGTGCAATAGTCGTGGTTATACGGGCGTTCACGGCCGGACTACTCCCGTCAGAACACAAAATTGGCGATTGCGCCTGACGGGAGCTGTCGGGAGCAATATACGTGAATGTGTGAACCAAGCATTAGTCTAATAATACTATGATAGTTCAGAACAAGAATTAATCATTGTAACCATGATTTTCGAAGTGTAAAAAAAAAAAAAAAAAAGAGAGAGAGAGAGAGAGAGAGGGGGTTGATTAAAAAATCCCAAAAGAGCCATTGACTCGTATATGTAATTAAGCTAGTCCTCCCTATTTATATGGAGATGCCTAACTGTCCAATCACACCCACACACGCACACACACACATATGTATAAAAACGCAGTTATGTTATCAGCCTTTCTATCTCTTGCTTTCACACACACACACAGACACACACACACCCACACCTATATATACTCATATACTTAAGGGGAGACTGACCGTTTGCTTGGTCTATTAATTCATTTATTCATATATTTGTTTTAGTTTCCTCCCTAGACCTCCATCAAGCTTAGAAAAACACCCCCTAGACCCCCTTTCAAGATAAATTTGTAAATTTTTCGGTAGAAAAATGTCCCGGCCGAAGGTCGGTTCCTCCTAAAATTGCAGGCTCGCTATCGCTAGCCAGGAAATAATCGACACCTAAATGGCACGAAAGGTCTTAAAATTGACAACGAAATGGGGCGAAAGGTGTTAAAATCGCCAAAGTAATGGGCTGAATGTCTTTTAATCTCAAAACAAATGGGGCTTAACACGAAGGAAAAAGGGAACCAGAGAAACGACCCATCTCCCCTTAGTATATTAACACATAAACACACTCACATTCACAATTTCGCTCACTAACGCAGAATACAACTATATTTACACAAGTTACTTAAACATACTCTAAACAAAAACACATATACTGTATACAGAATAAATCAAAATACGTACAGTTCTCACCATATATAAATTATACCAATTCGAATATTTGGTATGGGGGGGATAAATGTCTGGATGTCACCTGGATGGGGATAAATGTCTTAAAACAGTTGGCTGAATGGGGCCGAATGGATACAACCCAGAGAAACAGAGAGACAGAAAAGGAGAGAAAAATAGCAGGTGACCCTTAAGCGCAAGGTTTGAATCATCTGGACTATAATAAAGCATAGCATTGTCTCGTTTGTGTTTGATACTGATGCGAATGGGTGCGTAGAAATTATGTTCTTGGCTTTACTCTGTCTTGAGTCGGCCACCTCCCCCCAAAAAAATAAAAATAAAAGAAAGAAAGAAAAGAAAACGAGGGAAAGTTGGGATTGGGCCTGAGTATATAGATAGATAGATAGCCTTTACATACACATGCAAACCAAATTGTGGGGAGATTGTACACTGTAAAAAATATCTGTATTTTTACATGTTTTTCTCTGTATTTATCAACAGAAAATTCACAGTAAACTTAAAATACAGATAATATCTGTATTTTATATTACAGGCATGTAAACCCATGGTGTTGAATAACTCAAGAAATATTGACTATATACCATAATTGTTCTTTATGAACTGTAGCAGCCTATACACTGATTATATTAAGTTCGCTAAATACTTAATATTTGTTTATATAATGGTCAAATTCAATTTATACCCTTGCAATGTATCTAGAAAACGAGGCAATCATTTATCACTAGAGTTGCCGGATACTTCTATTACCTTCATCTACTGTATATATGAAACTTTTCAAGCATCTTTTTCAGGTTATATTTCATGAACCTTCTTCTATATAAATCATTGGAATTCATTTTGACAAAATATAGGTGTTGTTGTATCAACAAACTGTATGTGTGGCGATATTTATACGAGCTGAGTCACTTGACTTTTAGGCGGGAAACCCGCTTTGAGCAGAGTAGGCCTTGCTTCTGGGAGGGCAGGCAGGCTGTATTTTCGTGTGATAATTTTGCTAATTTCCAACTCCACACACATAATTCCTTACCTCAATTACTACCACAACCTTATTAACCGTGATGGGCTGTGGAAATGCTCAGTATTATCGCCAGGAACTTTGTAACATGGACAATAAACAGCGTGATTTGCTGTATCTCTTGCTGTGGAATGTCGTAACTGGTAAGAAACTTAGTTGTTGTACCCTTGTTGGCAATATTGTACGCACATTTACATTTGTAATAAGATATAGGCTAATCCCGGGAATACAAGAGCTCTTTCTTAAACTGAGTAAACACGTCTAGCTTTAACAAAAGTAGCATAGTATAAAACATAGATACCGCATGTACTGTATATGTGTTTATCGAAAAATTTGCTCAGCCTATTTATATACCCTTGCCCAGTTTAATTTCATCAGCTGAATACAATTGCTTAACGTTTGGTAGAAAACTAAATGATCTATCCTACCATATTATGATTAAATATCTATATATCTGTCTCTCTATCTAATTGCCAGACGTTGTAATTCATGAGAGGGGGTGGACGTGAATGAATTGCCTTCATATTCTTCCATGTGCCGAGGCAACTCCTCGATTATCTAGCTTGTATATATTTTTTTAATTAATGCTAGGCTAAACAAGTAGTAGTAATGTACAGTACAGTATCTTGTGTATCTTTTCCAACAGGTACCGGTATAGCCGAAGTAAGCAACCCTATAGATATTTAATTGGATATTGAATGAATGACAGTGCAAGTTAGTTAGTTTTTGACCATGTATAAAATTGTACATGTCTATAATGTGTAACAAAATACTTTCACGGTTTCTGCCTAGCTGGGTTTTAGGCAATGTTTACGTACGTAACAGGCTACCATAATCCGAATTTTGTTCTGCTATATTTGTAGACAACAACCTTTCCGTGACACAAGGTAAGGTTGCGTTATATTTTACCGGTATATCAAACTACTCACGGTGTTTAATGTAGCCTAGCCTAACCAAGGGTGCGGTGGGATTTGTATGGGTAACGGTTTATATGCAGTATAACAAGGCTAGGTTATAATAAACAATGTTGGTCAATTTTAAATACCAATTATGATTATATGATGTTATTTCTTTGTGTTTTGCAGATATAGCCTATTGTATTTGTGTAAGAAATGTTACTGTTGGTAAAGTATACATAAAAGGTCTCGGTAATGCATATTGTACGCTAATTCGGTTTTGCACAATATGCTTACATGGGTAGATGGTGGATTTTCCGTTTCACATGTCCATTTTTATGACCACTCAGCTACCCCTCCCATACCGGTATTTTAGTTAAAAGTATATATATATATACACAGTATACGGTGTGTGTGTGTGTTCATTCTAACATATCTTGCTTTGGAAGAACTAGGTTACCAAAAATGACAAAATATAAGTGTAACAATACAAGATTCGGTAAAATTTACGGAACAATTTCTGGCAATTAGGCTGCCAAACATAATCTATATAATTGACATGATTCTGTAAAAACTTTGACAGAAACACTGTTGAATATACAATTGAAATGTAAATTTAGCAGATATATTCTGTAATTTTTTTACAGATAATTTTGTAATTTTTACAAGATTTTCTGTAAAAATAAACAGATTATATCTGTAAAACATTACAAGTCAGTCTGTAATTCCACAGTGTATTTTTGTAAATGATTATACAGAATGCTGTAAATTTTACAGAGAATGTTTGGCAGCCTAATTGCCCGATATTCTCTGTAAATTTTACAGATTTGTTTTTACAGTGTAGACACCAATCGAGCAGGGCAGTAGCCAGGGGGAGGGGGACACTTGTTACAGTTAGCTTTGTTTTTGTCTCCTCAATGCACATACACGAAAGATAATAGTACATGGATATTCATAAACATTGTAATGCACATTTATTCACACACACACGCACACACCCACACCCCCACACAATTTTGCTGGACTGGACGACATTGTGGAAGCCTTCGAAGGTACTACAAAGGATGCAAACGAAAATACCCTTTTTGTCATCCATGCTGGTTCAAATGACGTCATGCGCACCAGATCCGAAGAGTTGATGGAGAAATATCGCAAGATGATCCAGCACTACAAAAACAAGTCAAGGAATATCATCATCTCAGGCATTCTCCCCAAGATCGACGCACCTGACAAATTCTACGACAAGGCCTTCAGCACAAATAGCCGACTAAAATATTTGTGTCTGAAAGAAGAAGTTGAATTCATCAACCTCTGGGATAATTTCTATAACCAGCCTACTCTGTTCCGCAAGGATGGCACTCATCTAAACCCTGTGGGTTCAGCACGCATGGGTCATCTCCTACACGAAGCAGTTCGCAGCCATGGATCAAAAAACGCCATCCGAGAAGAAGCAGCAGTGACATAAATCATCCAACGCCAAGCAAAAAGCAGAGGCAACCGAGGACCACCAGCGATAAGGACCGAAGACAGCGAGGACCGAGGACAGCCATGAACATACATGTAGATCCGACAAGAACCAACAATATTATTAAAGAGCGTTCCGTGAGTTCTAAAATAACAAATTTAAAGGTTTTCTATGCAAACGCTCGTAGAATACGCAATAAATTTTCAGATTTAGAGGAAGTAGTGTTTACAGAAAATAATGATGTGATTGGCATAACAGAATCTTGGCTCAATACAGAAGATAGACACTTTTTTAGCAGAGTATTCACTTTCCGGTTATGTAATGTTTGAGAAAAGCCGAATAAATCGAAATGGAGGTGGCGTTTTACTTTATATCAAAGAAAGTCTTAACACTACCCTCTTGTCAAAACCTCAAATTGTGAACGTCGACACATCTTTTGTGCTAATAAAGAATAATAAAGGTACAAAAATAATATTTGCGTTAATATACAGACCTCCAGCTCAATCAGTGCAAACTGACCGAGAAATTTACGAACAAATTGCAGATGTAAGTAACTCACAAGATACCGTAATTTTGGGGGACTTTAATTTACCTGTGACCAAGTGGGGCGATACTCTTAATTCACACTCCGGACATGACTTGTGTACGAACTTGCAAGAGAGTTCGCTTTATCAATTTGTTCGAACACCGACCGACCCGTGGTAATAACGTTCTTGACATTGTACTTGCAACAAAAGAAGAATTAATAGAGAATTTGAATGTTGGTGATGAATTCAGTAACAGCAACCATCGTACGATAACTTTCACTTTAAACTTTACTAGTAACGAACCAAATAGTAGCATCGAAAAAGTCCCTAATTTCAAGAAAGCAAACTTTCATAAACTTAGAGCTATGTTTAAAGAAACTGACTGGAGCTTTTTAATTAACAATAACGACATAAATACATCTTGGAAGTTATTCGAAACCACTTACCTATAAGCAGTGCAAGACTGCATACCATCGAAAATACGGCGTCCAGGCCATAATAATAAGCCCAAATGGTGGAATAAAGATATTTCAAACTGCCTGCTTGCTAAAAAATTTGCTAATGATAGATTAAAATCCTCACAAAATGACGAAGAACGGGTGAAATTTGTAGAGCTACGACGCAAAGCCAAAAAGTTAATTAAGCAAAGTAAAAAGACCCTAGAGTTACATATTGCGAATCAAAGTAAAACAAACTCGAAAAAAGTCTATAGTTATATCAGAAAGAAAAAAGTAGTTACTTCAACTGTTGGACCGTTAGTCGATGAAAATGGAGAATACACCAAAGACGAAGTACAAATGAGTAATGCCCTCAATACCTTCTTTGCATCAGTTTTTACAACAGAAGACCTCAGTGATATCCCTACACCATCGCCGATTCAGATTGATAATTCAGATGTTCTAAGCAATATCACCGTTACAGAGAGAGAAGTATTGAATTGTTTAGATAAACTCAAGGTAAATAAAACGCCAGGACCTGATACAATCTCGCCTAGAGTTCTAAAGGAAACTAAGGATGAGCTCTCCAAACCACTGACATTACTATTCAATAAATCCTTGCAGTCTGGAACTATGCCTGATCACTGGAAGATAGCTAACGTAACACCGATATTCAAAAAAGGCAGCAAATCCCTATCCAGTAACTATCGTCCAATTAGCTTAACCTCAGTTGTATGTAAAATGCTAGAAACGGTCATAAGAGACAGACTCGTAAATCACTTAGAGGAAAATAACATACTTAAAGATACTCAACACGGCTTTCGTAAAAAACGTTCCTGTTTAACAAACCTCTTAGACTTCTTCCACGATATCCTCAACCTCTACGATGAGTGTAAAGCTGTAGATATTATATACCTTGATTTTCAAAAGGCCTTTGACAAAGTTCCCCACAAACGTTTACTGCTAAAACTAAAAGCGCATGGAATACAAGACGGTGTGTTGAAATGGATAGAAAATTGGCTCAGTGACAGAAAGCAAAGAGTAGTCATAAACGGTAAGGCATCTAAATGGACCAATGTAAGTAGCGGGGTACCCCAGGGATCGGTACTAGGACCAATTCTCTTTCTAATTTACATCAACGACATAGATGAGGGTCTCACCTGTACAATCTCAAAATTTGTTGACGATACAAAAATTGCAAATAGCGTACTCTCAAAAGAACAAGTTGACGATATGCAACACAATCTAGATAAATTGTCACATTGGGCCCAAATTTGGCAAATGAGTTTCAATGCGGATAAATGTAAAGTACTACATATCGGATACCTAAATGAGAAAGCAAACTATTCGATGAATGGCACTCAGCTTAAGAATGTAAACAGAGAAACCGATCTAGGAGTAACAATATCGAGTAACCTAAAACCGAGTCAACAATGTTCAGAAGTTGTTAAGAAGGCAAACAAAATAATTGGCTTTATAGGCAGGTCATTTGAGCATAAATCCAAAGACGTTATCCTAACCCTTTACAATTCCTTAGTCCGCCCTCTTCTGGAATACTGCGTTCAATGCTGGTGCCCTTATTACCAAAAAGACATAAACAAGCTAAAACGAGTTCAACGTAGAGTTACCAAAATGATACCTAGCCTAAAGAACAAACCATACGAAGAGCGTCTTAGAGAATTAAATCTATTTCCTTTAACCCAGCGCAGATTAAGAGGTGACTTAATTCAAGTGTTCAAAATCATCAAAGGCATCGACAATATGAACTGTAGTAAGTACTTCACTATCGACCAATCTAATTACACGCGGGGAAACGGTTGCAAAATTATTGGTAAATCTTTTAACTCACACGAATCTAAGAATTTCTTCTTCAATCGAGTTGTCAACTTGTGGAATGGGCTTCCCCTAGACGTTATAGACTGCAGCACCGTTGATTCATTTAAACTCCGCCTAGACAAATATCTCGCATCAAACCCGCGACTGACTGCGTTTGTAAATGAATAATTTATTTTATCCTCCCCTCAGTTACTAACCCATATGTCCCCTACTAACTTCCTAGTCCTGCCACGGACATTAGTTCCAGGGCAGTAGTTCCCTTTCCAATGTTCTCTTACCCACTCTAACCCACTGTTTGGACACTTGATCCTCAGTGTTTTGGAGGACAAGCAGCCTAGAAGGGTCACTAGACCTGTTGTTGCTTTATTTCCTTTGTACTCCTTTGTACAAACACACACTCACACCCACACACATATACACACACACAGACACATCCACACTCACACACACGCACATACACACCTTACCAGTCTTTCCGATTCTCAGTTGAAATCACGGTTGTTGACCTGAGTAATAGGAGTTTGGAAGGAAATGGGAGGGAAATGACCGTGTTATTCTCTCTCTCTCTCTCTCTCTCTCTCTCTCTCTCTCTCTCTCTCTCTCTCTCTCTCTCTCTCTCTCTCTCAGGTAGTTACAGACCCATTAACTTAAGGGAGCTCAGACGGTATTGTGCAGCATAATTTCCTGGTCGGCTCAATGGTTTAAGGAGGGGATTTAGTTTGCTCTCAAAACGGCTCAATGGTTTTAGGAGGGGGTTTAGTTTGCTCTCTAAATCTCTATCAAACTTTAAAAAAAACACCCACAAATGTAAATTTGAAAAAAAAAACGGTAGAAAAATGTCACGGCCGATGACCGATTTCTCTTCTTATACAGGCTCGCTATCGCTCGTCAGGACTAAAATCGACACCTAAATGTCACGAAAGGTTATAATATTGCCAGAGGAATGGGGCAAAAGGTCAGAAACTCGCCAAACTAATGAGGCGAATGTCTTGAAATTTCATATATAATAGGGCTAAACATGCGGGAGGAGGAGGACTCGAAAAAACAACTGTCTCCCCTTAACTTCCGTTCTTTCCGTTATTGTAAAACTATCAAAATACATCATAAAACAACTGTCTCCCCTTAACTTCCGTTCTTTCCGTTATTGTAAAACTATCAAAATACATCATAAAACAACTGTCTCCCCTTAACTTCCGTTCTTTCCGTTATTGTAAAACTATCAAAATACATCATAAGACAACTGTCTCCCCTTAACTTCCGTTCTTTCCGTTATTGTAAAACTATCAAAATACATCATAAAACAACTGTCTCCCCTTAACTTCCGTTCTTTCCGTTATTGTAAAACTATCAAAATACATCATAAAACAACTGTCTCCCCTTAACTTCCGTTATTGTAAAACTATCAAAATACATCGTAAGACAACTGTCTCCCCTTAACTTCCGTTATTGTAAAACTATCAAAATACATCATAAGACACGAAATTGTAGTTTTCGTAGAGAATATCAAACTTATTAAGGGGAGGCAGTTGTTTGTTCGAGTCCTCCTCCTCCCTCATGTTTAGCCCTATTAGTTATGAGATTTCAAGACATTCGTCCCATTTAGTTTGGCGATATTCAGTTCTTTTGCCCCATTTCTTTGCCAATATTAAGACCTTTCGTGCCATTTAGGTGTCGATTTTTTCCTGGCGAGCGATAGCGAGCCTGTAATTATAGGAGTAACCGGCCTTCGGCTGGGACATTTTTCTACCGAAAAAATTAAAATTTTATATCAAAGGGTGGTTTTGTGGTTGTTCTTTTAAGTTTGATGGAGGTTTAAGTTTGATGGAGGTTTAGAGAGCAAACTAAACCCCCTCCTTAAACCAGTAAATTATGCTGCGCAATACCGTCTGGGCTCCCTCAATAATAGTAAACTCGGCTTCAGAGCAAAGAGATTATGCCTAACTAACCTTATCAAATTATATGACAGCCTATTTAAAATTAATGTTTTTTTATCAAAAGTATTCATATATTGTACTTGGAATTTCAAAAGGCCTTCAGAAGGTCGAGAGCCTAGGATTACAAAGCAAAATAAGCAATTGGATAAGTAACTGGTTAAATGAAAGAAAGCAGAGAGTAATTATTGATGAAGTTGGATTAGATCGGACTCCAGTGACTAGTGAAGTCTCCCAGGGCTCAGTACTGGGTCCAATATTGTTCACAATATATATTGATGATATAGATAACGGCATCAATAACAAAATTTCCAAATTCGCCGATGCTACTAAGATAGGAAAGCAATAATTTCGGAAAGCGATAGAATTAGCCTGCAATCATATCTAAACAAAATCAATGAGTGGTCAGAAAATTGGCAATGTAATTGCCATTAATGTAAGTTAATGTAAACAAATGTCAGATACTACAAAATAATAGGCTCCCAAAACATTAAATACGAATACCACATGCATGGTTGAAAAGGTAAGAAGTGTATCACAGATAAAAGATCTAGGAGTGCGTATAAATGAAAATATAAAATATAAAAGGCAATTCACTACAACAGCTAACACAACAAACGGAGCACTAGGATTCATTAGAATAAATGTTCATTGTCATAGTAAAGACATAATTATACCATTATACAAACGTATTGCGAGGCTGCAACTGGAGTATGTTGTGCAGTTTTGGTCTCCGTACTTAATAAAAGACATAGAAAAAATCGAATCTGTTCAGCGTAGAGCAACAAAGTTGATCCCTTCCTTTGGAAACAAACCATACAATGAGAGATTAAGAGAACTTAATGTGTTTTTGCTTAAGAAACGAAGAATAATGGGACAGTTTATAAGAGTCTTTTAAGATGGTAAAATCATTTAGCAACGTAAATTCCAATAATCTATTTAAGATAGCCAAAGGGAATTCCACAATAGGAAACTAATTAACACTAATAGACAGGAAAGCAAACCTAGACACAACAACAAATGTCTTCACCCACAGTATAGGCTAATTGGGGAGTGGAATACGTCCCCTAATAAAGTTATAGACAGTGGCTCATTATACACATTTAAAAAGAGGTTAGACGCATATCATAGAGAAGTTGATTGTTATATTTTATTCTAGCTACATGTTGATGATATTATGCAGCTTAGGAAGGATCTGTGGTAGTTAAAAGGGTTGGTTGATATAGATTGAAGCCTTATTTTTGCTAGAGATCCTTCCTAAGCTGAATAAAATCGTCTAATAGCTGAAGTAGAAAATGATTAATGACAAGAAAACAGCAGATAATGAACACTTTTCAGTTGAAGAGAGCAGACAAAAGGTGAAGGGATGCATGCCATTTCCTTTCCATTTCTAACTATTCAATAAATTATTTCAGTCGATTTCCGAGCCCTGTTCTCTCATATCTATCCTGTCTTCATACCTATCCACATAATCCCTTCAAATCACTCTTCCCATATCTCCTTCTCGATAGTCTCTCTCTGTCTCGTGTCGGTCACCCCCAGCAATTGGGTATGTTTTTTTTTTTTCTCTCTATGTGAATGAGGGAGGCAAAAGGCATACCTGCCTGCAACGAGGGCCTCCCCCAGATTTCAAAGAGTAACAGGGCCGAAATCAAGGGACGTTAGAGCTGAAATGCCTGGACACACGGAGTTTGAAGCAATTTAAGTCATAGGAAGAGGGAAAGACTGATTCTGGGAGAGAGTTCCAGAGCACAGCAGTTGAATAGAAGAAAGTCTGAGAATAGCATTTCACTCTTGGGTTGGAGAGTTGCACAGAGTAGGGGTGGGATTGTGTTGCAAGGCGTGTACTACGTACCCTACTTAGAGGAGGTGGTATACACTGGGAAAGCTCCGAGGAACACTGATTATTGTAGTAGTGATAGAATAGAGAGAGAGATGCAACATTGCGGCGAAGAGAGAGAGATTGGAGAGAGTTGGTGAATGGACGGGAGTTAATTATACGAAAGGATTTCCTTTCTACTTTATCTAGGAGTGTGGTGTGAGAGGATCCTCCCCACACATGTGAACAATACTCAATACATGGACGCACTGTGCCCCTGTACAGAGCAAGAAGCTGCGCAGGGGTAAAGAACCCCTTGAGGTGGTTGAGCACACCCCACTTCTGGGAGGCTGCCTTAGCTAGACTGGTAATATGGTCTTTCCAAGTGAGAGCAGAAGAAAAAGAGACACCGAGATCATTGAGGGAATATGAAGGGTTGATTTTTGTATTGTTGAAGAATAAGGCATAGTCCTCTGGAGGTTCTTGACGGGTAGTAAGATGGATAAATTGAGTTTTGGAAGCATTAAATGCAACAAGGTTTTCTCTACCCCAATTGGAAATAGTAGCTAGATCAGAAGATAAGCATTTTATGGCTTCATTACGTTTACTTTTGAGGGACTGCTGGCTGGGGCGTTCTGGAAAACTAATTGAGTGGTGTAAGGTAGAGTCGTCTGCGTATGAATGGATGGGACTGGATGTACAGTTGAGAAGATCATTTATGAAAATTATAATGAGAATAGGAGATAGGACAGAACCCTGAGGAACACCGGAGTTGATAGGATGAGGAAATGAGCGATAGCCGTCCACAACCGCAGCTATGGAACGGCCGGAAAGGAAATTAGAGACAAAGGCACAGATGGAGGGACAGAAACCGAAGGAGGGCAGTTTGGAAATTAAAGATTTGTGCCAGACTCTATCGAAGGCCTTCAATATGTCTTGTGCAACAGAAAAAGTGCCTCAGTATATACATACATACATACATACATCATCAACATAACATCTTTGAATATTTTGAAATTGAAATAGAAATATTACATTTCAATTTCAATTTCAAAACATCCTCAAGATCCTCCCTGAAAATAATTGTGTACATCGTTTGGGAAAAAAGTGTCCCTTCCAAAATTTCAGGCTCGCTACCGCTCGCCAGGAAAACAATCAACACCTGAATAGAACGAAAGGTCTTACTATTGACAAAGAGATAAGGTGAACGGCCTTCAAATCGACAAACTAATGGGGCGAACGTCTTAGAATAGAATATTTACTGGGGCTAAACATGAGGGAGAAGGGGGTTCAGGCAAACCAAATATTTCTCTCTCTCTGTCTCAACGAGTGGAACAAACTGCCAGAGAAATTGGTACAATGTAAGACAATTGATACATTCAAAAGGAGTCTAGACATCCATTTTGACGAGGTTGGAATAATATAGGACAGTCGGAGGGAGTGGTGGGTGGGTAGAGAGCCTTCTGCCTTGCTATCCTTGCCTTCCACTTAGTAGCAATATATATTTTAGCATTACGTCTGGACAGCCTAGTAGGGGCAGCAAGGTCTGTGCTGTCTTTGTATATATGTACCTATGTGTAACTCTCTCTCTCTCTCCTTGTCTTCCTTGTCTAATTTGTCCTCGTGTTCCTATTTTATATTATGTTTCTTCACTGTTCCTTTTATATCTTACTTTCACTTCTTCTTCTTCTTTGTCTTCGTCTTCTTCTTCTTCTTCTTCTTCTTCTTCTTCTTCTTCTTCTTCATCATCATCATCATCATCTTCTTGTTCTTCTTCTTCTTCTTCTTCTTCTTCTTCTTCTTCTTCTTCTTCTTCTTCTTCTTCTTCTCAGCCTCTCTCCTGCTCTCGTCCCCTCCGTCACCTCTCCAATTTAAACTCGCTGCTTCCTCCTAAATCCTCCCTCTTTCCTTCTCTCCCTTCCATTTGTTCCTTCTCTCCGTGCCTCTTTTCTCCTTTAGTCCCCCCCCCCCCTCTCTCTCCTTCTCTCCCTTTAAGGGAGGATGGGCGTATTTATTTGCCCATTTATGTATTTTTATTATCTTTTTAGTTTCCTCCCTAGACCTCCATCAAGCTTAAAAAATCACCTACCCAAGACACTCTTCCAAGATCATTTTGTTCATTTTTCGATAGAAAAAGGTCCCGGCCGAAGGCCAGTTCCTCTAAAATTAAGGGCTATCGCTCGCCAGGAAAATATCGACACCTAAATGACACGAAAAGTCTTAATAATGACAACTAAATGGGGCTAAAGGTCTTAAAATCGACAAACTAAGGGACCAAACGTCTTAAAATCTGAAAACTAATGGGGTTAAACATGAGGGGGAAGGGGGACCATAAAAGCGACCCATTTCCCCTTAATGTGTTACTTCTTCCTCTGCTTCTTTCCTCCTTTCTTACCGTCCTATTCATTTCGACTCCTCCTTTAAAGGGGATAGTGGTTACTTTATATATGTACAGTATATATATATATATATATATATATATATATATATATATATATATATATATATAATGTACAGTATATATATACAGTATGTATATATGTATTCCTTTATTTTTAGTTTCTTCGCTAAACCTCCATCAAGCTTAAAATAACACCCCCCAGACCCCCCCCCTTTAACGTAAATATGTACATTTTTCGGTAGAAAAATGTCCCGGCCGATTTCTCTTATAATTACAGGAAAAAGTCGACACCTACATGGCACGAAAGGTCTTAAAATTGACAAACGAAATTAGGCGAAAGGTGTTAAAATCGCCTAACTAAAGGGCCGAACGTCTTAAAATCTCAAAACATATGGGGCTAAGCACGAGGGGAAAGGGAGTCCAGAATAAAACGACCATCCCCCTTATATTTACCATTGTAGCTATAATCCTCCCCTGAGGGGAAGTGTGGTGGAGTGGTCTTGTCACTGGACTGGTAATCCAATGGACCCGGGTTCAAATCCCGATATGTCAATGGGAAGATATTATTGGAATAGAATTTGTGCTGTACCTAGTACCAGTGCATTACCACAAAGCCCACCGAAACGCCAAATAAATACCCTCATTGTTCCATGATTATATAGCACTGTATGAATATGCCCATATTCAAAATATGCTACAGGGTTGCAATGCCTAGTGAGTTCATTGCTCAATAGGTGGTGTTCTGAGAGTGAGGGTCCGAGTCTAGGAGTTGAGACAGTGAAGCACTGAAGTGAGGCAGCTTCAGAGATGGGGCTGCTTCGAGCCGTGAGTGAGCAACTAAGCCCCATGCATCCTGCGAAGGCAAGATGGCAGGGGCTGGTTGCGGCTAAAAAGTGCTTCTCACCCCCTAGACTGGAACGAGACCTCACAGGCTTCTCTGTTCAATCTACATTGAATGAACAGGCTCTAAGCCTATGCCCGAGAGGGAGTAGTTGGAATATAGAATCTATAGAAAGGGCTAGACCAAATGGGCTGTCAATATCCACCCCTATTACCTAGCTGACGTTTTCCTACTGGTAGAAATATTAGCTTGATTACTTTAGCCTTTTATAGTTGTTGTTGTCGTTCCCTAAGCTGAACAGCCCCGAGTGCCTAAGGAAGGCCATGGCCACGATTGGGCTTTCCCACAGGGCTCTCATGGAGTGTAGATTATTTTGTTGGCATAATTGATTGTGTAGAATGCAGTCTTCTGTGATGTGTTTAATAGTATGGGGTGCTGTGTTGCATCCCGGGCAGGTGTCGACGACGGAAATACCAAGTCTCTTCTGATTAGCTCAGAAGAGCTAGATGGTGCCCACATATCAGCCTGGCCAGGTGACCCACCTGGCCAGGCCTGTTATAGTTATAGAGGTCAGTGGTCATGATTCTGGCCTGCCTAATATAAACAAGGTATAGTTCCTCTGCTGTATGTGTGTGTCTTTCTTTATCATTCCCTTTCCTCTTCACGCCCCCTTCTTCTCTCCCCTCCCTTTATTGTCATTCTTTCTGTTTCCTATTCTTTACTTCTCTTTCCTATAGTCCCTCCTTTGTCTTCCCCTTCTCTATTTTTCCAATTCACCCCTAGCGAGTTTGAGGCTATAAAGAAGTTTGAGTTATTTTATATCGATATTTGGCAGAATTACGAGCTAAAATATGATTGTATTGTATATAAAATCACATCCAACCAAATTAATCATACTTAATACGTCCGTTTGTTCCCTTTGTATGTGTTTCCTCGTTCCAAATGCTACCAATGTCTCAGTATGGCTATCTTCACTTAATTTTACTTACTTTTGTTTTCAATGTACAACCTTTACTTCAGAGTCAGAAGAACAATGTCTCAATCTTTCAACAAGGATTTAAATATACTTTGAACAACTATTTGTATTGAGAATATATGGAGTAGATGGAAAGTTGCTGAAAGCAGTGAAGTGCATGTATGAGGGTGCAAATGCCTCAGTACGTGTGGAGAATGAGCAGAGCGAGTTCTTTGATCTGAATGTTGGGTTAAAGCAAGGGTGTGTGATGTCCTCATGGCTGTTCAATATATATATGGATGGAGTCATTAAAGAAATACAAGGAAGAGCAGTGGATGTTAGTGTATCGCTGATAAGGGCAGGAAACGAGCGGAAGTTGCCTGTACTGCTGTTTGCTGATGATACAGTTCTGATGAAAGATAGTGAATGCGAGTTGCAGGGGCTGGTAAATATGTTTGGAACAGTGTGTTAAAAACAGAATCTGAAGGTAAATGCAGGGAAGAGCAAGGTTATGGTCTTTGAAAGGGGTGCAGCCACAGAGTGTGAGGTGAGGTTGAACGGTCAGGTTATGGAGAATGTCAGTTCATTTAGGTATTTGGGTAGTTTGTTGAGTAAAGATGGGACTATGGATGAAGAAGTGAGGGTGATGGTGGAACAGGGGAAGACGGTTGTAGGAATGCTGAAAGCAGTAACAAGAAATAGGGTGGTCAGCATGGAAGTGAAGAAGTCCTTGCATGACAATGTGGTAATCCCAAGATTGGTTTATGCGAGCGAAGCATGGACGTTGGTGAAGAGACTAAAACCAAGAGTGAGAGGGGTGGAAATGAGTTACTTGAGAAGTGCGTGCGGAGTCACATGGAGGGATAGACAGACGAATGAGGAACTACGAGAGAGGTGTGGTGTGGATGTAGATGTACTGGAAAGTGTGAAAAGGAACACCTTGAGATGGTTTGGCCATGTGGAACGTATGGGAAGCGAAAGAATGACTAAGAGGGCATATGAGAGTGAGGTGGAAGGACAGAGAGGGAGAGATAGACCGAATGAGAGGTGGAAGGACGGAGTTAAGAAGTATATGAGTGAAGGCGGTGCTGGATGGGAGGAGTGGCGTCAACTGACTGGGGACAGAGGTGCATGGGGCCGTTTCGTTCATGGCCACCCCTCCGGGGATCACGGCGTCCGGCTATAGGTAGATAGATAGAACTATTTGTTTCTCATTAACATTGTGTTCCGAAGCCATGACTACTATTTTAATTTCCAGTAATTTTAAATATATACGCATATATATTTGTCCTTCTCATTCCCCACATACTGTACTTGATTGTAAAACTAGATATACTGCCCCCACACCATAAGTAAAACTAGATATACTGCCCCCACACCATAAGTAAAACTCTAGGTAGCGCCAACGAACTTGACAATAATCTTGATCCGTGACCTCTCTGTAACTCAAGAGGGCCTAGAGCAAACTGGCTGTAAATATCCACACCTATTTCCTGGTGGACTCTTCCCAAATGATAGAAACGTCAACCTGATTGTTTTAATTCATTTCAAGTAATAAGAGGTGAAATTAAGGGGTCAAGATTATTGTCAATAGTCGCTGGCGCTACCTATAGTTATCTTATACAGCCAAGCCGCTACTATCCACCATTATTCGCAAGCAACCACAAACATAAATTAACTATAGTTAATTCAATATAAATAGGCCAAACAAAATTACCGCTAACCTCTACGACTAGGAAACGACCATAGTAATCGAACTAATATTGCTACTGGGAGATTTCCAGAACTGTTATAGCAGTAGAAGTCACCCCATCACTACATCATTCTAACAGGTACCATCTCATCCCTGGCACTGTGAGTCTGGATGTCTACATTCCATTTAGTGATGGTGCTGCCAACCACACGTACTTCCTCAGAGCACAAAGTGAATTAATTCAAATACGTTCATATGATAGGAGTACAGTTAAGGGGGGGGGGTCACTTTTTTTGTTATCTTTCTCTCCTTTTCTCTCTTTCTCTGGCTTGTATCCATTTGGCCCCATTCAGCCAACTGTTTTAAGACGTTTATCCCATCCAGGTGTCGATTTCTTCCTGGCGAGGGATAGCGAGCCAGCATTGTATGGAGAAATCCGGCTTCGCCGGGGACATTTTTCTATCGAAAAATGTACACATTTAGCTTGCTGTCGAAACAAAAATATATATATGCTGGCTCGCTACCGCTCGCCAGGAAAATATTGACTCCTGAATGGGGGTAAATGTCTTCAAACAATAGGCTGAATGGGGCCGAATGGATACAAGCCAAAGAGAGAGGGAGAGAAAGAGAAAAAAATAAACAAGGTGGGCCCCTTAACGAAGGAGGAAAATCTTCCTCCGAATATAATGTATATGTACCACGTTATGTAAAGACGTTTAAGATAGTGTATTCACAGTGCTTGGAAAACCGTAATATGGGGTAAGAAATTAACATTCTTGGTAGCACGATGACAGGATAGGGTGATATTTCCTAGTCTCACACTTAAGGGGAGGCTGGTGAACTGTTGAGGTTAAGGGGAGATGGGTCGTTTTTCTGGTCTCCTTTCTCCCACGTGTTAAGCCCCATTTGTTTTGAGATTATAAGACGTTCGGCCCATTAGCTTGGCGATTTTAACACCTTTCGCCCCATTTTGTTGTACATTTTAAGACCTTTCGTGCCATTTAGAAATGAGTCATTGGAGCTGGTGAACAAGTTTTGTTACCTAGGAGATACCATCTCTGCCGGTGGTGGGGCCGAGGCTGCCACTGTTGCTAGAATTAGATGTGGCTGGGGGAAGTTCAGAGAACTGCTGCCAATCCTGACCATGAAAAGAATGCTTCTTCCCCTGAAGGGAAAGGTGTATGCCTCATGTGTTAGAAGTGCAATGACGTATGCCTTAGGAACATGGGCCGGTAAAGTAGAGGATGTCAACAGAATGGATCGTAATGAGATGAGAATGGTGAGATGGATGTGTGGCAGGCTACAGGATAGAATAACAAATGTTAAGCTGAGGAGACGTTTAGGTATACAGAGTATTAGCGAGGTGATGGGTACAAGTAGACTTGGATGGTATGGACATGTGGAGAGAATGGATGAACAATATTGGGTGAAAAAATGCAGGTCTGTGATTGTGGAGGGATCTGCACCAAGGGGTGGACCGAGGAAGACCTGCGATCAGACTATACATGCCGATCTCAAATCCAAGAATTTGACAAGTGAAGCAGCCCTTAACAGGGTTGCCTGGAACTCCGCCATTAGGACAAGAGACTGACACTGCACGTATGTGTGGAACACTAAGTCTTACAATTATATGTATGTATTTAGGTGTCGATTATTTCCTGGCGAGCGATAGCAAGCCTGAACTTTCAAGAGGAACCTACCGAAATATGTAAAAATTTACCTTGAAGGGGGGTCTAGGGTGTGTTTTGCTGTGCTTGATGGAGGTCTAGCGAGAAAACTAAGAAATAAAGTAATAAATGAACGAATGGAAAAGACAAAAATATGTCTGTCTCCCCTTAACACTGAGAGTTGTGACATGTGTATAAAGATTGATGTTATTTAGCATCCATCTTCCAGCATCTTGGAGCTTTAAAATTTCTGGATCTCGAAGCAGACAAACTTGTGTTTATTCGATCTACCTTATGCAAAATCCAGCACCACTAATATTCACCATCATCCGACTACAACCACTTGCACCACCATCACTGCTCTCACTACCACCACAACCACTTACACTACCACTATCACCACACTACCACCACTATCACCATACTACCACAACCACCACCACCACTTACACCGCACAACTACCACCACCACAATTACCCCACCACTATCACCACACCACCACACCACCACCACAACATGCAAACCCGCAAACCCTGGATTCACCGCAAACCCTGGATTCCTAAGCGGCAGGGTGCCTTGCAAGTGTCGGATGCGGGAGAATTTATTAAACCCAAAGACATTTCATTCTGTTTCCTGTCGTGGTTGACGGGGTGGCAACAGTTTAAGAGGGCAGTGCTTGGTTTTTGTTCTATGTATTTATTAATTAATTTATTTTGAGTTTCCTCGCCAGACCTCCATCAAGCTTAAAATAGCACCCCCTAGGCCCCCTTTCAAATTAAACGTCTACATTTTTTGATAGAAAAAAGGCTTCGGCCGAAGGCCGATTCCTTTTAAAATTACAGGCTCGATATCGCTCGCCAGGAAAAAATCGACACCCAAATGGCACGAAAGGTCTTAAAATTGACAACGAAATGGGGCGAAATGTCTTAAAATCGACAAACTAACGGAACGAACGTCTTAAAACCTCAAAACAAATATGCTAAACATGAGAGAGAAGGGGGTCCAAATAAAGCGAGTAGTACCCCCTTAAGGCTATAAGTTTAACGGACAACTTCTGTAGTACTACTTTTCCTCTAGGATACGATTTTCCCTGCGTCCATATGTGTGAACTAATATTAAGGGGGTGGTACTCGACTTTTCTGGACCCCCTTCTCCCTCATGTTTAGTCATATTATTTTTGCGATTTTAAGACGTTCGTTTATTAGTTTGGCGATTTTGAGACCTTTCGCCCCATTACTTTGTCAATATTAAGACCTTTTATGTCGTTTAGGTGTCGATTTTTTCCTGGCGAGCGATATCGAGCCTGTAATTTTCTAAGGAACCGGCGTTCGGCCGGGAAATTTTTCTACCGAAAAATGTACAAATATATCTTGAAAGGGGCATAGGGGGTGTTTTTTTTTAAGCTTGATGGAGGTCTAGCGAGGAAACTCAAAATTAAATAAATATATGAATAAGTAGCCCCCAAAAAACAAGCACTAGCCCCTTAAAGACAATCTCACGATTTAAAGAAAAGTGTATACAGATATTTAGAAAGCTGTAAATCGCAGAATTTTGGAATACAGATATTTGTCAGTGAACAATGCGTTGATTATAATGCTCATGATTAATAATGAGGGTCATTATTCTATAAGAAATTTGCGTTAATTTTAAGAAAAATAAACAAACAGTTAAGGCAGGTCACAAACTTTTTTTCTCTCCTTTTCTGTGTTTCCCTGGCTTGTATCTATTCGGCCCCATTCAGCCAACTGTATTAAGGGGAGGTATTTAGTTTGTTCCCTAGACCTCCATCAACCTTAAAATTACACCCCCTCCAGTCCCTTTCAAGATAAATTTGTACATTTTTCGGTAGAAAAATTTCCCGGCCGAAGGCCGGTTCCTCTTAAATTACAGGCCCGCTATCGCTCGCCAGGATAAAATAGACACCTGAATTGCACGAAAGGTCTTAATATAGGGTGAAAGTTCTTAAAATCGCTAAACTAATGGGGCAAACGATTTATAATATCAAAAGCAATGGGGTTAAACATGAGGGAGAAAGGGGTCAAGAAAATAATCCCTCAAGTGGAGACCTCCCCTTAAGACGTTTATCCCTTAATCCTCAAGGGGTTATTAAATAAATTTAATTTATATTTGTTATATGAACATGACATTGTAATATATATATGTACTATCCTCAAGGGGTTTATCCACATAATGTAATGCATAATACATGTATGGTTTGCGATACAGTGAATCATGAACTATCCTTCTTTCTGTGCCTTTGTCTCTAATTTGCTTTCAGACCGCTCCATAGCTGCAGTTGTGAACGGCCATCGTTCACTTCCTCAACCTATCAACTCCGGTGTTCCTCTGGGTTCTGTCCTGTCTCCAATTATCTTTATACTATGTATTAATGATCTCAACTGTACTTCTAGTCCTATCCACTTATATGCTGATGATTCTACCTTACACTATTCAACTAGTTTTTCACATCAACTCAGCATGCAAGCACTCCTAATCAAAAGTGACAAGGCCATAGAACGCCTATCTTCTGATCTATCAATTTTTGTTGATCGGGGAAGAGGAAATCTTGTTACTTGCAATGCCTCCAAGACACAGTTTCTCCCGCTATCTTCCACAAAACTATCAACTATTCTTCAACAATACACAACTCAACCCTTCATCTTCTCTCAACATTCTAGGTGTATCTTTTTCACTTGACTTTTCTTGGAAAAATTATATTACCACTCATGCTAAAACAGCTTCCCCAAAGTTAGGTGTGCTCAACCATCTCTGTGCGTTCTTCACCCACGCACAGCTTTTTGCTCTGTATTGGGGCACAGTGAGTCTCTATATTGAGTATTGTTCGCATGTGTGGGGAGGCTCCACCCATACCGCACTTCTCGAACGAGAAGAACCAAAAGCATTTCACCTTATCAACTCACTTCCTCTTACTAGTTCCCTACAATCTCTTTCTACACGTTGCAATGTTGTATCTCTTTCACTCTTCTATCCATATTACAACAATCAGTGTTCTCCAGAGCGCTCTCAATGCGGCGAGTGCGAGGCACCCGCCTTTCAACATAGTCCCACTATTCTGCCCAGCTCCAACACAAGAATTGGCAAATGTTCTCAGTCTTTTTTCTACTTAACAAATAAACTCTGGAACTCTCTTCTTCAATCAGTCTTTCCTTTACCCTATGACTTAAACTGTTTTAACCCCTCTTTGGCGGCGCCCGACTTAAGGCGGTCAAGACAACCAAGGACTAAAGAGCGAGGCCCGACTTAAGTCCAGTGCGTTGCTGAGCACATAATCGGCTCTGAGAGAGAGTCCGAGCGGTGGGAAGAGCAAGGGTGTGCTCTGACCGTTCGGCACGGCTCACGTACCGCCACTGGTCCCGCCTCCACACTCATGCACATCCACTGCCTCCCTAGACAGGGAAATATGTAAGGAAATTACCGTATTTTAGGGTTTTTGTACTTGCGTTGCAACATCGTTGCAAGACAACCAGTGGTCGTGCAAGGATGGTTCAGGTGTCATTGGAAAGCTCAATTACCGCCCTTTCACGGATACATAATTGTATTACGCTCTGGCTCTTGTTTATGCATGAAAAAGAGCATGGAATGAAGCTCGTTTAGGGTAAATCTGCCCGCTTGGCAGGTAGTAGATGTTACCAAACTAGCCGCTCGTTGAGTGTTAAACTTTGTGTGTCCAGCATTTTGACTCCAATATTGCTTGAATTTGGCTCTGTCAATCTTTTGGCTTAGAGGGAGACACTCGTTACAGGCGACCTGCCTTTTGTCTCCTTCATACACATAAACAAAATATACCGTATACTTTAGGGTTACAAAGTGGGCTTCAGGTAGTTCGTGACGCGTTCTGAAAACATTTAGTTGTCATTGGCTCTCTTAGTATCTGTTTTATTTTCAGTCCTTTATTATTTTGGTAATGAATATTAGTTTATAGTTTCTTTTATTTATGCTCGTAGTTTTGTATAGCTATGTTTATGTGTGATTCATGATCAATACTAACACAGGTAAAACAATTACTGTGGCAAGAGAGTCAATATTCTTCACTTTGGTAATCTCTCTTTCTCTCTCTGGGCTGTATCCATTCGGCCCCATTCAGCCTACTGTTATAAGACATTTATTCCACACTCTCTCTCTCTCTCTCTCTCTCTCTCTTTCTCTCTCTCTCTCTCTCTCACTCTCATTATCTCTCTCTCTCTCTCTCTCTCTCTCTCTCTCTCTCTCTCTCTCTCTCTCTCGGTAAAGGATAGTCTTGTTGGGAGTTTTATGACCAAAGTTCGGGTTGTGTCGTAACTCTGGCTAATGACACTAACCATGCAATCCACATTTTAAGGGGGGTCACCTGATTTTTTCCTCTTTCCCTCATTTTCTCTCTTTCTCTGGCTTGTATCCATTCGGCCCCATTCAGACGTTTATCCCCATCCAGGTGTCGATTTCTTCCTGGCGAGCGATAGCGAGCCAGCATTGTATGGAGAAATCTGGCTTCGCCGGGGACATTTTTCTATCGAAAAATGTACAAATTTAGCTTGCTGTAAAACAAAAATATATATATATATATATATATATATATATATTGACACCTTGATGGGGGTAAACCTCTTAATACAGAAGGCTGAATTGGGTCAAATGGATACAACCCAGTGAGAGGGGAGAGAGAGAGAACATTACGAGGTGGGCTCCCTAAACTCCACGAGCTAATATACCTTTCTTGGGGTTCAGGCATTGTGTGAGATACAGAGAGAAAGAAAGAGAGAGAGAGAAAGAGAAAGAGAGAGAGAGAGAGAGAGAGAGGTTTTTTATATTAATATTTTTTCTTTTTAACTGCTTCCATTTGTAAAGACATCTGAACCAATATTTTAAATATAATCATGTTGGTTAATTCTTCACTGTCCTTCTTATCCAGACGAGAAACTGGCATGTCCTTATCTTAATTGATGAGATGGAAAAGATGATTTATTTATAATGAAACATTATGCCAATTGTTTAATCATATACGTAACATAATTTAGAGATGGCTTTTAATCATCTGTCAAGTGTCACGACATCAACTGCTCTGTGATGTAATGTATCGCCAGGTATAAATAAACATACAATTATGTAGTAATTATAACTACAAAATACTATAATAACTACTATAAGTAATAACTAGTAGGTTATAGGCAAAATGTTTTGTTATGTTTATAACTATAGCCAGACTCCTTATTTTCCAATTGAAGTAAAATAAACAGTGAACGCCAAATTAGTGTCATTATCCGGAGTAATTCCCCAACGAGCCGATTAAAGTGTCCATCTGACCCTGACCTTTCTCTCTCTCTCTCTCTCTCTCTCTCTCTCTCTCTCTCTCTCTCTCTCTCTCTCTCTCTCTCTCTCTCTCTCTCTCTCTCTCTCTATATATATATATATATATATATATATATATATATATATATATATATATATTCATATAATCCCAGCCGGACTCGAATATGTTTGTGTATAACCCAGATGCTTCAGAACTTGGCTTTAACCCTTGTCTGGCAGGGGTAGACTTAAGTCGGGCTAGAGAACACCTGCCTAAAGAGTGGGGACCGACTTAAGTCTGTGTGCAATTTTTGAGCAATAATGGCTCTGAGAGAGAGAGAGACGAGCGACGGGAGGAGCGTAGATCGGCTCAGGACCGCTCGGCACGGGTCCCGCGCGACTACTGACATTTACTCCACACACACCCACACTCACTGCCTCGCTACACAGGGAATTATGTAAGGAAATTACCGTATTTTAGGCATTTTGCACTCGTGTTGCACGATCGTTGCAAGAGAACGCGTGGTCGTAGAAGGATGGTTCTGGTGTCATTGGAAAGCTCAATTGTCGCCCTCTCAGGGATACATACTTGTATTATGCTCTGGCTGTTGTTTATGCATGAAAAAGAGCACAGAAACAAGGTCGTTTAGGGTAAAACCACCCGCTTGGCGGGTAGTAGAAGTTACTGACGGGCCCGCTCGTAAGGCGTTAAAGGATATTCACGATTCGAATTGGTGTAACCTTATGATTAAATGCTGAGAACTGTATATATGCCATGACAAGATTAAAAAAAAAAAAAAAAAAATTGGACAAGAAATTATGAGCAAAGTGAAAAACATGTGATGATTATAGACATATAATGATCTGTCAATCATTTCCAATTTGACCAAAGAGAATCTTCTTGCTTTCAATGCTTCCAAAACTCAATTTCTCCATTTATCTACCCGTCAAGAACTCCAACAGGGCTATCCCTTATACTTCAACATTACAAAAGTCACCCCTTCATCTTCTCTCAGTATTCTCGGTGTCTCATTTTCTTCTGATTTCTCTTGGATAGATCATATTACCACTCTTGCTATAACGGCTTCCCAGAAGCTGGGTGTGCTCAACTGCCTCTGGGGGTTCTTTATCCATGCACAGCTTCTTGCTCTGTACAGGGGCACAGTGCATCCATGTATAAACTCTATTAACCCCTTCTGTACCGGCGGGTTCTTTTGAATTTATTCCGGCTACTATTAGACGATTGTATTCAGTTTAAAAAGAGCCTCCGGCAATTAACAGGCTTAGAACCATCTTACTTAACCCTTTTGACTACCACTGATTCTTCTTAAGCTGCACTAGATCGTCTAAATATACCTACAATACGATTAAAAACTCGTCGACGGTACAGAAGGGGTTAACACTGAACTATAAAAGGTGTCCATCTGGCTGATATCAAATAAATTATCTTTCATTATAGCTAAAACTCAATTTATGCTCTTCGCTGGAAACAATATTTGCAATCATAATATGTATATATCAAGATTGGAATTAATATAATTGAAGCAGTACAATTACTAATTTTTTAGGGTTAAAAACTCGATCAAAAATTTTCTTGGAAGGATCACACTGGATATATTCGTGACATAATAGCTAACACTGTTGGAATTATGTATAAGATAAACGATAACCTAACTGTGGATGCTCTAAAATGTATTTATTATAGTTAAGTATATCCCTGTATGCAATACTGTAACGTGGCTTGGGGATCAGCATCTAAATCCAACTTGCAACCACTGCTGCTCCTGCAAAAAAAGGCAGTAAGGATCATAAATTATCAGGAGTAAGATATATTGAGAACACTGACACATTATTTTCCCAACATGGCATCTTATATATTAATTCATAGACTACAGTAGATCTGGACTGGACTCGAAAATGGAACTTTGCAGTAATTAAGGGACCCAAAATCGGAAAACGAACCCCCAAGTTCGAACCTCGAAACCGTGAAAATGTGATATTTTCGCGGTTTCGAGGTTCGAACTTGGGGGATCGTTCTCCAATGTTGGGTCCCTTACTGCAAACTTCCATTTTCGTGTCCAGTCCAGATCTACTGTAGTCTACGATTCATTATATTTTCAATTTGTACACAATCAAATTCACTTCCCATTGTTATAAGATTCGAAAGCATATATAATGTTAATTCCGATAATTTGAGAAGCAGTAGTTTGTTAAGGGGTCACAGGCTTTTTTGATATGTCTCTCCTTTTCTCTCTTTCCCTGGCTTGTATCCATTCGGCCCCATTCAGCCAACTGTTTTAAGACGTTTATCCCCATCCAGGGTGTCGATTTCTTCTTGGCGAGCGATAGCTAGCCAGCATTGAATGGAGAAATCCGGCTTCGCCAGAGAAATTTTTCTATCGAAAAATTTACAAATTTAGTTTGCTGTCAAAACAAAAATATGTACATGCTGGCTCGCTATCGCTCGCCAGGAAAATATTGACACCTGGATATGGGTAAACGTCTTAAAACAGTAGGTTGAATGGAGCCGAATGGATACACGTCAAAGAGACAGGGAGAGAAAGAGAAAAAAAGCGAGGTGGGCTCCCGTAAAAACTCCCAGACCACGTATAGAAACGCATACAAAATTTGTAACCTATTTCGGTGTACTTTTGTGGAATTAATTACCTGATAAACTCAAGCGTATTAACAACAAATTTACTTTTAAACAAAAAAACTAAGATATTGTTATGAATCAGAAAATATTAGATATAACGATTAGATACTGTTCTGATTTGTTGACTTATTACTGAATTTTGGTTGATGTAGAAAATCACATAGTGGCTGCAGTATGTTTGGTGTCCACCCATATTAATAATTTATATGTTAATATATTTTAAATTGAGCTCATACGAAATATCCCATTTCATGAGCTCAGCCTTGAATATTAATATTTGTGTTTTTATGTTGGTAAAAATCTGCATTTAGTTTTGTTTTTGTTCAATAAGGCGAATCAACATTTTGACTTTGACTTTGATGTATTAAGTTTTGTTCGCATTTGTGGGGAGGATCCTCTCACACAGCAACTCTTGATAAAGTAGAAAAGAAAACCTTTCGTCTCATTAACTCATGTCTACTCACCGATTATCTGCAATCTCTCTCTCTCTCTCTCTCTCTCTCTCTCTCTCTCTTTGCCGTATTATGATAATCAATGTTCCTAGATGTGTGTGAATTTGTATTTTGTTTCTGTATGTTCATTGTTTTCTGAGGTGTGTTCCCTATTCTGGCTCGTCTTGAGTCGGCCACCCCCTCCCCGCCTCAGAAAAAAAAAGGAAAAGAGGGAAAAAATAGGAAAAGTGTGGATTGTGCCTGAGTATATAGAATATAATAGAATGTTTCTCAAAGCTCTCTCAGTGTATACCAATACTACGTAGGGTACGTAACACCCGTTTTGCAACACAATCTCACCCCTATTTTGTGCAACTCTCCAACCCAGTAGTGAAATGATAATCCCAATCTTCCTTCTGTTCAACAGCTGAACTCTGGAACTCTCTCCCTGAATCCATCTTTCCCTCATGCTATGAATTAAATTGTTTCAAACTCCTTGTCTAGGCATGTTGGCTCGATCTTTTCTTGATTTTGGCTCGGTTACTCTTTCAACTCTGAGCGAGGCACTCGTCACACACAGTTTCGCCTTCTGTCTCCCTCATCCACATAGACCAAACTGTCAGAGATTATAGAGTGAGTGTGACAGAAAGAGGGGGAAGGTATGTAGAAAACTGTATGTGGTGAATAAAAATGAGAGAGGGTGAACTCAATCATATCAAGGCTATCTCTCTCTCTCTCTCTGTTTTCTCTCTGTCTCTCTCCTCTCTCTCTCTCTCTCTCTCAAGATATATGAGAGCTATGACCAAAATGCTTTAGTAAAACGCTATCCTTCAACCGAATATACATAATGGCCAATTTATTTGAAGTAAAGTCAAAACTATAACATTAAGTAGAGATAAAAGGATATTGCACTTGAAAAGGAAAATATATAAAATGGTGAAAAGTGAAGGCAACAGACACTTGTAAAACCCAAATTCGAAAATGGATATTAATCGTGATCGTGTATTCGACCTTTAACTGTGTTGGTGATGTAATGGTTTAGATGCTTATGTTCGGGGTGTGATGTCCCGAGTTCGAATCCCGGGAGGACCATATGCTTTCATTAGTTTATTAAAGTGCATTGGTGTTTGTAATTGATGATTAATGTTAAGAACGGGGCGTTACTTAAGGGGAGGCTGGCCGTTTGTTTGGTCTGTTAATTAATTTATTCATATATGTTTTTAGTTTCCTCCCTAGACCTCCATCAAGCTTAGAAAGACACCCTGTAGACCCCCCTTCAAGATAAATTTGTACATTTTTCGGTAGAAAAATGTCCCGGCTGAAGGCCGGTTCTTCTTAAAATTGCAGGCTCGCTATCGCTCGCCAGGAAATAATCGACACCTAAATGGCACGAAAGTCTTAAAATTAACAACGAAATGGGGCGAAAGGTGTTAAAATCGCCAAACTAATGGGCCGAACGTATTATAATCTCAATACTAGTGAGATACTAGTAAACATTAGGGAGAACGGGGTCCAGAAAAACGGTCTGCCTCCCCTTAATTCTTGTCTACGAAATGCACCTCGAAAGTTTTGAAAATAAAGTTCATGCATATTGGCATCAAAACTGTATTACTACACAGCAAGTCACCAGAAGCGCTACTATTGTGTGCAACCAAATAGTGAAGTTGTATGATCGTATATACCTGCTTCTCGAGGTACCCGCACTATGTGCAGGCTAATTCACCACTTGCGAGTTTCAGGCTGTAAGGAAATTGGAGCCTTAGATATCTAGGGTAATTGGAAATGCAATGATTATGCAGGTTTCTATTGGCTGAAGAGTATGTTGAATTAGGTTTTATGTATTTATAAATGTACTACAAACGTATGTTAACTGCTGAATATCAATATCTACGGCTTCAACTTCCTTTTAGCCTCAAACTCGCAAGTGGTCAATTAGTTGTTTGAAGATCCAGAGAGCGCTGCTAACAAACTCCATGACGATCATCTTTACCTGTAGCTGCTTGTCTTTTAAGGGGGGTGTTACGACCGGGGCTACGAATAAAACAAGGGCACTTAATGATTGGACTAGTAATAGGGCACTATGCAACAACGGTATGCTAGATCCAAACCCTCGAACTTATATGCCGGCGAACAAAAACACCTATTCCCTCCAGAGTTAATCTGCGATAACGGGGTATCCTTAACTGGGCATAAATGTACTCTACTTCAGGCTTACCCACACTGGTATAGCCTGATAACAAACAAGATGCAAGTTACGTTAAAATGCATAAAAGGGAAGCTATGGAAAGATCAATTAAATCACTGCAAGATTTAATACAATAAAAAGATGCTTCAATATAGTTACTCTAAACAACAATAAACTCTTCACTCCTATCTGAAAGAAAGTTAAGTATAGTCCTACAGCATAGACCTGGAAACTTCTGAAGAAAGTCTGATGCTCATAAGATGCTCGTATCTTAAATTATATAAAGGCAGGAGGCAGGACACCACACGTGTAGACTGACTACAGAAAAGGTAGGACATATAATGTTAATTGACGCGAGAATACTATAAATGCGCAACGGCAGTAATGCTCGACACAAAAAGAACTACTTCCTCATCAACGAAACAGTCTGCTATGGTTGTGCAATTTAACAACAACCTAGACTAATAAATACTGTGAATAATAATGCATACATAACAAAAAGAGCTTATGTCCTAACTAGTGTCTGCTCGGCAAATAAAGTCTAGCTGGGATATCAAGGTTAGGAAACTGTGGCTGAGCAAGACAGGCTCATAGCCTAGCGTTGTCCTTAAGGCGGTATGATTAAAGTTACGTTAATGACGGAGATGCTCTCTTGGTAGATCCAGATCTCAAGTATCTGGTTCTACCCTGGCGATCCCTCTAAAGTCAAGCAAAGAGGCTGCACTGTGTTATAAGGTAGTAGGCTAATGCCCTCTTACAACACGATGCTGCACTCGCAAAAGACACAACCAAAAAGACAACCTAGGCTACCACAGAAACCGTCGAATTCGTGTAGGTATAAGCAAACCGTACACACATCGGTGACAACGACAACAGAAACTACATCCCAGTCTAGCATTAAATAACCCAGCAGAGCACTAATGATAATGAGGGAGACACACAAAGAGTCATCAAACCTCCATAAACTAAGGACACTGAGGGAGACACACACAGTCATCAAACCTCCATAGACTAAGAACCCTTATAGCCTATTCCAATACATGGAAATATATATGAGAGCGACGCACACAATACGATAGGCCGATATGAAATCGTGTACAGAACCCAAAGGGAGTGCTGTGACGTTAAAACATTAGAGGAATGAAAGAAAGGAAGTTGAGTGAGAGAGACAGTATCAGAATGGTGGAGATATGGGTGACAGTTGTAAAAAGGATGTTAGTCGTGTGTGTCCCTAGCCTGCTCTAAGGAGGATAGCTCCTCGGGACCCTCAGGATCCCACAAAGGCATGATGGTCGGCCAATCACAGGCCGATACGTCACAAGGCAGCAGGCCCCTAGGACGCGCCAAGAACCACCAGCCAATCAAAGACGAGAGAAAGCCCGTGCGGGCGGGAAACTCCTCCGAGCGAGGAGGAGGGAGGAGGGAGGAGGGAGGCAACACTCACTACCCCCTCGCTGCCCGCTCTCTCTCTCTCTCTCAACTTCACACTACAATGCATCTTATATTCTACTCATGATATAAAATACTTCCCGTTGTCACAGACGAAAATAAAGACCACCACTGGACTGTCTGTAACAATGCAAGTACTATGAACGATAGAACAACATTCTCTGATAACTGTAGCCCGTTTCACTGCCCTGGCGAGCGCTAGTGGCTAACGAGAGGCGATTCTGCCAACGCTGGCAGGCGTCACACCCCGCCCAAGATATGGGACGCTCAACATTAGGCGAGCACCATATCTGACAAGGCAGAATGCCGACAAGACCCGCAACAACCAGCCACTCCACCAGAAATGAAATGCAAAGCTTAATCGTAAATAAAACAACATTATAGCATAAATCAAATCTTATAACCCCTCCCAAACATAATAGTATAATTTTAGCCTGCTATGCTCCCTAAGCGAGCTTCACAGAGCCCAGCCTACTAAGTGAAAGACAGGTTCAACTTAGGACTTTAGCTATAACATTGGCAACTTACAATTAACTATAAAAAAGACAGGAGTTTTTATGCAATTTTTTTAAATTTAATTTTAATGTTGTTTTTGACGGCTGCTCTTCAGGGGCAAGCCTGATTTTTCTCCACTCAAACCCACACACCTGTGGTGATCTACGTCGGATCCTCCACCCTCGACAAACAGTCTGCAATCACATTCTCACAACCGGCAATATGGCGAATGTCTAGATTGTATTCTTGCAACATGAGTGACCAACGTGTCAGCCTCATATTCCGCTTGTGGAATTGGTTCAGAAATTTAAGAGGGTGGTGGTCGGTGTAAATCACCACGACTGGCCCGTAGGCAGGAACATATACTTCAAAGTGCCTGAGCGCCAACACTATTGCCAGCAGTTCTTTCTCTACCACAGAGTAGTTTTTCTGAGCGGAATTAAACTTCTTGGAAAAGAAACTGACTGGATGCTCCAAACCTTCCTCGTCTGTCTGCATTAAGACGGCACCAGCCCCTACATCGCTGGCATCTGTTGCCAGCTGGAATGGTCTTTCAAAGTCAGGGGCCCTGAGGATTGGATGAGTGCATATTAAGTGCTTGACCAGCGAAAAAGCCCTTTCACACTCAGGTGCCCACTTGAACTTTTTCTCTTTTGCTAGTAAATCTGTCAGAGGAGCCAACACAATAGAATAACCCCGAATGAAGCGGCGATAGTAACCGATCATGCCTAAATATCTCATGATCTGCCGCTTAGTGGATGGCCTGGGGAACTGGTTAATAGCCTGTATCTTGTTTTGGGGGGGGGCACACCTGGCCTAACCCGACCACAAACCCAAGATATTGCACAGTTGCCCGGACAAAGTCGCACTTGCCCAGATTAACCACCAAGCGGGCCTCACTAAGCTTCCGAAACAAGGCTTCTATGTGCTCACAGTGACTCTCAAAGTTGTCATCGTATATTATAACGTCATCTAGGTAGACAGTGCAGTTAGGGATGTCAGCTACTAACTCATTCATAAGACTCTGGAAGGTTGCTGGGGCATTTTTAAGGCCATACGGCATCACATTGCAACGGTAGGTGTTCCCATCAACCACAAACCCGCATACCCCCTTCGCCCACTCAGACAAGGGCACCTGCCAATAGCCTTTCACTAGGTCTACCTTAGTTAGAAACTGTGCCTTACCAATCTTGTCTACGCTATCATCAACCCGGGGAAGGGGATAAGCATTGGTGGGAGTCAACTCGTTCAATCTCCGAAAGTCAATGCAGAAGCGAACCTTCCCGTCAGGTTTGGGCTGCAGAGTGACAGGAGATGTCCACCTAACTGCCCCCTTCTCAATCAACCCCCGTTCTAACATATACTCTAACTCCGCTCTGAGGGCTGCGAGTATAATTGGTGGAATTCTGTAGGGTACTGATTTAAAGGGGGGGGGGGGGGTGATCTCCCACGTCCACGTCATGCACCACTCGAGTTGTGAGGCCTGGGTGCTCTGCGAACACAGTGGGGTATGAAGCAAACAGGCGCTGCACGGCTACATGCTGTTGCTCAGGCAGGTGCACTAGAGCATCGTCAGCCACCTGTCTGGAGTTCCCCGCCCACTGGTCAGCAGAGACATGACACTCCCAGTTATCTTCCACCTGAGCTTCACTGTCCCTCATTCCTTCTCCTCCATGACCGCTGCAGGTCAACACAGGGACAGCGAGAGGCTCAGGGGGGCGCCTCACAAACTCTTTCACCAGGTTCACATGGCACAGCTGGTTCTTTTTATGCCTATCTGGAGTAGCCACAAGATAGTCTAGGTCAGAGATCTTTTTCACCACCTTATAAGGACCAGCGTACTTGGCAGACAAAGGATGACCTGGCAGAGGTAACAGAATCAACACCTCTTGCCCCACCTTAAACTCCCGGAGTTTCGCCTTCTCATCGTACCTGTCCTTCATAAGGGCTTGTGACCCTACCAAATTCCTACCTGCCAACTATAGGCTTCTCAGCATTCTCTCTCTGCTCTCGAGGACATACTTTAACATGGAACATGGTTTTTCTGTGCCCTCCCAAATTTCTCTAACCATGTTGAGGGGGCCTCTGACCTGATGTCCAAAAATTAACTCATTGGGACTGAACCCCAGGCTTTCACCAGGTACCTCCCGAGCAGCGAATAATACATAGGGCAACCCAAGATCCTAATCTTTACCATTTTCAACACAGTAACAACGCAACATGCTCTTCAGAGTCGAGTGCCACCTCTCCAACACCCCTTGACTCTCTGGGTGATAGGCTGAAGAGACAACTGTACTGATACCGTGCTGCTGCATGGTCTGTTTGAAAAGGTTAGAAGTAAAGTTGGACCCTTGGTCTGACTGCAATTCCTGCGGGTACCCGTACCTAGAACAGTACAATAGCAAATTACGAACAACAGTCTTAGCAGTACCATTTCGCATGGGGTATGCATCTGGATAACGAGTGGCAACATCCATAATGGTGAGGAGGTACTTGTTGCCTGCACTAGTAGGGGGTAGAGGGCCAACCATGTCGATTATAACCTTACTGAATGGTGGCCCGATAACAGGAATAGGGTGTAACGGAGCCTTGGGAATACACTGGTTTGGTTTACCTACTGTCTGGCAGGTACTGCACATTGCCACCCATGATGCAACATGTGCCTTCATCCCTGGCCACCAAAACAATTTCGCCAATGCTGCTACCGTCTTACGTACACCCAAATGCCCTGCCACCGGTACATCATGTGCCAACCTCAGTAGGCTATCACGGCACACACTAGGCACTACCAACTGGTCAACCACTCTCGACCCACCCTCACAACTCCGTCTGGGATCTAGAAAACGCCTGTACAAAATACCCCCCGCTCGAAAGAAGTCCCCCCAGCTTTGCATCCCCGTCCTCCTCCAGTTCGATTGCACCGTTACTGCACTTCTGAAGCTCAGGATCACCCAACTGCAGCCGACCGATATCCGAAGGAGCCAATTTATCGAGATGATTCCGGACCAACTTATGGCCTCCCCCGGTACTAGACTGTTCGACCCTATCCTGCTTTTGCGAGTAACGGTGCTGTCTCGGAGTTTTCACATGCCCTTCCTCCTCAACAAGTGTGGCAGATTCTGGGGCCACTCTGGACCTTAACATAGGTGCTAATACTGAGTCGCCAAGGAGAGCCGCTGGATCAAAACTCTCAAAACTTTTCCCAACTTTAGCCTTCTCCTTTCGACCGTTCCTCCGCTGGTCTAGAGACTGAGGAATAGGCTGTGACACTTTAGATGCACGAGAACGGGTGACAACACACGCCATCTGCTGTAGTTGACACCTCTCGACCAACTCCTGCCCTTCCCTACTCATGTCGGCCGCCCTCTCGGCAACGACTAAGGGTGGAACTTCAGAAGTAGGCACCGCAAAGTCATTGCCGAGAAGAAGGTCGACGCCCTCTACTGGCAGTTTCTCTACGATTCCGACATCCAACTCTCGTGTCACACCTTCTACCTCCAGCTCCACTCGGACCAACGGGTATGACCGTGTAGCATTGATACCCTGCACCACAACTACCCGTGCCGCGTTTATAGGTTTGCCGGTAAAGTTTTTCATCAATGTCTGGGAAGCACCCGTATCACGCAAAAATTCTACTCCATGCTTGCAACCAGCCCAACTCACGCAGCCGCGCCCTCTATGGTCACAAAAAGTATCGCAGACAGGTGTCAAGCCTTCCGGACACTTCTTCACTGGCTGTGCTCTAGCCTCTGACCATTTACCCTGGGCAAACGCAGACGACTTCAAAGACACTCCAATGTTGCGAGCCAAAGACACGACTGCTGTAGGTAGCTTGCTAGGACAGGATCGTGCAAAATGCCCCTTCTTGTGACAATGAAAACACTCTAACTCCCCCTTGGGCTTCCCTTAAGGCGGGAAAGGGCCCGGACCCTTCTTAAATGGGACGGTATTAGGTTTATGGTCAGACTTAATATCATTGCTCTTGTTTTTATTGTTATATGGTGTATCACTGACTCGGGGGGGTGGAGTGTTGCGCCCCTTGTTACCTGCATCGTTCCGTTGTGCAGACCCGAACCCACGAATCAGCGATAGCCTAAGGTCAGCCATCTCAGCTGCCTCCTGTAGAGTTTTAGGTTTTTTCTCTTTGAGGTTCAACGTCAGGTCGCCGCCCGTACACTTAAAGAACTGCTCGAGAAGCATCAACTGTTTTATCTCATCAAACGTCGTTGCCTTCTCCGATCTCAGCCAATTCCCAAAAGCGTCAGACTGTTCCCGGGCATGTTCAAGAAAGGTGCACTCACGACCCTTCGTAACACCCCGGAACTTCAACCTATAAGTCTCTGGTTGTAACTCGTACGCCCGCAGAACAGCTTCCTTCAGTACCTCATAATCGACGCAAGACTCCAAGGGCAACGCATCATATGCCCTGAGTCCTTTGCCAACCAACCTAGAGGAAACAAGGGCTGCCCACTTAACCTCGGGCCATTGGTGCTCCCGGCACTTCTTCTCAAAACGCAGGAAAAATTTGGTGACACCCGACTCGTCAAATGCAGGGACTAACTTAAGAACTGGGAATCGAGATCTTGGTCAGTCTTTATCGCACCGATAAAGACTGATCAAGATCTCGATTCCCAGAACGAGACGCTGCCCTGTTGACTCCACCCGAGACTTCTCAAGGTCTATGTCTGCACAGTACTTCGTAGCCTCAACCTGAAGCTCAGCTTCCCGCTGCTGCTGCTGCTGCCTGAGCTCAGCCTCATGTCTGGCCTTTCTCTCCTCAGCCTGAATCTTAAGCTCAGCCTCCCACTGCTGCTGCTGAATCTTAGCCATCTCAAGCTGGAAGATCATATCTGCAGTTAAACCTTGAGGAGGAGGAGATGCAACAATTGGAGACCCACCCCGTGACAAACCACGCTGCCAGTGAAAATCTGCCTGCGGGAACGTACCCGGCTCCGGAGCCCGAGGGGGCACCATGGTAGGAGTCGAGTGGAATGGGGGCTGGGCCGAAGGTGCCCCAGCTCCCGCTCCAACCGAAGCCCCACGCACCCCGCCGAGCACACAGGCCACCAGGTCACCTCTCGTCATGCTGCTAGTGCCCACATGCCCCATGACCGTGGCCAAACACTGGAGATCATATCGATCAATCCCCAACACCCGGTCAACAATAATAGGCATCTCCAGAAACTTCCTTGCATCCTCCTCACGAGTTATTTCTCTAATGCCTTCTAACAAACCCCGCTGCTGCACCTCAGAGTCTGCTTCCCGTACTGTGTCCTCACTGTACATTGATCCGTCGTTCGACATAGTGTCCACCGAAAATTCTCAACGTTTATAAAAAAAAAGGAGTACCTAAACTCTCATGTAGCACTATTCACTCAAAAATATGCTCGAAGACAACTCAAGTGCTATACTACGTTGCCAAAAAAAAATCCATGTGTCCAAAATATTCCTCAAAAAACAAATGTCCAACAATCCTGCAATTCTTTCTTAGATACCAGGCAAGGTCATTATTTGTTATTACTGCAATAACAACAAATGGATCCTGGCTTCTACTAAAATAAGATACTAGGCAAGGTCGCCATTTGTTACGACCGGGGCTACAAATAAAACAAGGGCAGTTAATGATTGGTCTAGTAATAGGGCACTATGCAACAACGGTACGCTAGATCCAAACCCTCGAACTTATATGCCGGCGAACAAAAACACCTATACCCTCCAGAGTTAGAGTGTGCTTTATTTCATATGAAAGCTTGTGCCATGGGCAGTCCAGAAGAGAGAGAGAGAGAGTAGAACAAAGTGAGAGGGAGCGCGCAGTGTTTTTGTCCTGCTCGATGACATCACGGCTGGCTGCCTCGTGGGGGTTGGTTAAGAGAGGTCCTTACCATGCTGTTAGCTCCCTTGCTAGTGGCTAGAGGACTTGTAACCGCTTTTTTCCCACGCGCCTCGAGCTAGTGCGAGTATATATACAGTTCCTCGCCACTCTCTCCCTCAGATCTGGTTTCTAGAACGCATCCATCTTTTTTCCTTGCTACCTGTCACCCGCTCCGCACCTGAGAATCTTTTCCTCTGCCTACCTCTCTCTTTTTCATATCTTTCACCACCTTTTTATTAATATTATACCCCCTCTGGTTAACTCTGCAAAATCAGCTTCATGCTGGCCAGTTGTATTGTGCGTTAAGGTCTGATATAACCCATGTATGTTAGTTGTTAAGATAAGTGGATCACGAAGCATTGGTTGGCTTTCATATTGCCGCTTCCTTTAATTATTAGTGTTCTGCTGGATTAGATAATGCTAGACTAGGAGTCTGATATTATAAGGTATTGTTTCCTATGAGTGCTGGCTTTAGTTAAAAGCTGCACGACATACCTGAGAACTGGAGTTGATTGAGTAAATTCTAGTCTGTGTGCCATTGAGAGTAGAGCATGCACGAATGAGGGCTTTTTGCCTATACCATTCTGCACTGTTCTAAGCTCGTTGTTTGTCTTTGAGGTACGCCAGGAGAACGCTTAATACTTCGGTATTAAGGTTTCTCAAGAGAGCTACCCTTCCCTATAACGTAATATTTGACGCACAGACTTGAGATTTGCACTAGGCTATGCGGCATGCCATGCACACCAGTATCTCGTATCATTGACTCTAGCTAGACTTTATCAGTCACAGTAGACATTAAGTATATTAAACCAATTACTCTTTTTATGTATACCCGTTTATGATTACACAAGCATTTCGCAGCCTAGTTTGATGTATTGAGACACAAACGACTTAGGCTCTTTTTGTTGATAGGAATACTGCATTGTCGTGGCGATTATTATTATTGTTGTAGTGTTTAGAATATTCTTGGCTCCGACGGCATTATATATTCTGCCTTTTTGTGTGCATAGCCTGCACGAGCATTCTTCCGCTGCCTGCCTTTTTGGGTTCCATTTCCGATACGAGCATCTTTATTGCATCTAACATTTAAAGAAGATTCCTTGTTAGTGTTGAAGGACTTTAGTGCATTTTCTTTCATGCAGGAGTGCCTGACATTTATTGATTAAAGTAACGTAAGCTGTAACTTCTCTTACCACCTTACTTTGCATACCATGACCAAGCACCTTCGGTTATAGGTAGTAATAGGCTGTTTTCACATAACATTAAGCCTAGAGTAGACGCACATTTATTGAAAGTTTGATAGCCTATTATTGCATATAGAACTCTGTAGAGTATTTGTGTTCTTTGTTCACTGGGAATATACATCAGAGGTTGGATCTAGCGCTTTCCGTTGTAGCATTTATGCCATTACTAGTCCAATGAATAAGAGCCCTGATATATTTGAACCCCAGTCGTAACAAATGGCGACCTCGCCAGGATTTGGTGAACCTACATTTATTAGCAGGGAACATTTGTTGTTTTGGTGAGAATTTTGCGTGACACTGGGGCATCGCAAACACTGTTGAGAAATTTCACTGGTAAACCTGTCAATACGGCGCGGGTGGTTGTGGTTCAGGGAGTTAATGCGACAAGGTCATACCCGCTTGTATGAATGAAGGTGGAAGTTGATGGTGTGACTCGTGACCTGGATGTAGGGATTGTGGAGAAGTTACATGTTGCGGGCGTCGACCTCCTTCTCGGCAACGACTTTGCGGGACCTACTTCTGAGGCTCCACCCTTGGTCGTTGCCGAGAAGCCGGCCGACGTGAGTAGGGAGGAGCAGGAGTGGGTTGAGAAGTGTCCGGTGCAGCCTATGGCGTGTGTTGTCACCGGAGATCCTGCATCCAGGGAGTCACATTCTGGTCAACAATCTTTAGATCAGCGGAGGAAGGGTACCGAGAAGGGGTTGGAAGTTGATGCGGTTGAGAGTTTAGTATCAACGGCCCTTCTCGGGGACTCAGTGTTAGGACCAAATATCGAGTCTGAAGAAGACACAGTAACTGTTGTGGAAAAGGCAGAGGATGGGCTTAAAAAGACGAAAGAGTTGAAGGAGGACAGTGATGCACAGTCGGGAGATGTAGCAACAAGGTACCCTGAAGCGTACCCTATGAGAAATGGGTCGGCGAAGACGGTGGTCCGAAGCTTGGTAGTGTATTTTTCCCGGTATGGTTACCCGCAGGGGATTCAGTCAGTCCAGGGACCCAACTTCACTTCTAGCCTCTTGGTTCAAGCAATGCCGCAGCATGAGATTGTTGGGGTTGTGTCATCTGCGTATCATCCGGAGAGCCAGGGTGTGTTAGAGCGATGGCACTCAGCCTTAAAATCTGTGCTTCGTTGTTGTTGCTTTGAGAGTGGGAGGGATTGGGATCTTGGCCTGCCATGTGTTTTGTTTGCTGTGTGGGAGGTACCTGGGGAGAGTTTGGGATTCAGCCCTAATGAGCTCGTCTTTGGACACCGTGTCAGAGGGCCTCTCCATATGGTTGAAGAAGTATGGGAGGGCGCAGAAAAACCTTGTTCTATGCTCAATTGTGTCCTCAACAGTCGAGAACGGATGTTGCGCAGTCTGGAGTTGGCTGGCCGTAATTTGACTAGCTCTCAGGCCCTCAGGAAGGACAGGTACGACCTCAAGGTTGAACTCAGGGAGTTTCACGTGGGTCAGGAGGTGTTGATTCTACTGCCCCTTGTAGGTCACCTCTTATCCGCGAAGTACGCTGGTCCTTATAGGGTGGTGGAGGAGCTATCAGACCTGGATTACTTGGTAGCCACTCCAGACAGACGGAAGCGCAATCAGTTATGTCATGTTAATCCCATGAAGGAGTATGGGAGGCACCCCCCTGAGCCTCTCACTGTGCTTGTGATGACGTTTAGCAGTCAAGGTGGAGAAGGAGAACGGGACAGTCAAGCTCAGGTGGAGGATAACTGGAAGGATAAGAAGTTCAAATGGGCGCCTGAGTGTGAGAAGGCGTTTAGAGAAGTAAAACATCTGTTGTGCACTCACCCGATCCTCAGGGCCCCTGACTTTAGCCTACCTTTCCAACTAGCAACGGAGGCTAGTGGTGTGGGGGCTGGTGCCGTCCTTGTGGAAAAGGACGATGATGGGCTGGAGCATCCTGTTAGTTTCTGCTCGGAGAAGTACAATTCGGCCCAGGGGAGCTGCTCTGTTGTCGAGGAGGAGCTGCTAGCGGTTGTACTTGCGCTGGGGCATTTCGAGGTCTATGTTCCAGCCTATGGTCCGGTCGTTGTAGTTTACCCAGATCATCACCCTCTCAAGTTCTTGGACCAGTTTCACAATCGGAATATGAGGCTGACCAGGTGGTCACTAAGGTTATTGGTATATAACCTGGACATACGCCATATTGCCGGTTGTGACAACGTGGTTGCAGATGGTCGTTCAAGGGTATATGATCCTGGGTAGATTGACACACGGGTAGCCTCCTGCTTTAGTTTGAATAGTATTTTGCGCTTGGTGCTTGTTGGCTCGCGGTTGTAGCCCAGCGTATTGGGTCGTAAAGCAGGAGTTGAGCGTTTGGTATAGAAGAAAAAACTAGGTTTGCCCCTATAGTGCAGCCGAAATAAACACATTATAAACATAAAAATCAAATACAAACTCTTTCTTTGATAGTTGATTTTTTTTAGTATGTTATAACAGTAATTCTGAGTTGCACTCCTCTCAGAATGCTGGGCTAGAGAAGCTCGCTCTTGAGGAGCATAACTACATATAATTTAACCTATGGTGTTGGGGAGGGTTATAATTTTGAAAAATGTTTTGTTGAAGAACTGTGCCAGATATTTTACTGCCGCTGGGTGATGGGAAGTGGAGATATAACATGGGTTCTAACCATCAGATTTTTGTGAGCCTTGGGGCCTCTGAGAAAAATCTTGGGGGGGTGTGACGTTAACCACTCCGTTAGAACCGCATGGCTTGTCCTACAGTGACTCGCTAGGATCGCCAGGGCAGTGGATGGGGTTACAGTTTATGTATTAGAGTGTGCTTTATTTCATATGAAAGCTTGTGTCATGGGCAGTCCATAAAGGCTCTTTGTTTTCACCCATGTCAAGGCTTTATATATTTAATTGTAAAGTATATGTTTTATCATTAACTAGTAATGATGGAATCTGGGAGAGAGAGAGAGAGTAGAACAGAGTGAGAGGGAGCGTGCAGTGTTTTTGTCCCGCTCGATGACCTCACGGCTGGCTGCCTCGTGGGGGTTGGTTAACCCTTAATTAGCGGCGAGCAACATAAGTCGAGTTAAATAAAGCTGGACTATGTGGCGGCGCTCGACATAGGTCGTGTGGTAATTTCAGCACGTAATGTTGCTGAGAGAGAGAGACAAGTGGTGGCAGGAGAGTAGCGAGCGTATGACTGCTCCAGACCACCGCGGCGAACCTACTGACACGAATCCCACCTCCCTCCCTCTCTCACTCGCTATATACGGAATTGTATGGGGAAAGTGCCTAATTACATGCTTTTTGCACTCGCGTTGCACGGTTATTGCAAGAAAACTAGCCATCATAAAAGGATCGTTATGGTGTCATTCGAAAGCTCTGTTTATGCCCTTTCAGGGATAGATACTTGTTTTACGTTCTGGGTCTTATTTAGGCATGAAAATGATCACATAAACAGCCCTATTTTGGCTAAAAACACCCCGCTGGGCGGGTACATATAAATAAACCGCATAGGCCGCTCGTAAGGTGTTAAGAGAGGTCCTTACCGTGCTGTTAGCTCCCTTGCTAGAGGACTTGTAACCGCTTTTTTCCCACGCGCCTCGAGCTAGTGCGAGTATATATACAGTTCCTCGCCACACTCTCCCTCAGATCTGGTTTCTAGAACGCATCCATCTTTTTTCCTTGCTACCTGTCACCCGCTCCGCACCTGAGAATCTTTTCCTCTGCCTACCTCTCTCTTTTTCATATCTTTCACCACCTTTTTATTAATATTATACCCCCTCTTGTTAACTCTGCAAAATCAGCTTCATGCTGGCCAGTTGTATTGTGCGTTAAGGTCTGATATAACCCATGTATGTTAGTTGTTAAGATAAGTGGATCACGAAGCATTGGTTGGCTTTCATATTGCCACTTCCTTTAATTATTAGTGTTCTGCTGGATTAGATAATGCTAGACTAGGAGTCTGATATTATAAGGTATTGTTTCCTATGAGTGCTGGCTTTAGTTAAAAGCTGCACGACATACCTGAGAACTGGAGTTGATTGAGTAAATTCTAGTCTGTGTGCCATTGAGAGTAGAGCATGCACGAATGAGGGCTTTTTGCCTATACCATTCTGCACTGTTCTAAGCTCGTTGTTTGTCTTTGAGGTACGCCAGGAGAATGCTTAATACTTCGGTATTAAGGTTTCTCAAGAGAGCTACCCTTCCCTATAACGTAATATTTGACGCACAGACTTGAGATTTGCACTAGGCTATGCGGCATGCCATGCGCACCAGTATCTCGTATCATTGACTCTAGCTAGACTTTATCAGTCACAGTAGACATTAAGTATAATTATTAAACCAATTACTCTTCTTATGTATACCCGTTTATGATTACACAAGCATTTCGCAGCCTAGTTTGATGTATTGAGACACAAACGACTTAGGCTCTTTTTGTTGATAGGAATACTGCATTGTCGTGGCGATTATTATTATTGTTGTAGTGTTTAGAATATTCTTGGCTCCGACGGCATTATATTCTGCCTTTTTGTGTGCATAGCCTGCACGAGCATTCTTCCGCTGCCTGCCTTTTTGGGTTCCATTTCCGATACGAGCATCTTTATTGCATCTAACATTTAAAGAAGATTCCTTGTTAGTGTTGAAGGACTTTAGTGCACTTTCTTTCATGCAGGAGTGCCTGACATTTATTGATTAAAGTAACGTAAGCTGTAACTTCTCTTACCACCTTACTTTGCATACCATGACCAAGCACCTTCGGTTATAGGTAGTAATAGGCTGTTTTCACATAACATTAAGCCTAGAGTAGACGCACATTTATTGAAAGTTTGATAGCCTATTATTGCATATAGAACTCTGTAGAGTATTTGTGTTCTTTGTTCACTGGGAATATACATCAGAGGTTGGATCTAGCGCTTTCCGTTGTAGCATTTATGCCATTACTAGTCCAATGAATAAGAGCCCTGATATATTTGAACCCCAGTCGTAACAAATGGCGACCTCGCCAGGATTTGGTGAACCTACATTTATTAGCAGGGAACATTTGTTGTTTTGGTGAGAATTTTGCGTGACACTGGGGCATCGCAAACACTGTTGAGAAATTTCACTGGTAAACCTGTCAATACGGCGCGGGTGGTTGTGGTTCAGGGAGTTAATGCGACAAGGTCATACCCGCTTGTATGAATGAAGGTGGAAGTTGATGGTGTGACTCGTGACCTGGATGTAGGGATTGTGGAGAAGTTACATGTTGCGGGCGTCGACCTCCTTCTCGGCAACGACTTTGCGGGACCTACTTCTGAGGCTCCACCCTTGGTCGTTGCCGAGAAGCCGGCCGACGTGAGTAGGGAGGAGCAGGAGTGGGTTGAGAAGTGTCCGGTGCAGCCTATGGCGTGTGTTGTCACCGGAGATCCTGCATCCAGGGAGTCACATTCTGGTCAACAATCTTTAGATCAGCGGAGGAAGGGTACCGAGAAGGGGTTGGAAGTTGATGCGGTTGAGAGTTTAGTATCAACGGCCCTTCTCGGGGACTCAGTGTTAGGACCAAATATCGAGTCTGAAGAAGACACAGTAACTGTTGTGGAAAAGGCAGAGGATGGGCTTAAAAAGACGAAAGAGTTGAAGGAGGACAGTGATGCACAGTCGGGAGATGTAGCAACAAGGTACCCTGAAGCGTACCCTATGAGAAATGGGTCGGCGAAGACGGTGGTCCGAAGCTTGGTAGTGTATTTTTCCCGGTATGGTTACCCGCAGGGGATTCAGTCAGTCCAGGGACCCAACTTCACTTCTAGCCTCTTGGTTCAAGCAATGCCGCAGCATGAGATTGTTGGGGTTGTGTCATCTGCGTATCATCCGGAGAGCCAGGGTGTGTTAGAGCGATGGCACTCAGCCTTAAAATCTGTGCTTCGTTGTTGTTGCTTTGAGAGTGGGAGGGATTGGGATCTTGGCCTGCCATGTGTTTTGTTTGCTGTGTGGGAGGTACCTGGGGAGAGTTTGGGATTCAGCCCTAATGAGCTCGTCTTTGGACACCGTGTCAGAGGGCCTCTCCATATGGTTGAAGAAGTATGGGAGGGCACAGAAAAACCTTGTTCTATTCTCAATTGTGTCCTCAACAGTCGAGAACGGATGTTGCGCAGTCTGGAGTTGGCTGGCCGTAATTTGACTAGCTCTCAGGCCCTCAGGAAGGACAGGTACGACCTCAAGGTTGAACTCAGGGAGTTTCACGTGGGTCAGGAGGTGTTGATTCTACTGCCCCTTGTAGGTCACCTCTTATCCGCGAAGTACGCTGGTCCTTATAGGGTGGTGGAGGAGCTATCAGACCTGGATTACTTGGTAGCCACTCCAGACAGACGGAAGCGCAATCAGTTATGTCATGTTAATCCCATGAAGGAGTATGGGAGGCACCCCCCTGAGCCTCTCACTGTGCTTGTGATGACGTTTAGCAGTCAAGGTGGAGAAGGAGAACGGGACAGTCAAGCTCAGGTGGAGGATAACTGGAAGGATAAGAAGTTCAAATGGGCGCCTGAGTGTGAGAAGGCGTTTAGAGAAGTAAAACATCTGTTGTGCACTCACCCGATCCTCAGGGCCCCTGACTTTAGCCTACCTTTCCAACTAGCAACGGAGGCTAGTGGTGTGGGGGCTGGTGCCATCCTTGTGGAAAAGGACGATGATGGGCTGGAGCATCCTGTTAGTTTCTGCTCGGAGAAGTACAATTCGGCCCAGGGGAGCTGCTCTGTTGTCGAGGAGGAGCTGCTAGCGGTTGTGCTTGCGCTGGGGCATTTCGAGGTCTATGTTCCAGCCTATGGTCCGGTCGTTGTAGTTTACCCACATCATCACCCTCTCAAGTTCTTGGACCAGTTTCACAATCGGAATATGAGGCTGACCAGGTGGTCACTAAGGTTATTGGTATATAACCTGGACATACGCCATATTGCCGGTTGTGACAACGTGGTTGCAGATGGTCGTTCAAGGGTATATGATCCTGGGTAGATTGACACACGGGTAGCCTCCTGCTTTAGTTTGAATAGTATTTTGCGCTTGGTGCTTGTTGGCTCGCGGTTGTAGCCCAGCGTATTGGGTCGTAAAGCAGGAGTTGAGCGTTTGGTATAGAAGAAAAAACTAGGTTTGCCCCTATAGTGCAGCCGAAATAAACACATTAAAAACATAAAAATCAAATACAAACTCTTTCTTTGATAGTTGATTTTTTTTAGTATGTTATAACAGTAATTCTGAGTTGCACTCCTCTCAGAATGCTGGGCTAGAGAAGCTCGCTCTTGAGGAGCATAACTACATATAATTTAACCTATGGTGTTGGGGAGGGTTATAATTTTGAATTTTTTTTTGTTGAAGAACTGTGCCAGATATTTTACTGTCGCTGGGTGATGGAAAGTGGAGATATAGCATGGGTTCTAACCATCAGATTTTTGTGAGCCTTGGGGCCTCTGAGAAAAATCTTGGGGGGGGTGTGACGTTAACCACTCCGTTAGAACCGCATGGCTTGTCCTACAGTGACTCGCTAGGATCGCCAGGGCAGTGGATGGGGTTACAGTTTATGTATTAGAGTGTGCTTTATTTCATATGAAAGCTTGTGTCATGGGCAGTCCATAAAGGCTCTTTGTTTTCACCCATGTCAAGGCTTTATATTTAATTGTAAAGTATATGTTTTATCATTAACTAGTAATGATGGAATCTGGGAGAGAGAGAGAGAGTAGAACAGAGTGAGAGGGAGTGTGCAGTGTTTTTGTCCCGCTCGATGACCTCACGGCTGGCTGCCTCGTGGGGGTTGGTTAACCCTTAATTAGCGGCGAGCAACATAAGTCGAGTTAAATAAAGCTGGACTATGTGGCGGCGCTCGACATAGGTCGTGTGGCAATTTCAGCACGTAATGTTGCTGAGAGAGAGAGACAAGTGGTGGCAGGAGAGTAGCGAGCGTATGACTGCTCCAGACCACCGCGGCGAACCTACTGACACGAATCCCACCTCCTCCCTCCCTCTCTCACTCGCTATATACGGAATTGTATGGGGAAAGTGCCTAATTACATGCTTTTTCGCGTTGCACGGTTATTGCAAGAAAACTAGCCATCATAAAAGGATCGTTATGGTGTCATTCGAAAGCTCTGTTTATGCCCTTTCAGGGATAGATACTTGTTTTACGTTCTGGGTCTTATTTAGGCATGAAAATGATCACATAAACAGCCCTATTTTGGCTAAAAACACCCCGCTGGGCGGTACATATAAATAAACCGCATAGGCCGCTCGTAAGGTGTTAAGAGAGGTCCTTACCGTGCTGTTAGCTCCCATGCTAGAGGACTTGTAACCGCTTTTTTCCCACGCGCCTCGAGCTAGTGCGAGTATATATACAGTTCCTCGCCACTCTCCCTCAGATCTGGTTTCTAGAACGCATCCATCTTTTTTCCTTGCTACCTGTCACCCGCTCCGCACCTGAGAATCTTTCCTCTGCCTACCTCTCTCTTTTTCATATCTTTCACCACCTTTTTATTAATATTATACCCCCTCTGGTTAACTCTGCAAAATCAGCTTCATGCTGGCCAGTTGTATTGTGTTAAGGTCTGATATAACCCATGTATGTTAGTTGTTAAGATAAGTGGATCACGAAGCATTGGTTGGCTTTCATATTGCCACTTCCTTTAATTATTAGTGTTCTGCTGGATTAGATAATGCTAGACTAGGAGTCTGATATTATAAGGTATTGTTTCCTATAAGTGCTGGCTTTAGTTAAAAGCTGCACGACATACCTGAGAACTGGAGTTGATTGAGTAAATTCTAGTCTGTGTGCCATTGAGAGTAGAGCATGCACGAATGAGGGCTTTTTGCCTATACTATTCTGCACTGTTCTAAGCTCGTTGTTTGTCTTTGAGGTACGCCAGGAGAACGCTTAATACTTCGGTATTAAGGTTTCTCAAGAGAGCTACCCTTCCCTATAACGTAATATTTGACGCACAGACTTGAGATTTGCACTAGGCTATGCGGCATGCCATGCGCACCAGTATCTCGTATCATTGACTCTAGCTAGACTTTATCAGTCACAGTAGACATTAAGTATAATTATTAAACCAATTACTCTTCTTATGTATACCCGTTTATGATTACACAAGCATTTCGCAGCCTAGTTTGATGTATTGAGACACAAACGACTTAGGCTCTTTTTGTTGATAGGAATACTGCATTGTCGTGGCGATTATTATTATTGTTGTAGTGTTTAGAATATTCTTGGCTCCGACGGCATTATATATTCTGCCTTTTTGTGTGCATAGCCTGCACGAGCATTCTTCCGCTGCCTGCCTTTTTGGGTTCCATTTCCGATACGAGCATCTTTATTGCATCTAACATTTAAAGAAGATTCCTTGTTAGTGTTGAAGGACTTTAGTGCACTTTCTTTCATGCAGGAGTGCCTGACATTTATTGATTAAAGTAACATAAGCTGTAACTTCTCTTACCACCTTACTTTGCATACCATGACCAAGCACCTTCGGTTATAGGTAGTAATAGGCTGTTTTCACATAACATTAAGCCTAGAGTAGACGCACATTTATTGAAAGTTTGATAGCCTATTATTGCATATAGAACTCTGTAGAGTATTTGTGTTCTTTGTTCACTGGGAATATACATCAGAGGTTGGATCTAGCGCTTTCCGTTGTAGCATTTATGCCATTACTAGTCCAATGAATAAGAGCCCTGATATATTTGAACCCCAGTCGTAACAAATGGCGACCTCGCCAGGATTTGGTGAACCTACATTTATTAGCAGGGAACATTTGTTGTTTTGGTGAGAATTTTGCGTGACACTGGGGCATCGCAAACACTGTTGAGAAATTTCACTGGTAAACCTGTCAATACGGCGCGGGGTGGTTGTGGTTCAGGGAGTTAATGCGACAAGGTCATACCCGCTTGTATGAATGAAGGTGGAAGTTGATGGTGTGACTCGTGACCTGGATGTAGGGATTGTGGAGAAGTTACATGTTGCGGGCGTCGACCTCCTTCTCGGCAACGACTTTGCGGGACCTACTTCTGAGGCTCCACCCTTGGTCGTTGCCGAGAAGCCGGCCGACGTGAGTAGGGAGGAGCAGGAGTGGGTTGAGAAGTGTCCGGTGCAGCCTATGGCGTGTGTTGTCACCGGAGATCCTGCATCCAGGGAGTCACATTCTGGTCAACAATCTTTAGATCAGCGGAGGAAGGGTACCGAGAAGGGGTTGGAAGTTGATGCGGTTGAGAGTTTAGTATCAACGGCCCTTCTCGGGGACTCAGTGTTAGGACCAAATATCGAGTCTGAAGAAGACACAGTAACTGTTGTGGAAAAGGCAGAGGATGGGCTTAAAAAGACGAAAGAGTTGAAGGAGGACAGTGATGCACAGTCGGGAGATGTAGCAACAAGGTACCCTGAAGCGTACCCTATGAGAAATGGGTCGGCGAAGACGGTGGTCCGAAGCTTGGTAGTGTATTTTTCCCGGTATGGTTACCCGCAGGGGATTCAGTCAGTCCAGGGACCCAACTTCACTTCTAGCCTCTTGGTTCAAGCAATGCCGCAGCATGAGATTGTTGGGGTTGTGTCATCTGCGTATCATCCGGAGAGCCAGGGTGTGTTAGAGCGATGGCACTCAGCCTTAAAATCTGTGCTTCGTTGTTGTTGCTTTGAGAGTGGGAGGGATTGGGATCTTGGCCTGCCATGTGTTTTGTTTGCTGTGTGGGAGGTACCTGGGGAGAGTTTGGGATTCAGCCCTAATGAGCTCGTCTTTGGACACCGTGTCAGAGGGCCTCTCCATATGGTTGAAGAAGTATGGGAGGGCACAGAAAAACCTTGTTCTATGCTCAATTGTGTCCTCAACAGTCGAGAACGGATGTTGCGCAGTCTGGAGTTGGCTGGCCATAATTTGACTAGCTCTCAGGCCCTCAGGAAGGACAGGTACGACCTCAAGGTTGAACTCAGGGAGTTTCACGTGGGTCAGGAGGTGTTGATTCTACTGCCCCTTGTAGGTCACCTCTTATCCGCGAAGTACGCTGGTCCTTATAGGGTGGTGGAGGAGCTATCAGACCTGGATTACTTGGTAGCCACTCCAGACAGACGGAAGCGCAATCAGTTATGTCATGTTAATCCCATGAAGGAGTATGGGAGGCACCCCCCTGAGCCTCTCACTGTGCTTGTGATGACGTTTAGCAGTCAAGGTGGAGAAGGAGAACGGGACAGTCAAGCTCAGGTGGAGGATAACTGGAAGGATAAGAAGTTCAAATGGGCGCCTGAGTGTGAGAAGGCGTTTAGAGAAGTAAAACATCTGTTGTGCACTCACCCGATCCTCAGGGCCCCTGACTTTAGCCTACCTTTCCAACTAGCAACGGAGGCTAGTGGTGTGGGGGCTGGTGCCATCCTTGTGGAAAAGGACGATGATGGGCTGGAGCATCCTGTTAGTTTCTGCTCGGAGAAGTACAATTCGGCCCAGGGGAGCTGCTCTGTTGTCGAGGAGGAGCTGCTAGCGGTTGTGCTTGCGCTGGGGCATTTCGAGGTCTATGTTCCAGCCTATGGTCCGGTCGTTGTAGTTTACCCAGATCATCACCCTCTCAAGTTCTTGGACCAGTTTCACAATCGGAATATGAGGCTGACCAGGTGGTCACTAAGGTTATTGGTATATAACCTGGACATACGCCATATTGCCGGTTGTGACAACGTGGTTGCAGATGGTCGTTCAAGGGTATATGATCCTGGGTAGATTGACACACGGGTAGCCTCCTGCTTTAGTTTGAATAGTATTTTGCACTTGGTGCTTGTTGGCTCGCGGTTGTAGCCCAGCGTATTGGGTCGTAAAGCAGGAGTTGAGCGTTTGGTATAGAAGAAAAAACTAGGTTTGCCCCTATAGTGCAGCCGAAATAAACACATTAAAAACATAAAAATCAAATACAAACTCTTTCTTTGATAGTTGATTTTTTTTAGTATGTTATAACAGTAATTCTGAGTTGCACTCCTCTCAGAATGCTGGGCTAGAGAAGCTCGCTCTTGAGGAGCATAACTACATATAATTTAACCTATGGTGTTGGGGAGGGTTATAATTTTGAATTTTTTTTTGTTGAAGAACTGTGCCAGATATTTTACTGTCGCTGGGTGATGGAAAGTGGAGATATAGCATGGGTTCTAACCATCAGATTTTTGTGAGCCTTGGGGCCTCTGAGAAAAATCTTGGGGGGGGTGTGACGTTAACCACTCCGTTAGAACCGCATGGCTTGTCCTACAGTGACTCGCTAGGATCGCCAGGGCAGTGGATGGGGTTACAGTTTATGTATTAGAGTGTGCTTTATTTCATATGAAAGCTTGTGTCATGGGCAGTCCATAAAGGCTCTTTGTTTTCACCCATGTCAAGGCTTTATATATTTAATTGTAAAGTATATGTTTTATCATTAACTAGTAATGATGGAATCTGGGAGAGAGAGAGAGAGTAGAACAGAGTGAGAGGGAGCGTGCAGTGTTTTTGTCCCGCTCGATGACCTCACGGCTGGCTGCCTCGTGGGGGTTGGTTAACCCTTAATTAGCGGCGAGCAACATAAGTCGAGTTAAATAAAGCTGGACTATGTGGCGGCGCTCGACATAGGTCGTGTGGCAATTTCAGCACGTAATGTTGCTGAGAGAGAGAGACAAGTGGTGGCAGGAGAGTAGCGAGCGTATGACTGCTCCAGACCACCGCGGCGAACCTACTGACACGAATCCCACCTCCTCCCTCCCTCTCTCACTCGCTATATACGGAATTGTATGGGGAAAGTGCCTAATTACATGCTTTTTGCACTCGCGTTGCACGGTTATTGCAAGAAAACTAGCCATCATAAAAGGATCGTTATGGTGTCATTCGAAAGCTCTGTTTATGCCCTTTCAGGGATAGATACTTGTTTTACGTTCTGGGTCTTATTTAGGCATGAAAATGATCACATAAACAGCCCTATTTTGGCTAAAAACACCCCGCTGGGCGGTACATATAAATAAACCGCATAGGCCGCTCGTAAGGTGTTAAGAGAGGTCCTTACCGTGCTGTTAGCTCCCTTGCTAGAGGACTTGTAACCGCTTTTTTCCCACGCGCCTCGAGCTAGTGCGAGTATATATACAGTTCCTCGCCACTCTCTCCCTCAGATCTGGTTTCTAGAACGCATCCATCTTTTTTCCTTGCTACCTGTCAGCCGCTCCGCACCTGAGAATCTTTCCTCTGCCTACCTCTCTCTTTTTCATATCTTTCACCACCTTTTTATTAATATTATACCCCCTCTGGTTAACTCTGCAAAATCAGCTTCATGCTGGCCAGTTGTATTGTGCGTTAAGGTCTGATATAACCCATGTATGTTAGTTGTTAAGATAAGTGGATCACGAAGCATTGGTTGGCTTTCATATTGCCACTTCCTTTAATTATTAGTGTTCTGCTGGATTAGATAATGCTAGACTAGGAGTCTGATATTATAAGGTATTGTTTCCTATAAGTGCTGGCTTTAGTTAAAAGCTGCACGACATACCTGAGAACTGGAGTTGATTGAGTAAATTCTAGTCTGTGTGCCATTAAGAGTAGAGCATGCACGAATGAGGGCTTTTTGCCTATACTATTCTGCACTGTTCTAAGCTCGTTGTTTGTCTTTGAGGTACGCCAGGAGAACGCTTAATACTTCGGTATTAAGGTTTCTCAAGAGAGCTACCCTTCCCTATAACGTAATATTTGACGCACAGACTTGAGATTTGCACTAGGCTATGCGGCATGCCATGCGCACCAGTATCTCGTATCATTGACTCTAGCTAGACTTTATCAGTCACAGTAGACATTAAGTATAATTATTAAACCAATTACTCTTCTTATGTATACCCGTTTATGATTACACAAGCATTTCGCAGCCTAGTTTGATGTATTGAGACACAAACGACTTAGGCTCTTTTGTTGATAGGAATACTGCATTGTCGTGGCGATTATTATTATTGTTGTAGTGTTTAGAATATTCTTGGCTCTGACGGCATTATATATTCTGCCTTTTTGTGTGCATAGCCTGCACGAGCATTGTTCCGCTGCCTGCCTTTTTGGGTTCCATTTCCGATACGAGCATCTTTATAGCATCTAACATTTAAAGAAGATTCCTTGTTAGTGTTGAAGGACTTTAGTGCACTTTCTTTCATGCAGGAGTGCCTGACATTTATTGATTAAAGTAACGTAAGCTGTAACTTCTCTTACCACCTTACTTTGCATACCATGACCAAGCACCTTCGGTTATAGGTAGTAATAGGCTGTTTTCACATAACATTAAGCCTAGAGTAGACGCACATTTATTGAGAGTTTGATAGCCTATTATTGCATATAGAACTCTGTAGAGTATTTGTGTTCTTTGTTCACTGGGAATATACATCAGAGGTTGGATCTAGCGCTTTCCGTTGTAGCATTTATGCCATTACTAGTCCAATGAATAAGAGCCCTGATATATTTGAACCCCAGTCGTAACACCCCTCACTGCCCGCTCTCTCTCTCTCTCTCAACTTCACACTACAATGCATCTTATATTCTACTCATGATATAAAATACTTCTCATTGTCACAGACGAAAATAAAGACCACCACTGGACTGTCTGTAACAATGCAAGTACTATGAAAGAAAGAACAACATTCTCTGATAACTGTAGCCCTTTTCACTGCCCTGGCGAGCGCTAATGGCTAACGAGAGGCGATTCTGCCAATGCTGGCAGGCGTCACAGGGGTCACCTGCTTTGTTTCTCTCCCTTTCTTTCTTGCTCTGGCTTGTATCCATTCGACCCCGTTCAGCCAACTGTTGTAAAATGTTTATCCCCATCCAGGTGTCGATTTCTTCCTGGCGAGCGATAACGAGCCAGCATTGTATGGAGAAATCCAGCTTCGCCGGAGACATATTTCTATCGAAAAATGTACAACTTTAGCTTACTGTCAAAACAAAGATATATATATGCTGGCTCGCTGCCGCTCGCCAGGAAAATATTGACACCTGGATGGGGGTAAACATCTTAAAACAGTAGGCTGAATGGGGCCGAATGGATACAAGCCAAAGAGAGAGGGAGAGAGAGAGATAAAAAGCGAGATGGGCCCCTTTAAGAACCTATTCTGGTCCTCCAGCAGTAACCCAGATGAGTCGTACCCCGTACTCCAAAGAGTTTGGGGATTTGCGGATTTTTAAGAGACACCCACACATACCTTGCAGTTTTATATATATCATTGATACAATGCATTCCTCTATGTATGCTTGCCTTCACTATATTACCTAGGTATTATTCTTGTGAGTGAGAAGTAAGGGGAAAAAAAAAAAAGGGAAGAAGAAATAGAAGGGAACATGCTTACATTACTGATATGTTTGTGGACATGCAGTAATGCAAGTAATGGTCGCTCTTCTGCAAAACTAAAATGGCTTACTTAACACTCAACGAGCGGCTAGGTTAATAACTTCTACTACCTGCCCAGCGGGCATATTTACCCTAAATGAGCTTCATTCCATGCTCTTTTTCATGCATAAAGAAGAGCCAGAGCGTAATACAATTATGTATCCGTGAAGGGGCGATAATTGAGCTTTCGAATGACACCAGAACCATCCTTCTACGACCACGGGTTCTCTTGCAACGATCGTGCAACATGAAGGAAAAATCCCTAAAATATGGTAATTTCCTTACATAATTCCCTGTCTAGCGAGGTAGTGGGTGTGGATGTGTGTGGAGGGGAGGGCAGTCGCGGCGCGCGCGGGAGCCGTGCTGAACGGTCAGAGCCAACCTACGCTCCTCCCACCGCTCGTCTCTCTCTCAGAGCCAATTATGTGCTCAAAATTGCATACCGCCTGAAGTCGGGCCCCGTCACATAGTCCTTGGTTCTCTAGACCGCCTTAAGTTGGGCCCCGCCAAAGAGGGGTTAAGAATGGGAAAGGGATGGGACCTTTTATTTCTATTTTTTTCATTTTTTGTTCTTAATAAAAAAAAAAGTGAGGGGGAAAATGCATCGCTATGGAAGCTATGGAACAAACGTAGTAATCCTGGGAATGGAGGCGAACTATTTATCTGTCCACCAATTGAAGATTTGGATTGTGTAACCGGTTACTACTGTATATATATTAACAATATCTTACTGAATGTATCAATTTATTGAAATAACAATGAGCGCAAATGAAAGGGCTTTCCGCTTAATTTATGGGGGGGCTGATGAACTGTTGAGGATAAGGGGAGAGGTGTCGTTTTTCTGGTCCCCTTTCTCCCTCATTTGTGTTGAGATAAGACGTTCGGTCCATTAGTTTGTCAATTTCAAGACATTTCGCCCCATTTCGTTGTCATTGTTAAGACCTATCATGTCATTTAGGTGTCGATTATTTCCTGGCGAGCGAAAGCGAGCCTGATTTTAAGAGGAACCGGCCTTCGGCCGGGAAATTTTCTACCGAAAAAGTACAAATTTATCTTGAAGGGGGGTCTTGTGGGTGTTTTTGTAAGTTTGATAGAGGTTTAGAAAACAAATTAAACCCCTTCCTTATACCATTGAGCCGAACCAGTAAATTATGCTGCACAATACCGCCTGAGCTTCCTTATTAATTTAAAACTCTGTAACTCAAATGATCTTTTGTGAAGTACTGGCATCAATGTTACCCAGGCATTTTATTATGCTTAAGGGAGCCCATCTCACTTTTTTCTCTTTCTCTCCCTCTCTGTTTGACTTGTATCCATTCGGCCCCAATCAGCATACTGTTTAAGACGTTTACCCCCATCCAGGTGTCAATATTTTTCTGGTAGCGAGCCAGCATATATATATTTTTGTTTTGACAGCAAATTAAATTTGTACTTTTTTCGATAGAAAAATGTCTCTGGTGAAGCCGGATTTATCCATGCAATGGTGGCTCGCTATCGCTCGCCAGGAAGAAATCGACACCTGGATGGGGATAAACGTCTTAAAACAGTGAGCTGAATGGGGCCGAATGGATACACGCCCGAGAAAGAGAGAAAAAGAGAGAAAGATAACAAAGGCAGGTGACCCCCCTTAGCATGTGAATCAGGTCCATTCGTATGCCATTATCCTATTACAAAGGCAGGTGACCCCCTTAACATGTGAATCAGGTCCATTCGTATGCCATTATCCTATTACAAAGGCAGGTGACCCCCTTAACATGTGAATCAGGTCCATTCGTATGCCATTATCCTATTACAAAGGTAGGTGACCCCCTTAACATGTGAATCAGGTCCATTCGTATGCCATTATCCTATTACAAAGGCAGGTGACCCCCTTAACATGTGAATCAGGTCCATTCGTATGCCATTATCCTATTACAAAGGCAGGTGACCCCGCTTAACATGTGAATCAGGTCCATTCGTATGCTATTGTCCTATTACAAAGGCAGGTGACCCCCTTAACATGTGAATCAGGTCCATTCGTATGCCATTATCCTATTCATACATATATTGTCGTTGTCCAGTATTAAGGGGAGGTTTTTAGTTGATTCCCTAGACTTCCATCAAACTTAAAATTACTCCCCCCTAGACCCACTTTCAAGATAAATTTGTACATTTTTCGGTAGAAAAATGTCCCGGCTGAAAGCCGGTTCCTCTTAAATTACAGGCTCGCTATCGCTCGCCAGGATAAAATCGACACCTAAATTGCACGAAAGGTCTTAAAATTGACAGAAATGGGTCGAAGGTTTTTAAAATCGTCAAAATAATGGGGCGAACGTCTTAAAATCTCAAAAGCAATGGGGCTAAACATGAGGGAGAAAGGGGTCAAGAAAAAAATCCCTCAAGTGGAGATCTCCCCTTAATGGAGAGTGCTGGAGGGACTTTGGTGACCCTGGTCTTCTCCTGGATGACCTAGATGTGGGTGAATTCCTATTTTGTTTTTGTGTGTTCATTGTTTTCTGTTGTGTTGTCCCTACTCGGGCTCTGTCTTGAGTCGACCAAACCCAGAAAAAAAGGAAAAGTGGGGATTGGGCCTGAGTATATACTGTAGATAGATAGATAGATAGATAGATAGATAGATAGATAGATAGATATAGTATTAACAATGAATGCATGTGTCAAGTTTGCATAAAGACAAGGATATTCCATTTGCACCTGATTGAGAGTTAGCCCAATTCAATCTGTTGCTTGCCTGACGTTGACTGAATGTGATTAGACTGCTAAAGGCACGTCGGGTTGGGTGAGAAGGAAGGAGGGAACTGGAGGAATAGGCATAACACAGAGGAACAGAGGAAATGTAAATACTACACTTCCAAAAATGCAGGCCAACACTCTTGAAATGTAAACTCTGTAACACAAAAACAAATTAGCAAATAGGCTATAAATTCCCACACCTCCCTGGTTAAGGGGGCCCACCTCACTTTTTTTCTCTTTCTCTCCCTCTCTCTTTGGCTTGTATCTATTGGGCCCCATTAACATGCAGCCTACTGTTTTAAGACGTTTACCCACATCCAGGTGTCAATATTTTACTGGCGAGCGGTAGCAAGCCAGCATATATATATATTTGTTTTGACAGCAAATTAAATTCGTACATTTTTCGATAGAAAAATGTCTCCGGTGAAGCCTGATTTCTTCATACAATGCTGGCTCGCTATCGCTCGCCAGGAAGAAATCGACACCTGGATGGGAATAAACGTCTTTAAACAGTTGGCTGAATGGGGATGAATGGATACAAGCCAGGGAAAGAGAGAAAAGGAGAGAAAGGTAACAAAAAAAGCCGGTGACCCCCCTTAACATTTTCCCAATTGGCAGAAATATTTGCTAAATTTCGCTTGTCGCTTTTGACTTACAGAGGTTAGTGGTCAATTTGTGTGGCCTATTTATAATGAATAGGGTATATGGTGTAATGGTTTAGGTGCTTATGTTCTGGGTGTGGTGTCCCGGGTTCGAATCCCGGGAGGGCCATATGCGTTCATTAGTTTATAAGTACATTGGGGTTTGTAGTTGATGATTAATGTTAAGGGGGGTCACCGGCTTTTTTCATTTTCTCTCCTTTTCTTTCTGTCCCTGGCTTGTATCCATTCGGCCCCATTCAGCCAACTGTTTTAAGACGTTTATCCCCATCCAGGTGTCGATTTCTTCCTGGCGAGCGATAGCGAGCCATCACTCTATGGAGAAATCCGGCTTCGCCGGAGAAATTTTTCAATCGAAAAATGTACAAATTTAGCTTGCTGTCAAAACAAAAATATTGGGTTCTAGTCATGTGGTGATGGGCTGGTCTATCAGAGTGAGAGCTGAGCAATCTCTGGCATACCCATAGCTTACTCTGACTGTTCCTTTAACTTATATATTTTCTAGATCTCAAGTGACGGCGTCTCTTCCGTGGATTGATCTCCCAATCTACCAAGATTGGGAGAGATTTGTCCCTTGCCCCTCAACTTTCTCTTCATAATTGCTGAGGGGCACAGGGCCCTGGGTGGGGCTTTGGTTTCCCGGGTATTTCCGCACCCTCCTCAGCTCCCCGCCATGGAGTGGCTTCGGTCACCCAGGCTTTATTGTGGTCGGCAGGGAGGGTTCTGTGGGGGCGCTCGGTTATGGCCATGGAATTGCTCGGGGCCTTGGGGCTGTTCGGCCAGGCAGCTTGGGGAACAACAACAACAACAACAACAACAAAAATATATTTACAGTATGCTGGCTCGCTACCGCTCGCCAGGAAAATATTGACACCTGGATGGCGGTAAACGTCTTAAAACAGTAGGCTGAATGGGGACGAATGGATACAAGCCAAAGAGAGAGGGAGAGAGGGAGCAAAAAAGTGAGGTGGGCTCCCTTACGAACTGGGTGTAACTTATAGCAAGTTATACCGAAAGCGGAATGGAGAGCGGACAACCACATGATGCAAAATGATCGAAATTGAAGGTAAACTATAGACAACAAATTAAACATATATAGGTGTGTGTGAAATAAACATATTTAGGTGTGTGTGAAATAAACATATTTAGGTTTGTGTGAAATAAACATATTTAGGTGTGTGTGAATGAAACATATTTAGGTGTGTGTGAATGAAACATATTTAGGTGTGTGTGAATTATACATATTTAGGTGTGTGTGAAATAAACATATTTAGGTGTGTGTGAATGAAACATATTTAGGTGTGTGTGAATTATACATATTTAGGTGTGTGTGAATTAAACATATTTAGGTATGTGTGAATTAAACATATTTATGTGTGTGTGAATTAAACATATTTTTGTGTGTGTGAATTAAACATATTTAGGTGTGTGTGAATTAAACATATTTAGGTGTGTGTGAATTATACATATTTAGGCGTGTGTGAATTAAACATTTAGGTGTGTGTGAATTAAACATATTTAGGTGTGTGTGAATTAAACATATTTAGGTGTGTGTGAATTAAACATATTTAGGTGTGTGTGAATTAAACATATTTAGGTGTGTGTGAATTATACATATTTAGGTGTGTGTGAATTAAACATATTTAGGTGTGTGTGAATTAAACATATTTAGGTGTGTGTGAATTATACATAATATTTAGGTGTGTGTGAATTAATATATTTAGGTGTGTGAATTAAACATATTTAGGTGTGTGTGAAATAAACATATTTAGGTGTGTGTGAAATAAACATATTTAGGTGTGTGTGAAATAAACATATTTAGGTGTGTGTGAAATAAACATATTTAGGTGTGTGTGAATGAAACATATTTAGGTGTGTGTGAATGAAACATATTTAGGTGTGTGTGAATTATACATATTTAGGTGTGTGTGAAATAAACATATTTAGGTGTGTGTGAATGAAACATATTTAGGTGTGTGAATTATACATATTTAGGTGTGTGTGAATTAAACATATTTAGGTATGTGTGAATTAAACATATTTATGTGTGTGAATTAAACATATTTTTGTGTGTGTGAATTAAACATATTTAGGTGTGTGTGAATTAAACATATTTAGGTGTGTGTGAATTATACATATTTAGGCGTGTGTGAATTAAACATTTAGGTGTGTGTGAATTAAACATATTTAGGTGTGTGTGAATTAAACATATTTAGGTGTGTGTGAATTAAACATATTTAGGTGTGTGTGAATTAAACATATTTAGGTGTGTGTGAATTATACATATTTAGGTGTGTGTGAATTAAACATATTTAGGTGTGTGTGAATTAATATATTTAGGTGTGTGAATTAAACATATTTAGGTGTGTGTGAATTAAACATATTTAGGTGTGTGTGAATTAAACATATTTAGGTGTGTGTGAATTATACATATTTAGGTGTGTGTGAATTAAACATATTTAGGTGTGTGTGAATTAAACATATTTAGGTGTGTGTGAATTAAACATATTTAGGTGTGTGTGAATTAAACATATTTAGGTGTGTGAGAATTAAACATATTTAGGTGTGTGTGAATTAAACATATTTAGGTGTGTGTGAATTATACATATTTAGGTGTGTGTGAATTATACATATTTAGGCGTGTGTGAATTAAACATATTTAAGTGTGTGTAAATTATACATATTTAGGTGTGTGAATTTGTATTTTGTTTTTGAGTGCTCATTGTTTTCTGTTGTGTTTTGTGTTGTCCCGATTCTGGGTCTGTCTTGAGTCGGCTTACCCCCCCCCCCCTTCACCCAAAAACAAAACAAAAACAAAACAAAAACAAAAACACACACAAAACAAAATAGGAAAGGTGGGGATTGGGCCTAAGTTTATACAGTAGATAGATAGATAGCAAAAATAAGATCTGAAGTTGAGGGATTATGCTAATATTGAGTTGAAGGATTGTGGCGGCTTATATATTTATTGAGTTTAGAATAAAACTTAATAACAATTGCATACTAAGACTTATACGGGGGTCACCGTTTTTTTTTTTTTTATCTTTCTCTCCTTTTCTCTCTTTCCCTGGCTAGTATCCATTCGGCCCCATTCAGCCAACTGTTTTAAGACGTTATCCCCATCCCGGTGTCGATTTGTTCCTGGAGCGATAGCGAGCCAGCATTATATAGAGAAATCCGGCTTCGCCGGAGACATTCTTCTATTGAAAAATGAAAAAAATTAGCTTGCTGTCAAAACAAAATATATAGATGCTGGCTCGCTACCGCTCGCCAGGAAAATATTGGCACCTGGATGGGGGCAAATGTCTTAAAACAGCAGGCTGAATGGGGCCGAATGGATACAAGCCAAATAGAAAGGGAGTGAAAGAGAAAAAAGCGAGGTGGGCTCCCTTAAACAAGAGTAGTTATATAATTACGAATGGTAATTATATTTAATAGAAGAAAACCTTTACTAAAAACAGATATGAAGTTAACAGATTTGCCATTCAAGAACGATTCCATGTATAATCCTGTATAATCCTGTAGAAGCTATATCATTAGGCGATTATAAGAATAAGAAAGCTCTGATAACAATGATTGTATAGAATGAAAAGGACATACATAGACAGAAGAGGATAAAAGGATATACATAGACAGAAGAGAACAAAAGGACATACATAGACAGAAGAGAACAAAAGGACATACAGAGACAGAAGAGGACAAAAGGACATACATAGACAGAAGAGAACAAAAGGACATAACATAGACAGAAGAGAACAAAAGGACATACATAGACAGAAGAGAACAAAAGGACATACATAGACAGAAGAGAACAACAGTATATATATAGACAGAAGAGAACAAAAGGACATACATAGACAGAAGAGAACAAAAGGACATAACATAGACAGAAGAGAACAAAAGGACATACATTGACAGAAGAGAACAAAAGGACATACATAGACAGAAGAGAACAAAAGGACATACATAGACAGAAGAGGATAAAAGGACATACATAGACAGAAGAGGACAAAAGGACATACATAGACAGAAGAGAACAAAAGGACATACATAGACAGAAGAGAACAAAAGGACATACATAGACAGAAGAGAACAAAAGGACATAACATAGACAGAAGAGAACAAAAGGACATACATTGACAGAAGAGAACAAAAGGACATACATAGACAGAAGAGAACAAAAGGACATACATAGACAGAAGAGGATAAAAGGACATACATAGACAGAAGAGGACAAAAGGACATACATAGACAGAAGAGAACAAAAGGACATACATAGACAGAAGAGAACAAAAGGACATACATAGACAGAAGAGAACAAAAGGACATACATAGACAGAAGAGAACAAAAGGACATACATAGACAGAAGAGGACAAAAGGACATACATAGACAGAAGAGAACAAAAGGACATAACATAGACAGAAGAGAACAAAATGACATACATAGACAGAAGAGAACAAAAGGACATACATAGACAGAAGAGAACAAAAGGACATACATAGACAGAAGAGAACAACAGTATATACATAGACAGAAGAAACAAAAGGACATACATAGACAGAAGAGAACAAAAGAACATACATAGACAGAAGAGAACAAAAGGACATACATAGACAGAAGAGAACAAAAGGACATACATAGACAGAAGAGAACAAAAGGACATACATAGACAGAAGAGAACAAAAGGACATACATAGACAGAAGAGAACAAAAGGACATACATAGACAGAAGAAAACAAAAGGACATACAGAGACAGAAGAGAACAAATGTATATACATAGACAGAAGAGAACAAAAGGACATACATAGACAGAAGAGAACAAAAAGACATACATAGACAGAAGAGAGCAAAAGGACATACAGAGACAGAAGAGAACAAAAGGACATACATAGACAGAAGAGAACAAAAAGACATACAGACCCAGAAGAGAACAAAAGGACATACATAGACAGAAGAGAACAAAAGGACATACATAGACAGAAGAGAACAAAAGGACATACATAGACAGAAGAGAACAAAAGGACATACATAGACAGAAGATAACAAAATAACATACATAGACAGAAGAGAACAAAAGGACATACATAGACAGAAGAGAACAAAAGGACATACATAGACAGAAGAGAACAAAAGGACATACATAGACAGAAGAGGACACAAGGACATACATAGACAGAAGAGGACAAAAGGACATACATAGACAGAAGAGGACAAAAGGACATACATAGACAGAAGAGAACAAAAGGACATAACATAGACAGAAGAGAACAAAAGTACATATATAGACAAAAGAGAACAAAAGGACATACATAGACCGAAGAGAACAACAGTATATACATAGACAGAAGAGGAAAAAAGGACATACATAGACAGAAGAGAACAAAAGGACATACATAGACAGAAGAGAACAAAAGGACATACATAGACAGAAGAGAACAAAAGGACATACATACACAGAAGAGAACAAAATGACATACAGAAGAGAACAAAAGTATATACATAGACAGATGAGAACAAAGGGACATACATAGACAGAAGAGAACAAAAAGACATACATAGACAGAAGAGAGCAAAAGGACATACAGAGACAGAAGAGAACAAAAGGACATACATAGACAGAAAAGAACAAAAGGACATACAGACCCAGAAGAGAACAAAAGGACATACATAGACAGAAGAGAACAAAAGGACATACATAGACAGAAGAGAAAAAAAGGACATACATAGACAGAAGAGAACAAAAGAACATACATAGACAGAAGAGAACAAAAGAACATACATAGACAGAAGAGAACAAAAAGACATACATTGACAGAAGAGAACAAAAGGACATACATAGACAGAAGAGAACAAAAGGACATACATAGACAGAAGAAACAAAAGGACATACATAGACAGAAGAAACAAAAGGACATACATAGACAGAAGAGAACAAAAGGACATACATAGACAGAAGAGAACAAAAGGCCATACATAGACAGAAGAGAGAACAAAAGGCCATACATAGACAGAAGAGAACAAAAGGACATACATAGACAGAAGAGAACAAAAGGACATACATAGACAGAAGAGGACAAAAGGACATACATAGACAGAAGAGGACAAAAGGACATACATAGACAGAAGAGGACACAAGGATATACATAGACAGAAGAGAACAAAAGGACATACATAGACAGAAGAGAACAAAAGGACGTACATAGACAGAAGAGAACAAAAGGACATACATAGACAGAAGAGAACAAAAGGACATACATAGACAAAAGAGAACAAATGGACATACATAGACAGAAGAGAACAAAAGGACATACATATACAGAAGAGAACAAAAGGACATACATAGACAGAAAAGAACAAAAGAACATACATAGACAGAAGAGGACAAAAGGACATACATAGACAGAAGAGGACAAAAGGACATACATAGACCGAAGAGAACAAAAGGACATACATAGACAGAAGAGAACAAAAGGACATACATAGACAGAAGACAACAAAAGGACATACATAGACAGAAGAGAACAAAAGGACATACATAGACAAGAAACAAAAGGACATACATAGACAGAAGAGAACAAAAGGACATACATAGACAGAAGAGAACAAAAGGACATACATAGACAGAAGAGGACAAAAGGACATACATAGACAGAAGAGGACAAAAGGACATACATAGACAGAAGAGAACAAAAGGACATACATAGACAGAAGAGAACAAAAGGACATACATAGACAAAAGATAACAAATGGACATACATAGACAGAAGAGAACAAAAGGACATACATAGACAGAAGAGAACAAAAGGACATACATAGACAGAAAAGAACAAAAGAACATACATAGACAGAAGAGGACAAAAGGACATACATAGACAGAAGACAACAAAAGGACATACATAGACAGAAGAGAACAAAAGGACATACATAGACAGAAGAGAACAAAGGGACATACATAGACAAGATAACAAAAGGACATACATAGACAGAAGAGGACAAAAGGACATACATAGAGAGAAGAGAACAAAAGGACATACATAGACATAAGAGAACAAAAAGACATACATAAACAGAAGAGAACAAAAGGACATACATAGACAGAAGAGAACAAAAGGACATACATAGACAGAAGAGAACAAAAGGACATACATAGACAGAAGACAACAAAAGGACATACATAGACAGAAGAGAACAAAAGGACATACATAGACAAGAAACAAAAGGACATACATAGACAGAAGAGAACAAAAGGACATACATAGACAGAAGAGAACAAAAGGACATACATAGACAAAAGAAAACAAATGGACATACATAGACAGAAGAGAACAAAAGGACATACATAGACAGAAGAGAACAAATGGACATACATAGACAGAAGAGAACAAAAGGACATACATAGACAGAAGAGAACAAAAGGACATACATAGACAGAAGAGGACAAAAGGACATACATAGACAGAAGAGGACAAAAGGACATACATAGACAGAAAACAACAAAAGGACATACATAGACAGAAGAGAACAAAAGGACATACATCGACAGAAAAGAACAAAATGACATAACATAGACAGAAGAGAACAAACGGACATACATAGACAGAAGAGAACAAAAGGACATATATAGACAGAAGAGAACAAAAGGACATGCACAGACAGAAGAGGACAACACGACATACATAGACAGAAGACAACAAAAGGACATACATAGACAGAAGAGAACAAAAGGACATACATAGACAGAAAAGAACAAAAGGACATTACATAGACAGAAGAGAACAAAGGGACTTACATAGACAGAAGAGAACAAAAGGACATACATAGACAGAAGAGAACAAAAGGACATACATAGATAGAAGAGAACAAAACTACATACATAGACAGAAGAGAACAAAAGGACATAACATAGACAGAAGAGAACAAAAGGACATAGATAGACAGAAGATAACAAAAGGACATACATAGACAGAAGAGAACAAAAGGACATACATAGACAGAAGAGAACAACAGTATATACATAGACAGAAGAGAACAAAAGGACATACATAGACAGAAGAGAACAAAAGGACATACATAGACAGAAGAGAACAAAAGGACATACATAGACAGAAGAGAAAAAAAAGGACATAGATAGACAGAAGATAACAAAAGGACATACATAGACAGAAGAGGACAAAAGGACATACATAGACAGAAGAGAACAAAAGGACATAACATAGACAGAAGAGAACAAAAGGACATACATAGAGAGAAGAGAACAAAAGGACATACATAGACAGAAGAGAACAACAGTATATACATAGACAGAAGAGAACAAAAGGACATACATAGACAGAAGAGAACAAAAGGACATACATAGACAGAAGAGAACAAAAGGACATACAGAGACAGAAGAGAACAAAAGTATATACATAGACAGAAGAGATCAAAAGGATGTACATAGACAGAAGAGAACAAAAAGACATACATAGACAGAAGAGAGCAAAAGGACATACAGAGACAGAAGAGAACAAAAGGACATACATAGACAGAAGAGAACAAAAGGACATACAGACCCAGAAGAGAACAAAAGGACATACATAGACAGAAGAGAACAAAAGGACATACATAGACAGAAGAGAACAAAAGGACATACATAGACAGAAGAGAACAAAAGAATATACATAGATAGAAGAGAACAAAAGGACATACATAGACAGAAGAGAACAAAAGGACATACATAGACAGAAGAGAACAAAAGGACATACATAGACAGAAGAGGACAAAAGGACATACATAGACAGAAGAGGACAAAAGGACATACATAGACAGAAGAGAACAAAAGGACATAACATAGATAGAAGAGAACAAAAGTACATATATAGACAAAAGAGAACAAAAGGACATACATAGACCGAAGAGAACAACAGTATATACATAGATAGAAGAGGACAAAAGGACATACATAGACAGAAGAGAACAAAAGGACATACATAGACAGAAGAGAACAAAAGGACATACATAGACAGAAGAGAACAAAAGGACATACATACACAGAAGAGAACAAAATGACATACAGAGACAGAAGAGAACAAAAGTATATACATAGACAGAAGAGAACAAAGGGACATACATAGACAGAAGAGAACAAAAAGACATACATAGACAGAAGAGAGCAAAAGGACATACAGAGACAGAAGAGAACGAAAGGACATACATAGACAGAAGAGAACAAAAGGACATACAGACCCAGAAGAAAACAAAAGGACATACATAGACAGAAGAGAACAAAAGGACATACATAGACAGAAGAGAAAAAAAGGACATACATAGACAGAAGAGAACAAAAGAACATACATAGACAGAAGAGAACAAAAGGACATACATTGACAGAAGAGAACAAAAGGACATACATAGACAGAAGAGAACAAAAGGATATACATAGACAGAAGAGGACAAAAGGACATACATAGACAGAAGAGGACAAAAGGACATACATAGACAGAAGAGGACAAAAGGACATACATAGACAGAAGAGGACAAAAGGACATACATAGACAGAAGATAACAAAAGGACATACATAGACAGAAGAGGACAAAAGGACATACATAGACAGAAGAGAACAAAATGACATACATAGACAGAAGAGGTCAAAAGGACATACATAGACAGAAGAGAACAAATGGACATACATAGACAGAAGAGAACAAAATGACATACATAGACAGAAGAGAACAAAAGGACATACATAGACCTAAGAGGACAAAAGGACATACATAGACAGAAGAGGACAAAAGGACATACATAGACAGAAGACAACAAAAGGACATACATAGACAGAAGAGAACAAAAGGACATACATCGACAGAAAAGAACAAAAGGACATAACATAGACAGAAGAGAACAAACGGACATACATAGACAGAAGAGAACAAAAGGACATATATAGACAGAAGAGAACAAAAGGACATGCATAGACAGAAGAGGACAACACGACAAGCATAGACAGAAGACAACAAAAGGACATACATAGACAGAAGAGAACAAAAGGACATACATAGACAGAAAAGAACAAAAGGACATTACATAGACAGAAGAGAACAAAGGGACATACATAGACAGAAGAGAACAAAAGGACATACATAGACAGAAGAGAACAAAAGGACATACATAGATAGAAGAGAACAAAACTACATACATAGACAGAAGAGAACAAAAGGACATAACATAGACAGAAGAGAACAAAAGGACATAACATAGACAGAAGAGAACAAAAGGACATACATAGACAGAAGAGAACAAAAGGACATACATAGACAGAAGATAACAAAAGGACATACATACACAGAAGAGAATAAAAGGACATACATAGACAGAAAAGAACAAAAGGACATACATAGACAGAAAAGAACAAAAGGACATACATAGACAGAACAGAACAAAAGGACATACATAGACAGAAGAGAACAAAAGGACATACATAGACAGAAGTGAACAAAAGGACATACATAGACAAGAGAACAAAAGGACATACATAGACAGAAGAGAACAAAAGAACATACATAGACAGAAAAGAACAAAAGGACATACATAGACAGAAGAGGACAAAAGGACATACATAGACAGAAGACAACAAAAGGACATACATAGACAGAAGAGAACAAAAGTATATACACAAGAGAAACAAGTAATGGTTAAGGGAACCCGCCTCGCTTTTTTTCTCTTTCTCTCCCTTTCTCTTTGGTTTGTATCCATTCGGCCCATTTGACGTTTACTCCCATCTAGGTGTCAATATTTTACTGGCGAGCGGCAGCGAGCCAGCATATATATATTTTTGTTTTGACAGCAAGCTAAATTTGTAAATTTTTCGATAGAAAAATGTCTCCGGCGAAGCCGGTTTTCTCCATACAATGCTGGCTCGCTATCGCTTGCCAGGAAGAAATCGACACCTGGATGGGGATAAACGTCTTAAAACAGTTGGCTGAATGGGGCCGAATGGATGCAAGCGAGAGAAAAGGAGAGTAAGATAAAAAAAAGACGATGACCCTCCCCCCCCTTAAGAGAGGAAAGGCGTATTTATTTGCTTATATAGGCCTATTCATCTTTTTATTATTTGTTTTTAGTTTACTCCATAGACCACCAGCTTAAAATTAAACCCCCTAGACCCCCTTCAAGATAAATGCTTACATATTTTCGGTAGACAAATGTCCTGGCCGAAGGCCGGTTCCTCCTAACATTACAGGTTCGCTATCGCTCGCCTAGAAATAATCGATACCAAAATGGCACGAAAGGTCCTATTACTGACAAAACAATGGGGTTGAGACGCTTGTTCTTACGTTGGTCCGAGCAATACTGTAAGGCTGGAGTTAAGCCGATTTCACACGAGCAATTTTTCCGTCAATTTATACGGGCAATTATGGTCTGGAAGCTTCAAAAATTACACCTTATCAGAATTCAGCCGCCTAACATAATCTGCCTTCAGTTTAGTTGCCGATATCAGTGTGAATAAGTCCCGAAATAATACAACGAAAAACTTGCTCATGGAAAATTTACGGAAAAAGCGCTTGTTAGACAGCGGCTTTAACCCCTTGAGGATTATGGTGTATTTTGACAGCGATATCGCAAGGCAGCTTGAATAATTGATAAAGTTGAGTGAAAGGTTTGGACTGTGGAGTACAAGATTTCCGACTTAGCGAAACCAGGAGGCCAATAGGGATTTGGTATTGGGGAAAGTATCTCACTTTCCGGTTCGAGTGAGTTATATAAAGGCTTTGGGGGAATGGGTACTGTGTGTTTTAGAGTGTGTATGTATTTTGTCAATGGATATGTGTGTATTTTTCTATGTGTGTCAATGTGTGTGTTTTGAGAGTTGTATGTATGAAATGTTTGTACAATTCCGTTCACGTCAAAGTAGTTTGGAGTGGTGTGCCGACTTCAATGAACATGCCCCATGAGGCATATAAATAGGGGCATGTATGAACAACCTATGACACACACAAACATCGCGCCGTGCAGGACACATCTCCACGGACCGCACCACTTACCCAAGCACCAACATGGACCCCAACCACCACTCAACGTTGCTAAGAATGGACATACTCATCATGGATATCAAGTTGACCATGTTGACTAAGGAAGTCACACAGCTGCAAGAACAGAAAAAAAGGGAAGTGCAGAAAAGAAGGATGTGGGTTTGGCCATGGCTACAGAGACGGCCTTCTCATGGCATCTTTGACCAGCTCCTGAAACAACAACGGCTCGAGGATAGGAAGGCATTTGGCAATTACCTGAGCATTGACTTCAGCATGTCACGGAGATAGTGCACAGGGTGGGACTCAGGATACAAAAGAAGGACACATTCTGGCAAAATGCACTAACACCAGCATTATGTGTGGCTCTCACCCTGCAATTCCTAGCAACAGGGGTCTTCTACACAAGTCACTAGTACAACTTTAGAGTCTCCCATAACTGCATCTCCCACAACCTGCAAGACAATCAGTTGCTTAGAACCAGGATGAAGTTCTGAGACATCGACAGACACCAAATGAGTGGAGGGAGGTGGCAAGGCAAATTTCCCACATGCTCTGGGTTCCCTACATGGACAGGATGTGGCACACTACTACAACTACAAGGGATTTAATTCAATTGTCCTCCTGGCCCTAGTTGATGCTGAATGTAAGTTTCTCTATTGTGATGTTGGTGCATACAGATGTGGCTCTGATAGGAGTATATTTGGTGAAACAGAACTCAGAACTGCCCTGGAAAACAACACAGCAGGACTACCACCTTCTGAGCCACTGCCCCATTATGTGAGGTCCATATCATATTTCATTCTTAAGGATGCTGCTTTCCCACTGAAAAATTGACTCATGAAGCCCCTCGGACTATGTAACCTGACCAAGGAGGAGAGCATCTACAACTACCGGTCGAATGGTAGGATTTTCCTTGTTCCTAATAAAAATAAGAAATGTTCACACCTAGCTAGAGTTGACTATAGCATGGACACTTGTCCTTACTGTCGGTGGTTCGAGCCCAACTGGGGGGGGGGGGGGGTCATGAATTCCACCCATACCGCACTTCTTGTAAGGGTACTGTCAAAATAATATGGTCATATCAACTCGTCTCTTACTAATTCTCCATAATATTCTTCAGAGTTTTTTTATTGTGTACCTCCTAAGTTGGCACCTACCTTCAACACATTCCCGCCCCTATTTCTTCCAACTCTCTCACCCAAGAGTAAACCGATTTCCCCGGCCTTTCTTCCATTCAACTAGCAAACTCTCGAACTCTCTCCTTTAATCTATCTTTCTTTCAACCTGTGACTTAAACTGTTTCAAGGTCCGTGTATCCAGCCATTTTGACTCTAACTCCCTTGAATTTGGCTCCCTATCACTCTAAATTTGGGAGGACAGTCATTAAGGGGGTAGTGCCTGGTTTTTGGTCTATACTGTATATATATTTATTAATATATTTTTGAGTTTCCTCGCTGGACCTCCATCAAGCTTAGAAAAACTCCCTCTAGACCCCCTTTCAAGATAAATGTCTACAGTTATCGGCCAAAGGCTGGTTCCTTCTAACATTAGAGGCTCGCTATCGTTCGCTAGGTAAATATCGACACAAAGGGTACAAAAGGTTTAATATTGAAAAAAAAAAAATGAGGCGAAAAGTCTGAAAAGCGCGAAGCTAATAAAATGACCGTCTTAAAATCTCAAAACTAATATGCTAAACATGAGGGAGAAGGAGTTACAGAAAAAAAAAGTATACCCCCTTAAAGACCACTTTATGTTTAGTCTCCTTCTTACGCATAAACAACAAAGAGATAAATATAAGTCAAATGAGGGAGAGAGAGAATGAGAGTGAGAGTGAGTGAGCATGTGTGTGAGAGAGAGAGAGAGAGAGAGAGCGAGAGCGAAAACGAGAACGAGAGAGTGCTTTCGCTTGTTGGCTAACCCTTGAAACGTTAATTATTTCTAGGAATCGTTGTGGCGATGAAAACTCTTGGCAGAAAATGTTGCCAGAACGTTTGTGTGTGTGAGAGATGAAAGTCAATACCGGCCCATACTGTTTTGTTCAGGAAATATTAGATAACGGTAATATGGTTGAGGTCTTGTACAGTAAGTAATATTTCTGGATACTTTAACTACTGCGTATATTTTGATAAATAGATATATACTGTATGTTTCAGTTTCCTCGCTTTCACTCTCTCTCTCTCTCTCTCTCTCTCACACACAAACACATACATATACACTCACTTAGTCTCTCTCTCACACACACACACTAACACTCTCTCTCTCCTTTGTGCACTGTTTTTCACGTTTAAAAAAAAGAAAAAGGTAAAGTACTCGTTCGTATCAAATTGCGTTTTGAGACATGCTTTGATCTTGAGTGTCGCGATATTGATCTTGTGTGGGTTGTAAGTGCGTGTGTGCGCGCGTGTGTGTGTGTGTGTTGTGAGTGCGTGCTTGTGTGTGTGTTAGTGTGTCTCTGTGAAAGTATGTGAGTGTGTCTGTGTGAGAGAATGAATTTGGTTGTGTGTGTGTGCGTGTGAAAGTGTGTGAGTGTGTCTGTGTGTGAGAGAATAAATGTGGTTGGGCTTGGTGGGTCATTTATATTATGAGCCCTCATGATTGCCTCGGGTATTTCCTAGGAATGTGTGTGTGTGTACTGTATGCTTGTGTGTGTGTGTGTGTGTGTGTGTGTGTGTTTGTGTATGTGTGTACCGTATGCTTTGTTTGGTAGCGATAGTGTGTTATGTACGGGTGTGGGTATTGGTTTTGTCTGCGTGTGTGACTGTGATTGTTGTGCATATCTGTGTGAATGGTTCCCTTTAATGTATGTGTAACTTGCACGACTATTATACTGCAAAAATGCACTTGGATATGACCCAGATATGACTGTGTTCTGTGTAATTCAGGTGAGTGACTGACTATGTTTGTATATGATATGTAGCCCAGGGTTTTATAGGTGTATGTATCAATATATATATATATATATTTTTTTTTAAGAGACAATGAACGGAGGAAAGAAAACACAGATAAAACAAAACGGTCCATGTGCCTAAAGGCATCCTCCATTCATAAAATGTTTGTAACAACTGGATTTAAACATTTGTAGAATGTAAGTTTGTGGAAAGCAACTGGGAAAATATCTGTAGAATAATGCAAGGGATGTAACGTTTCTTCGTATGGATAATTTAGGAAGGTCCTGTGTTATTGCAGGGTTATTGATTAATCTAATAGCTTTATTTTGAATTTTGTCCAACTGCCTCAATGCAGCCACTCTACTTCCACTCCACAGAGGTGAACAGTAATCCATCTGAGAACGCACATGACTTTTATATATTACGGCCAACTGCTCGTCAGTGAAGAATTCTCGAACTCTGTACAGGAGTCCCAGTTTTTTAGAGGCATTCTTAGCAATGCTTCTAACATAATGTGTCCAGCTCAAGTTAGTAGTTAATGTTACACCGAGAATGTCAATACTAGGGGAAGTGGGAATATTTACATCATTAAACAATATATGGGAGTCAGTGAGATTCTGTCGGTTAGAAAATTGAATGTACTTGGTTTTTTGTGCATTAAAGGAAACTAGATTATTTTGTCCCCATTCATTAATTCTATATATATACATATATATATATATATATATATATATATATATATATATATATATATATGTACTGTATATATATATATATAGAGAGAGAGAGATACAGTGTTTTTCAGTTGACGTTTTCAAGTGACAGAAAAGTGTTTCGGAATTGCTCTAGGGATTTGAGTCTCCTACCGTTGATTGAAATATTCATATTAGTTGTATCATCCCTAGTGTGATTCCGAAACACTTCTCTAACCCTGTTATCCACGTGTAAACAAAGCCTCTCTGCCCTGCGCTAGTTTTGAAATATTCGTTTTTGCCCCTTAGACTGCATTTGAACTTTTTATGTGTAATATCTCCATAATTATAAATACTCACCCCGAACGTCATATAATAAAATAGTCTTTTTATTGCCGGACTAATACGTCCTATAATATATGAAAACGTCAACTGAAACACCCTGTATATATATATATATATATATTGTTATGTAATCAAGAATTAATATTGATTATATAAGCCAGATTAGTAAAATAGTTAAGTTTCCCACTCATTTGTTTGACTCTCGAGAGCTCTAGACCTGTCAGGATTCAGTCTGTCTTTCCCAGCATTACGTCATTACATTCACGAGTGCAGTAGAATATTCTAGTTTCTCTGGTGACATATATACCCCCTGAGTCCTCGCAGTTTTCACTCACAGACCTACTGACTCACCACGCCTGGTCTCTCTCTGTACATAGTGACTCATATACTTAGTGAAGTGACATATCTCTCCTGGCTACCATCTAACGTTTAAGGGGACCGACCGGTTATTTACTAAGTTCCAGGTCTTACTTTCAATGTAAATGAAATTTGGCACAGGTGTATGTGACCATAAAACTAGGTAAAAATATATATATATTTTTTTTGTTGCTTTTTACTTCAATTTAGGTAAAACAAAGATGAAAACTATAGCACTACTAAGACACATATAATTCCTACAGAAATCCCTGTAGCACCTGCTGTATGTGATCAAACAATTCACAATAGGTGTGTCTGTAGTTTTTATATATTTTGTGTATTGTTGGATTTAGGTGATTATGAATTAAGGTTAAATTATTTTGTAGCATTTAACGACTGTGACAACATGCTGCAAAAAAACAAAGTTGGTTAGAGTAAATTAGCTTTATAGATAATGTAGAGTTTTTAACCCTTGTTTAGCGGGGCCGGACTTAAGTCGGTCTAGAGAAGAAAGGATTATGTGGCGGGGACCGACTTAAGGCGGTGTGCAATTTTGAGCAATATTTGGCTCTGAGAGGGAGACGAGCGGTGGGAGGAGCGTAGGTCGGCTCTGACCGTTCGGCACGGGTCCCGCGCGGCAACTGACGTCGCCTCCACACACATCCACACTCACTGCCTCGCTACACAGGGAATTATGTAAGGAAATTACCATATTTTAGGGATTTTTCCTTCGTCTTGCACGATCGTTGCAAGAGAACGCGTGGTCGTAGAAGGATGATTCTGGTGTCATTGGAAAGCTCAACTATCGCCCTTTCAGGGATACATAATTGTATTACGCTCTGGCTCTTGTTTATACATGAAAAAGAGCACGGAAACAAGGTAGTTTAGGGTAAAACCACCCGCTTGGCGGGTAGTAGAAGTTACTGACGGGCCCGCTCGTAAGGCGTTAATTACCTTTCCAATGGTATATTCACCATTCCTATAGGTCCAATAATACATTTATTATAAGATCCCAAAGTGTGACAAAACAGTTTTGAGAAAAACATGTGAAAGTCTAAGGTAATTATATGAACATTTTTAACTTTTTGTTTATTTTACAATATGTTACGCAGGAACACGGCAGAGTAGAAGATAAAGCGTATGGGAGGTTGTAGAGTATTTTACGCTCTTTCCATTTATATATGTAGGCTATGATCCTCGTACGACCAATAGTTACTGAGCATGCCAATTTCAAAGTTTGCTATATAACGTTTTTAGAAATATAGGAAAAGTTTGGAAAACATAAACAAACACAAAATTTCCAATGGGTTTTCATTAATAACATTTCACTGGCTTATGAAGGGATATTGAGTAAACACGTAGTACACCTAATGGTATTTTCAGGAATTCGAATTTTTAAGCCTAAATAACCAGTCGGTCCCCTTAAGCATCTGCATCCTTACCCGTAATGGAGGAGTTGTGTATATAAGTGTGTCATTAGATTATAGCCTATTATTATTCATAGTGATATTTTGGGTGTATTCATTATAAGTTAATCTAGTGATCAATTAATAATTCATTATCATTGACTTTTTTGTAAAGAATTAAATTAATTTGTAATTAGTTTCCAAGTGTGTGAATTTGATCAGATTAATTTTGTTACCCCTTATTATTTTAATTTTCAGAAGGAATATTTTCTCAAGTGTTATTTTAGTGCTTATTTTACTTTTAAATAGTTGTAGTAATTGCATGTATTGCTTTTATTAATAGTGTGTGCATTTTCCTTAAGTCATTAAACATAATATTATAGTATCCATTTTCAGTGATCTTGAGAAAATATTAATTCTTATGTGATATAGCTATTTAAACTTTGCAATGCTTCAGTAAAGATATATACCTATAATACCTATTTATTTTTCTATTTGCATATTTTCTGATAATCATTCTTGTTGTTACTAAGCCAAATCTTAGTGCATTATATATTCTTATTGCTCGTCCTGAAGAGACTGATTTTATTGTTACATTATAATTCTTACTTTAATTAAACTAAGAATTTGTAATCTAGTTTTCCTTGAACCTGGATATTTTGAGTGTGTTCTGACATCAGTCCTGAATCTCATATTTAGCCTATTGTTTTTGTCATTTCACCTCGTCCATAAACATAACATTGGCGACCTTGCCAGGATCTTCGGGACTTGTTTAAAGAATATATTAAATTATTTGCTTGTGATTGTAATATCTAAATTTTCATCATGTCTATCATTTCTACTTTAGAGGAAGCTGGGGATTTTGTAGCCGGTGTTGAGACAATTGTTGAAGTAGAAGGTAGGAATAAAAATGAACTGAAAATTGTTGCTCAGTACCTGGAGATTGCTCCTCCTCCTAATGCTAGTAAGGATCGAATTGTTGCTATGATTAATCAAAACTTTTTGATGCGACTCCTCCAATTGACATGGATAAACAAATTGAACTTGCAAAGATTCAGGCTCGTATTCAGGAAGCTCAAGCACAACAGGCACAGGCTGAGGCTCACACTAAACTTGAAATAGCTAAGTTAGACCATGAGTACCGTATGCAACAGGCTGGAATTAGGCCATCTAATGCTGATCATTTTGATGTGGCCAAAAATGTTAGACTTGTCCCTGTCTTTAATGAATCTGATGTAACTAAATACTTTCAATTGTTTGAGAAGGCAGCTAATGGTTTCAAATGGCCCAAGCAATATTGGCCGATACTCCTTCAGAGTGTACTCACTGGTAAAGCTCAAGTTACTTATGCATCTTTGTCTCAGGATCAGTCTGATAATTATGATGTAGTTAAGAGCCTGATTCTTAAAGCCTATGAGCTTGTTCCTGAAGCCTACAGAGCTAAATTTAGGTCCACTTACAAGCAGGATAAGCAATCTCATGTTGAGTATGCCAAAATTAAAGAAGATTTGTTGGATCAATGGTTAAACTCTAAGAATGTAAATGCTGACTTTGATAAATTTAAGCAGATTATCTTATTGGAGGACTTCAAAAGATGTGTCCGGAAGGATGTTAGTATATATATTGATGAGAAAAAGGTAGACACTGTTTCTGATGCTGCAATTTTAGCTGATGAGTATGTTCTCACTCACGAACATTATACAAGTAATCAAATAAAGAGATATGAGAGTAAATATGTAGCCTCTTCTCAGAGTACAGGTGTAAAGAAGGAGAGTAAAGATAATGTTCTCAGGAAGGAAATACTAGTTCCACTTCTAAATTTGCAAAGAGGAAATGCTATTATTGTGATAGACTAGGTCATATTGCTGAGAAATGTTTCAAGAAACAGCGTGATGCTAATAATAAGCCTGAAAATGTGCAGTCAGTTGGTCTGGTGTCCACTCTTGAGAGTTCCCAAAGTCTTATAAATGACTCTGTTTCACCTGCTTTGAGTGCTTTGGAGAGGAACGTAAGCTCTATTGATAAAGCTCCTCTTTTGAGCAGTATGGTAATTCTGTTGTACCTGCTTTGAGTGCTTTGAAGGGTAACGTAAGCTCTACTGATAAAGCTCCTCTTTTGAGCAGTGATGTGGGTGACACTCTACAGTTCCTATGCAAATGTCCTGTCTGATGATTTTGTCAGTTCACTTAATGGCAGTGACAGGAAATATGTTAAAATTTTATGAGACACAGGGGCTTGCCAATCCCTACTAGTGACCAGTGTTTTAGGCTCTAATAATTCCTCTGGTGAAACTGTAATGTTGCAGGGTTTAGGAAGTAATTATTTTTCTGTTCCTCTGTGCAGAGTGAATTTTGAGTCTGATTTTGTTCAAGGTCCAGTTATGGTAGGATTGGTTGAGACACTCCCTATGTCGGGTGTGACTTTTCTCCTTGGCAACAACATTGCTGGGGGTCGGGTTTGTCCAGCTCCTCGGTTGTCTAGTGAGCCGGTGGCTGGAGTCGAGGACGGCTCCTCTGATGTGTTTCCTGCATGTGCTGTCACTAGGGCAAAAGCTAAAGTTACTAGTGATTTAGAGGGTGATAAAGATGATGATGTTCTCTTGGCTGACACTTTCCTTGCTAATTTAAACCATTTAGAGGATGAGGCAGTTCCCTGCAATGTGGATACTTTGTCACCTCGTGAGTTGGTAGAGTTGCAGCAGGCTGACCCAGAGTTGGAAGGTTTAGCTAGTTCTGCTTGTAGTGAGGAAGAGTCAGCTAGTGCTTCTACTTGTTACTATTTTAAGTCAGGAGTATTAATGAGAAAGTGAAGGCCCCCAACATATTCAGTAGACTGTGAATGGGAGGTTGTGCATCAAATTGTCATCCCTCAAGTTTGTAGGCAGGATATCATTAGGGTGGCTCATGACTCCAGTTTGGCAGGACACATGGGAGTGAGGAAGACTGCAGCCCGTATTTTGAAGCATTTTTACTGGCCAAGTATTTTCAAGGATGTTTCCTGGTATTGCAAATCTTGTCACACCTGTCAAATTGTGGGGAATTGTAATACAAAAGGGATAGTTGCATCACTCATTCCCATTCCTCCTTTTGAGGCGCCATTCACTCGGGTGTTAGTTGATACTGTAGGACCTCTTCCCAAGACTTCTTCAGGATTTTCCTATTTGCTGACACTCATTGATATGGCTACTCGTTATCCTGAAGCAATCCCTCTCAGAAATATTTCAGCGAAGAATGTAGTGAAAGAAATGCTTGGGTTCTTCACCAGATTGCCTAAGGCAGTACAGTCAGATCAAGGGAACAATTTTATGTCTAATGTTTTTAAGCAGTCTTTGAAAGAGTTGGGCATCACACAGATCACGTCTTCTGCTTATCATCCTCAAACACAGGGAGCTCTGGAGAGATATCATCAGACACTCAAATCTATGCTGAGGAAATACCGCTTGGAACACCAGGAAGATTGGGATAAAGGTCTTCCTTTTGTGCTGTTTGCTTCAAGAGAGTCTCCTGAGGAATCACTATGCTTCTCACCTTTCGAACTACTCTTCGGGCATGGAGTTAGAGGCCCTATGAAGTTGTTGAAGGAGTTTTGGCTGTCGGAATCGGATGACTTCAACCTACTGGAATGTGTGGCGAACTTTAAGGAGCGGTTATTAACAGTGTTCCAGCTAGCTCGAGAGAATTTGGGAACTGCGCAGAAGATGAAAACGTGGTATGACAAGAACTCAAGAGTACGCCAGTTGCAGCCAGGTGATCAGGCCCTAGTTCTGCTGCCAATACACGGACAACCTCTTCAAGCAAAGTTTAGTGGACCGTACACGGTGGAGAAGAAAGCCAGGGATGTGATCAATATTATTGCCACGCCAGATCATAGGAAGAGCAAACAACTTTGTCACGTCAACATGCTAAAATTGTACCACAAGAGAGACCCTGATAAACCCATCTGCTTTGTAGCTGTTCCTCAAGACCCCGAAAGTGAGCCACTCCCATGCAATATGAACTTGAGCGGTAGCCTAGGGCAGAATGTTGCTATCATGAGTGATCTGGAGACTAAGTTATCTCATCTAACCCCTGAGGAGAGGCAGGAAATCACGGCTCTACTCCAGAAACACCATCAAGTGTTCCGAGATACTCCAGGAAGGACAACCATTTTGATGCACGATGTTGATGTTGGAGATGCGAAGCCAATTAAGCTGCCAGCCTACGGTGTAAATCCCTTAAAGGTTCCCCTGATCCAGAAGGAGATTGACTACCTACTCACCCACAAGATGATTGAGCCCTGCCAAAGTGAGTGGAGTTCTCCTGTCACCTTAGTTCCTAAACCAGGTGGATCACAACAGCTCTGTATTGACTATCGACGTGTTAACCAGATCACCAAAACAGACACCTACCCAATACCTCGCATGGAAGATTGTATAGATAGGATTGGAAAGGCACAGTACATCAGTAAGTTTGACTTGCTAAAGGGATATTGGCAAGTACCTATGACTCAGCATGCTAGGGATATCTCATGTTTTGTAACTCTTGGTAAGACTTTTGCATGTTCTGTGATGCCGTGTGGTATGAAAAATGCACCTGCAACATTTCAAAAACTCATGAACATTGTAACCGAGGGTTTGGAAGGATGTGTTGTGTATATTGATGATGTATTGATTTATAGTGACACCTGGAAAGATCATCTATACCATGTCAGTAACTTTCTTGATCGTTGGGTTCAAGCTAATTTTGTTGCAAATTTATCAAAATGTGAATTTGGTCAAGCTAAAGTCTAGTATCTTGGTTATGTGATTGGTAATGGACAAGTTGTGCCACCAGGGGCTAAAGTTCAGGTGATAAATGATCTTTCCAGACCTAAGAATAGGAAAGAATTGCAAGGATTTCTCGGTATGGTAGGATACTACCGCAGGTTTGTTCTAAATTTTTCAATCCTTGTGTCACCACTCACAGATCTCCTGAAAAAGGGAGTTAAATTTGAGTGGAATGAAGCATGTGAATCCTCTTTCAACAAACTCAAAGCTATCCTGTTGAGTCAGCCAGTGCTTTCCACCCCTAACTTTGCTAAATCCTTTAAAATGGCTGTGGATGCTAGCAATACAGGAGCTGGGGCAGTTTTGTTGCAGGAAGATGACCAAGGTATTGAATATCCTGTATCTTATTACAGCAAGAAGTTCACTCCACCCCAAAGGAATTATTCAACTATTGAGAAGGAACTTTTGGCTCTGATTTTAGGATTGCAAATTTGTTTTTTATATTTGTGTTCAGGCCCAGATCCTATTGTTATATATACTGATCACAACCCCCTAAAGTTTCTTAGTAAATTTAAAGATAAAAATGAGCGATTGACCATGTGGAGTCTGCTTCTTAAAGAACATCCTTTAGATATAAGACATGTTAAAGGGAAAGAAAATGTGATTGCAGATTGCTTGTTTAGATTGTAGCCTAATTATTTTAAAGTATAGAAATTTTCCCTGTAAATTTCTTTCTTTAGGGGAGAGGTGTTTTGTAATACAGAATTAATATTGATTATATAAGCCAGATTAGTAAACTAGTTAAGTTTCCCACTCGTGTGTTTGACTCTCGAGAGTTCTAGACCTGTCAGGATTCAGTCTGTCTTTCCCAGCATTACGTCATTACATTCACGAGTGCAGTAGAATATTCTAGTTTCTCTGGTGACATATATACCCCCTGATTCCTCGCAGTTTTCACTCTCAGACCTACTGACTCACCACGCCTGGTCTCTCTCTGTACATAGTGACTCTTATACTTAGTGAAGTGACTTATCTCTCCTGGCTACCATCTAACGTTTAAGGGGAGACTCCAGGATTTTTCCTAACTCAGCTTAAATTTCTAATGTTTCTGTTTTTGTTCAATAATGCTTCTTTCAACATAGGAGAATAGCATAGGAAGGAACAAAATAACATATCGCATCCATAACCCCCCGGGCCGGGGGTTCGACCTCGACCCCCGATTTTTTTATTTTTTTTTCAGCCACCCAAATTTTTTGTTGGTGTCTGTAGTCTAAAGGGCTGCTGTAAGCAATAGAAATGATCATATGAGGGCATAAACACCCATAGGATATCCCTAGGGCCTTCTTGGGGGGCCCCAAAATCATGGTTTTTGGCAAAATTTCACTTATAAATAATAATACAAAATAATTTAGTCCCCCAAATAATCAAGTTTTCTTTGCGAGCGGGTGGCACTACACGGGACGAACCCATAATAGGGGTAACTGAAGGAAAATGTCTCGCGGACTCTGACTGGAAAAAGTTTTCGTTACGAGTAAATTTCAATCTCTATTCATGAATAGTGCATGTTTATTCACCTTATATGATGGTGAGTCAGCCATTTACTGTCCGATTGTCTCCAATTTCCCCACATAATTAGAACAACTTGGTATACATACCAACTCCCTCGGAAGCTTTTTGAGTTTGGGAAATATTTTCCATACTCAAATGATTTATTTAGGATAGGAAATTGGGCCCAATTATTTATATTGATAATTTACCTGCGGTTTTCAACATTATCACGTATCAACTTGGCAATATGCTTCCGAGGAGTTGTAGACAGTCTATATAAGGTACTTCATACACAATATAAAACAATTTTGCAAAGTGGTTTTTGGATCACTAGAAATGTAGTAAACAAAAACTAAAAATGCGCTCACACGCACACGCGCGGACATAGAACGATGAAAATTTCAGCGAGTAACCGATACACCATTAGCATATATATGGCAAAAGGCCAGCAATGAGTCTCTTATAGAAGTTGAGTAAAGCATAAATCCTGGAGTCTCCCCGCATCTGCATCCTTACTTGTAATTTTTAAGCCTAAATAACCGGTCGGTCCCCTTAAACATCTGCATCCTTACCTGTAATCGAGGAGTTGAGTATATAAGTGTGTCATTAGATTATAGCCTATTATTATTCTTAGTGATATTTTGGGTGTATTAATTATAAGTTAATCTAGTGATCAATTTATAATTAATTATCATTGACTTTTCTGTAGAGCATTAAATTAATTTGTGATTAGTGTGTGAATTTGATCAGATTGATTTAATTACCCCTTATTATTGTAAATTTCAGAAGGAATATTTTCTCAAGTGTTATTTTAGTGCTTATTTCACTTTTAAATAGCTGTATTCATTACTTGTATTGCTTGTATTAATATTGTGTGCATTTTCCTTAAGTCATTAAACATATAGTATCCGTTTCCAGTGATCTTGAGACAATATTAATTCTTATGTGATATAGCTATTTACACCTTGCATTGCTTCAGCAAAGATATACACTTATTTATTTTTCTACTTGCATATTTTCTGATAATCATTCTTGTTGTTACTAAGCCAAATCTTAGTGCATTATATATTCTTATTGCTCGATCTGAAGAGACTGATTTTATTGTTACATTATAATACTTACTTTAATTAAACTAAGAATTTTTAATCTAGTTTTCCTTGAACCTGGATATTTTGTGTGTGTTCTGACATCAGTCTTGAATATAATATTTAGCCTATTGTTTGTGTCATTTCACCTCGTCCATAAACATAACGATATATATATATATATATATATATATATATATATATATATATATATATATATAGTATATATATACACATATAATTGCGTATCACCAAATGTATGTGAGTAAATTATGTGTATGTTTGTATGTGTATATGTGTGGTTGCGTGCTTGTGTAATGCATCTGTAGGCGTACCTAATATTTTTGTTTCCCTGCAAGTCAGGTAGTTGAGTATTTAATGCAGCCCACCTTGCTTTTTTTTATCTTTCTCTCCCTCTCTCTTTGGCTTGTATCCATTCGGCCCCATTCAGCCTACTGTTTTAACCCTCGTCTAGCGGGGGGTTTTGGGCTATTTTGGGCATATTCAGGCCCTCCTGAATGATTAATCAAGTATCTGCATAAAAAGAAATTTATTCAGCAAAAAACTTACAAGCTTCAAAATAAGACCAGAACGAGCTACGTAGCACTCGTCGTTTTGATGCAGTGGTACCACCAACATGGGAGTTTAGCGTATAGCGGCATATTTTTTCCAGCTACGCTCACTACTGGCTACACTGCCGGCCTCTCGAGAACAGAGGGAGCGTGAGTCAGTGGGCGGCGGTAAGCCCTAGGTGTCGGCCGTGTGGCCTGCTGCGCTCCCGGCCATTTGCACTCGATTTTAACCCTTTAACCCCTTTCTAGCGGGGTGTTTTGTGCTCATTTGGGCATATTCACACCCTCCTGAATGATCAATCTCACGTATCTGCATGAAAAGAAATGTATTCAGCAAAAAACTAGGCACTAAAAGCTTCAAAATGAGACCAGAACAAGTTACGTAACACTTGTGGTTCTCTTGCAGTGGTGCCACGAACATGGGAGTTTAGCGTATAGCGGTATATTTTTCCCAGCTATGCTCACTACTTGCTACACTGCCGGCCTCTCGAGAACACAGGGAACATGAGTTAATGGGCGGCGGTAAGCCCTGGGAGTCGGCTGTCTGGCCCGCTGCGCTCCCGGCCATTTGCACTCGATTTTAACCCTTTAAAAGCCTTAATAATGCTCCTAACTTGCTGCAAATTGGTGCACGACTTAAGTCGAGCGCCGCCAATAAGGGGTTAAAAGGCTTAATAATGCTTCTAACTTGCTGCTTTTTAGATACGGACTTAAGTCGGGCCCCGCTCTTTAAGTGTTAAGACGTTTACCCCTATCCAGGTGTCAATATTTTCCTGGCGAGCGGTAGCGAGCCAGCTTATATATATTTTTGTTTTGACAGCAAGATAAATTTGTACATTTTTCGATAGAAGGATGTGTCCGGCGAAGACGGATTTCTCCATACAATGTTGGCTCGCTATCGCTCGCCAGAAGAAATTGACACCTGGATGGAGATAAACGTCTTAAAACAGTTGGCTGAATAAGGCCGAATGGATGCAAGCCAGAGAAAGAGAGAAAAGGAGAGAAAGAGAAACAGAAAGCAGTTGACCCCCCTTAATGCACGCTCTTTCCGAATGTCTGCCTTTAGGTTTTGCTTCGTTTATGTGCTTTCATTATTTTGTTGTTGTTGTTTGGCTTCTCAGTGCTTGCTTTGATGACATTGTGGGCTTATTTCTGGTCTGACTGTTGTTTGGATTTGACTTAAATTCCCTTTGATATTGGAGAAGGGAGTATATTTTAATATACATATATTTGTTTACACACGATTGCAGACATATACAGTAGAGAACATAATAACTTATAAAACTGGCACAGATACGTGCACACACACACACACACACACACACCCACACCTCCTTGTGGTGTAACGGATAGCACGTCTGGTTCAAAACATGAGGGTCCCGGGTTCGAGGCCCAGGCGGGGAAGAGACATTTGGGCAAGTCTCCTAACGGTCTAGCCTCTGTTCACCTAGCAGTATAAATAGGAACCTGGTATAATTGGACGAAGTTGTGACGTCCCCACAGGGGGGTTGGTAGTCTGTTAAAAGGTGAGAAGAGTATCGTGTAGGTCAATCTAAGCCTTTGATTTCAGATGTCGCCAATTGCCTGATTACAGACTACACTCACATCCACAGCTAACGATACACTAAAAACTTGGCATGCACTTCATGCAATACATTACCAGTTAAAGAGACGCCATAATCATGAGCTGAAGCTCGCATTGCGTGGAATCCCCTTGTCAAACAAGTTCAGTTCGGTGAATTATATGCATACACACACACACACAGACAAACACACACACACACACACATCCTACACTTTATTACTAGGAATAATATTAAGGTTGTATCAATATTATGCCCCTTTCCCACTTATGCGACTTCATACGATTTTCATCGCCGACACCCATAAATTGGCACATTCGTGACATGTCGCACCGCAATCGTATACCCTCGCATAATAATCGTATGACTCGCAAGGCCTCGCAAGGGACCTCGCGGGTCATCGCATGTTTGGTTTGTTTAAAATTTTGGACGAGGACTCACGAGGGTTCGTAGCCCTTGTAAGCATCGTCGAGCATCGCAGAGGGATCTGCGAGGCCCTCTGAGACCATCGGCGAGACATCGCGGAGGGTTTTGCACAAAAAAACCTTTGCAACGCTGCACGGCGGCTCACCGATGCTCTCAGATGTTCTGCTCGCCGATGCTCTCAGATGTTCCGAGAATGGGCTTCCCCGAGATGTTATAGACTGCAGCACCGTTGATTCATTTAAACTTCGCCTAGACAAATATCTCACATCAAACCCGCAACTAACTGCGTTTGTAAATGAATAACTTTATTTTATCCTCCCCTCAGTTACTAACCCATCAGTCCCCTACTAACTTCCCAATCCTGCCACAGACATTAGTTGCAGGGCAGTAGTTCCCTTTCCAATGTTCCCTTACCCACTCTAAACCACTGTTTGCACACTTGATCCTCAGTGTTTTGGAGGACAAGCAGCCTAGAAGGGTCACTAGACATGTTGTTCTTGATTTCCTTTGTACTCCTTTGTACAACATCGACGATGCCAAAGAGCACCTTCGGCGAGGTGGGTAAAACAAAATTATTAGGCCTACTGTATAGTGAACCTGTCAACCCTTTTTTGTATGCACCTCTCTTTCGGGGTTCACCTGTTTTTTTTCTCTTTCTCTCCTTTTCTCTCTTTCTCTGGTTTGTATCCATTCAGCCCCATTCAGCCAACTGTTTTAAGACGTTTATCCCATCCAAGTGTCGATATCTTCCTGGCAAGCGATAGCGAACCAGCATGATATGGAGAAATCCGGCTTCGCCGGAGAAATTTTTCTATCCAAAAATGTACAAATTTAGCTTGCTCTCAACAAAATTTATTATATATGTTGGCTCGCTACCTCTCACCAGGAAAATATTGGAACCTGGATGGGGGTAAACGTCTTAAAACAGTAGGCTGAACGGGGCCGAACGGATACAAGGCAAAGAGAGAGGGAGAGAAAGAGAAAACAAAAAACGAGGAGAGGGAGAGAAAGAAAAAAGAAAAAAAGGCGAGGTGGGCTCAATTAAGCCGTAACGCAAACATTGAGCCCACCTCGCTGTTTTTTTTTCTCTTTCTCTCCCTCTCTCTGCCTTGCATCCGTTCGGCCCCGTTCAGCCTACTGTTTTAAGAAGTTTACCCCCATCCAGGTTTCAATATTTTCCTGGTGAGCGGTAGCGAGCCAACATACTGTATATATATTTTTGTTTTGAGAGCAAGCTAAATTTGTAATTTTTCGATAGAAAAATTTCTCCGGCGAAGCCGGACATTGCCAATCTCCGAATTAAGGGGAGATGGGTCGTTTTTCTGGTCCCCTTTCTTCCTCATAGTTAACCCCATTAGTTTTCATATTTTATGACATTCGGCCCATTAGTTTGACGATTTTAAGACATATCACCCCATTTCGTTGCCAATATTAAGACTTTCGTGTCTTTTAGGCGTCGAGTTTTGGTGAGGTCAGTCCTCAAGGCAATAGTGAGTTGGGTCTATAAATAGGCCTTGTAATTGGGGATGGGTGTGACAGGGATCTGCCTTGTGTGGGTCGATCGGCTTTCTGCAGACTCCCGTTTTCTTATGTTCTTATGTTTGTTCCATGAAATATATGCAAAAAGTTTTCGGATAATCTCGCCGAGGAATTCGCCGAACCATCGCTTAATTCGCCGAAGACGTCGCAGAACATACGCCGAGGATTCGTTCATCCTTCGCATTATTTTATTCAAATGTTTTTATTCAAATTCGAGTTCATCAGCGAACCATCACTCAATTTGCCGATAACGTCACATAATGTCGCCGATTCGTCTTACCCATCGGATCGTCGCCGATTGTAAACTTGTCAACGATTTTTAACGGTCATAATCGTTGAAGTCGCACAAATTCGTTGCGAATTAACAAGACTACGTCCTTGGCGACGAAAATCGTATGAAATCGCATAAGTGGGAAAGGGGCATTAGGCTACACATCAATTAATTGCATCATAATATAGTTCCCAGGTCAACAAGATATACTATATACCTTGCGTGTTAACATATTTGTTAATATGACGCGTAACTGGTATATATATATATATATAATATATATATACTGTATATATATATATATATGTTACTAGTTTAAGTAAAAATATAATTATGTAAAAAATGAAGTCACACAGTCAATAATTAGGTGTTTTAAGGCAAATTTGTTCTTAATCGAAGGTTCTGTTCTGACGTGGTTAGTGAGTTGATAAAGTGATCGTAAGTGATTGGACATTTGTCAACCATATATGTCCCAGCAACGTCTATTTTCTTGTATTCTAGCTACATTTAAACAGTTTTGTGCAGTTTAAGAAGGATCTGTCGTAGTCAAAAGGGTTAAGTGAGATAGTTCGAAGCTTTTTAACCCTTTGAGTACCAGCGACGTGTTATAATATATTCTTGCTATATTTACACGATATTATGCAGCTAAGGAAGTATCTGTGGTAGTTAAAAGGGTTGGTTGAGATAGTTTGAAGCCTTATTATTGCTAGAGGTCCTTCCTAAGCTGAATATATTCGTCTAATTGTTGCCAAAATATGATGAAAAGGACGTCCCTGGTACTGAACGGGTTAAACAATTGTGGGCAGTTTAAGAAAAATCTGTCGTAGTCAAAAGGGTTAAGTGAGATAGTTCGAATCTTTTTAATTGCTGGAGGCCCCTTTTTAAACTTAATAACATCGTGTAATAGTAGCCAGAATATAATTAAAAGGACATCGTCGGTATAGAATGGGCTAAGGGGGTCACCTGTTTTTTGTATCTTTTTCTCCTTTTCTCTCTTTCTCTGGTTTGTATCCATTCGGCCCCGTTCAGCCAACTGTTTTAAGACTTTTATCCCCATACAGGTGTCGATTTCTTCATGGCAAGCGATAGCGAGCCAGCATTGTATGGAGAAATCCGGCTACGCCGGAGAAATTGTTCTATCGAAAAATTTACAAATTTAGCTTGTTGTCAAAACAAAAATATATATATGCTGGCTCGTGGTAATATTGACGCCTGGATGGAGGTAAACGTCTTAAAACAGTAGTCTGAATGGGGCTGAATGGATACAAGCCAAAGAGAGAGGGAGACAAAAAAAAACGAGGTGGGCTCCTTTAACCCCTTATTGGGGGCGCGCGACATATGTCGAGTGAAATAAATTTGGACTATGTGTCGGTGCACGACATCTGGCGAGCACCATTTTCAGCACGTAATGTTGCTGAGAGAGAGAGCTGAGCGGTGGGACGAGCGTAGTAACCATATGACCGGTCCCCACCACCGTGGTGGACATACTGAACTGTATCCCACCCTTCTCACCCTCTTCTGCTTCACTGCACAGGGAATTATGTAAGGAAATTGCCTTATTTCAGGGTTTTTGCACTCGTGTTGCGCGATCGTTGCAAGAGAACCAGTGGTCGTACAAGGATGGTTCGGGTGTCATTGGAAAGCGGAAAGCCCTGTTTACGCCCTTTCAGGGATAGATACTTTTTTTACGCTCTGGGTCTTATTTAGGCATGAAAATTAGCACGGAAACAACCCTATTTAGGGTAAAATCCCCCCGCTGGGCGCTACGGTCAAATAGACCACCTAGGCTGCCAATAAGGGGTTAAGTATCAGGTGCACTTTGGCTGATCGATAAACTATAGAACATAAAATAGGTAGACAAAGAGAGCAAGAGTTGCAAATAGACACGTGTCATAGTTAAACCCCTTGAGGATCATGTCGCGTTTTGACATACATTCCTGCTTGCATTAGAAGATTTTATACAGTTTGGAAAGGATCTGTGGGAGTTAAAAGGGTTAAGACTGGCCCAACCAACCCTTTTATTTCCATATATCCTTCGTACGGAATCTGAAGGTAAATGCAGGGAGGAGCAAGGTTATGGTCTTCGAAAGGGGTGAAGCCACAGAGTGTGAGGTGAAGTTGAACGGACAGGCAATGGAGATTGTCAGCTCATTTAAGTATCTGGGCAGTGTGTTGAGTAAAGATGGCATTATGGATGAAGAAGTGCGGGAGAGGGTGCAACAGGGGAAGAGGGTTGTAGGAATGCTGAAAGCAGTAACAAGAAATAGGGTAGTAAGTATGGAAGTGAAGAAGTCCTTGCATGACAGTGTGGTAATCCCGACATTGACTTATGGAAGCGAAGCATGGACGTTGGTGGAGAGACTCAGACCAAGAGTGAGAGGGGTGGATATTAGTTACTTAAGAAGTGCGTGCGGAGTTACATGGAGGGATAGACAGAAGAATGAGGAAGTAAGAAGGAGGTGTGGTGTGGAGGTAGATGTGCTGGAAAGTGTGCAAAGGAACACCTTGAGATGGTTTGGCCATATGGAACGTATGGGAAGCGAGAGAATGACTAAGAGGGTGTACGAAAGCGAGGTGGAAGGACAGAGAGGGAGAGTTAAACCGAAGGAGAGGTGGAAGGATGGAGTGAGGAAGTATATGGATGAAGGCAGTGCTGGTTGGGAGGAGGGACGTCGACTGACTGGGGACAGAGGTGAATGGGGCGGTTAGTTCGTGGCCACCCCTTCGGGGATCACGGCGTCAGGCAATAGATAGATAGATAGATCCTTCGTACTCTAAATACAATCGACTAACAACTGCCAAATGAAACTGTCAAAACGCGTCATGATCCTCAAGGGGTTAATAGTTAGAAGCATTTATCAATGCTTTACAAAAGGATAAGGTTATGCTACACAACAGAATCCCAGTGGGCAAAGTGTGTGAGTTGTGTTCATGGTTGGAGGGAAGGAGTAAAACCGGTTTCACATGAGCGCTTTTTCACTCAACATTTATCCTCAGCACTGGTCTGGCTTCTTATGAGGTCAACATTTATACTATTTCGGTCACTTAAATTCATCTACCATCTATCTAGTTTCCGATACCAGTGTAAAATATTCCAGGAATGTTGCCAGAATTGTGTTGATCATCAAATGTTGACTATAAAAACTCTTGTGTGATACCGGCTTAAGTAGCGCGGTAATGTGATGATGAACACTGGAGCCAACACAATAGGTTCACAAACAGAATACACACTACCTCTTTTTCCCACTGTGTATGTGTCTCTCAGTTCGTGTTATCTCTTGCTCTCTCTCCCTTTGCGTGTCATGGCTCTCTCACTCTCGCTCAATATTATGCGTGAGCCGAATGGTATCGCACACACAGACCCCGCCCGTATACTGTGCACCACTAGCCAGCCTCTTCGTCATCCGTCGTTTGTCATCCGTTGTCTGTCGTCCGTCTTCCATCGTCCATCTATCTGTCCGTAAAGCTGGTATCACACGAGCGCTTTTTTCCTCAACATTTATCCTTAACACTAGTCTGGCAGCTTATGAAGTCAACAATTAATATATTTATGTCACCGAAATTTATCTATCGTTAGTCTAGTTTCCGATACCAGTGCAAAATACTCCCGAAATGTTACCAGCAATATGTTGATTATCAAATGCTGACTATATATGCTCTCGTATGATACCGGCTTTACCTTCTTCTATAGATATAAACCAAATGTTATGGGTATATCTGGTTGGTCAATGCAATGGTCAGAAATTTATATATACAGTACATTTATTGTTCTATTTATGTATTGGTTATATTATTTGATTACTCAAAAGTCAAGGGAATAATGTCAATATTTCAATTTGTTTTGTGTTTATTCAATTATAAGTTTTTCAAGTTATAGTAGTTGCTGGTAACACTTATATATTGTTGACCCCGTTTTAGATAAATATTCTAAAGACCAAGGTCAAACTCAAAATATAATTGACGGTAATATTTCCTATGCTAACATAAGGATTATCATCAAATTTCAGAGATACATCTGGTTGGTCAATGCGGACATCAGTTAAGAGAAGAGACTATTTTGCTCGAAGGTCAAGGTCAAAGAATACAGTCGGTATTTCATAATTTCAAGAGTCCAAATTTCACCATATTGAAAATACTAGTTGCTGTTGATATTCGTATTATGCTCACCACATTTTAGATAAACATTCTATTAGTCGATAGTCACAGTAACAAAAATGGTCAATATATTTTATGGTTTTATTTTAACATCGCCAAATTCATAACATTAGATGTTTTATACTTATTGCATTTGGTTCTCGTGTAAGTCAATGTAAAGCCTGATTGCGAGGTATGCCATTTTGTAAGTGGTATATTTGTTCTAAGTTATCTATCAAGTTCAGTAATTGGAACTCCAAAATGTAGTTCGCTTCTGCTTACATACTGATTCTGGCAAACGAAACTCATATATATACTGTATATACTGTATAATATATATATATACAGTATATATATATATATATATATATATATATAATATATATATATATATATATATATATATATATGCGAAAAAGGACTGAAGTTGATCCAGAATATGATCCTTGAACCCGAATAGCTTGTTGTTGCTCTTATCCTGGTTGTTGGAAGAGTTGGCAGGGGAGAGAGAGACTAGTGAGGTATAAACCTTACTGTACCAGCGATGGTAAATCGCCGTTACTAATAAAGTCACTCGTCAGTAACAGCGACGGAAGATCGCCGTCAGTACTATGCGGTAATTGTAACTGCCTGTACCGAGAGGTACCAAGTACTGTGACTTGTATGCACTTTTTTGAGACCTTGGCAACACTTCTCAGCTTATATTCAAAATCTCACAGACTAGCTGGCTCTGTATTCCTCCAACTTTTGAGGTGGAAGGGTATTCTCTCTCGACTCTGAAGCCATTTTGGTCTTATTGCCTGGTACTGGAGGGTACATTTATGGTAGTACCCTCTGGTACAGTAGGGGTGTATGCGGCGGGATGACTGACAGCATTCGATGATGGTGTTTGAAAAGCTGGTTTATATATAATATTAATATTAAAGTGAAGAATAAAATCTTTGATATAGAAATGCACGTCATTCTTTCTCTACAAGTCGGTTGTATCCTTTTTTATTGTGGTGTACGGTTGACCTAATAAGTAATATCTTGGCACCAATTATGTTTGATCAATAACTGGTTAAAGCAATATTTACACATGGCTTCTTTTTGAGTGAGATATACAACCATGTTCCTACACTTACCAACCTGGAGAGAGACTGGATGTCTCCGTCGACGACACCTGCCCAGGATGTAACACAGCACCTCATACCATTAAACACATCATAGAAGACTGCATTTCACACAATATCTTACGCCAACAACACAATCTACACTCCTTGAGAGCTCTGTGCGAAAGCCCGACCGTGGCCATGACCTTCCTTAAGGGTTCGGGGCTGTTCGGCCAGGCAGCTTAGGGAACGACAACAACAACAACAACTTACCAGCCTTATTCAACATCTAACAGACATTAATACAGGACAGAGCGAGCCAAATGTAATGATAGGTGAGACATGACTTATTAGCACCACTGTACATCACCCCAACAGTACAGTACACCTTCCTCACACCGCAGATGGTAGTTGGGGTCTTCTATAAATCATCCAGGCAAGAGGGAAGGCACATAGTCAGGCGAGAGTAGGAGACAACACACACACACACACACACACACACACACACACACACACACACACACACACGATCGGTGGTGTGTTTATCGGTACAGACGTTAATTATGCATGCTTGCGAATACATTTTTCGAGTTTTAAACCTAAGTAAAACTATCTAGATCAATCCTAACCTAACCTTACCTAACCTAACCTAAAACGCTCTGTTTCAAAGTATTAAAGATGTGTGTACACTTGAACTGTCACCCCAAACCTCATGTACTGTACCAGTAAACCTACATATTTAGTACATTTTGTACCTTTAGGCACACCACTGATTGTCCACACACACACGCACACACTCATACAGTAAATAGGCGAATGAGCACACACGCACGCTTACACACAGACATACACACATGAACATACCCATCAGCAGACTCGTGCACGGGCAATATTCATACACATTACAACAACACACACACGCAGTCATACCCAAAGACGCGCACATGGACACGTACACTGTTGAGTAATACCAATGTTTACTGCAAACACTAAACAAGAAGAATATAGCGTATGAAAGCAGAGTGGTAATTAAACGAAAGCCGAGTCCATTATGTTTAGTCTTTATTAGTGTATATGCATAGCTGTAATTATGGTGTATAGTTCAAATTACGTCTTTGGAAGGGATAAATTGACCAAACCAATGCTATTTCATGTTATTTTTTCTGTATTCCTTCACTTATTCATTCGAATCGTCACACAAAATTGTTTTGGCTTGACATCTTGTAATAATGACAGTACTAAATGTCTATACCGTCGAATTTCACATTTATACCCCATTCGATGCCATCACTAACTGGGACACATAAAATATACGAACAGTTATCACATACACATATTACATTCTTAAGGGGGTGGTAGTCGCCTTTTCTGGACCCCCTTCTCCCTCATGTTTAGCATATTAGTTTTGAGATGTTAAGACGTTCGTTCCATTAGTTTGGGGATTTTGAGACCTTTCGCCCTATTTCTTTGTCAATATTAAGACCTTTCGTGGAAACTCAAAAATATGTTGGTAAATAAATACATAGTCCACAAAACACGCAACCGGCGGGCTTAAACTGAAACATGGTACTCAAATAGACTCTGTTAAACTGATCCTGGGAACTTTCTTGTCACAACATTTACCAAGAATTACCAACTTAATGCCATATGTGCAAGGACCGCTCTTGTAATTAATCGGAAATATTGTAATTTCTTTACGAGTCCGTTACCTTTTGCATTAAGCACAAACTCGTAGCAATGAATACAGTTTTCGAAAAATGTACTGTACATTAATCTGTAAATTATATTCATATTATCTTCAGTATTCCAATAATAATTCAATCAATAACTATAGATATTATGTCTAGGAGTAAAATATATACATACGCAATATTTAGAAAAAAGGTAGATGCTATGTGTCATAAAAAAAAATAAAAAAAAAATATATATACCGGGTATAGACTGTATATATATATATATATATATATATATATGTTGTCAAACAATGGCATATCTATACACTTTGATATAACTACATACAATTGTAAGCAAGTACTATCGTTTCTTCAGCTTTGGAAGGACCTTAGGAAATATAACAGGTAATAGGTGTAGCAAATATATATCCTATTTGTAAACAAACATCGAACATTTTAGTAAGGAAATAGTAATAGCTCATCGTTATCATTATGAAGAAAGTAGCATCTCAATATACTCAGTTCGACAACACTGATTAGACAACACAAATAGAAACAGTGGGGGAAGCCAGGCAAATGAAACAGACGTTCCAGCAACACCTTATCATATGCCTATAGTTTCTACACGTCTGCCTTAAGCGGAATCAAATCGACTAATAATTGACGGACTACAATGAAAAGGACGCTACCGGTACTGAATGGGTTAATTAATGAAAAGGACGCTACCGGTACTGAATGGGTTAATTAATGAAAAGGACGCTACCGGTACTGAATGGGTTAATTAATGAAAAGGACGCTACCGGTACTGAATGGGTTAATTAATGAAAAGGACGCTACCGGTACTGAATGGGTTAATTAATGAAAAGGACGCTACCGGTACTGAATGGGTTAATTAATGAAAAGGACGCTACCGGTACTGAATGGGTTAATTAATGAAAAGGACGCTACCGGTACTGAATGGGTTAATTAATGAAAAGGACGCTACCGGTACTGAATGGGTTAATTAATGAAAAGGACGCTACCGGTACTGAATGGGTTAATTAATGAAAAGGACGCTACCGGTACTGAATGGGTTAATTAATGAAAAGGACGCTACCGTACTGAATGGGTTAATTAATGAAAAGGACGCTACCGGTACTGAATGGGTTAATTAATTAAAAGGACGCTACCGGTACTGAATGGGTTAATTAATGAAAAGGACGCTACCGGTACTGAATGGGTTAATTAATGAAAAGGACGCTACCGGTACTGAATGGGTTAATTAATGAAAAGGACGCTACCGGTACTGAAAGGGTTAATTAATGGGAGATGTGTATTTATTGATTGATTGATTTATTAAAGTATGTAATATTATATTTACTTTCATACACAGACCGCCATCAAGCTTAAGAAATATCCCCATGACCCTTAAGAATGACCCGACCGAAGGCCGCTTTCTCCTAAGTTGCAGGTTTATTATAGCTCGCCAGGAAGAAATCGACAATTAGATGGCACGATAGGTCGTAAAATCGTTAAACTATTGGGTCAAACGTCTTAAAATATCAAAACTAATGGGGCTAATCATGTAGGAAGAGGGAGCCAGAAAAACCCAAACCTCGAAGAAATTGTTATAACCCTTACAGTACCGGCGACGTCTTTTTCATTATTTTCTGGCAACTATTACACGATTGTATTCTGCTTAGGGAGGACGTCTACACATTAAAAGGATACATACTATCTCAATTTATCCTTACAGCTGCCATATATCCTAAATGGCACGAAAGATCTTGAAATTGACTATGAAATTGGGCGAAAGGTATTAAAATCACCAAACTAATGGAAGGAACGTCTTAAAATCTCAAAACTAATATGCTAAACACGAAGGAGAAGGAGGTCCATAAACACCAAGCACTACCCCCTTAAGATAAACAGAGTCTATGTTAACTTTGTTTTCTTATATTTTGAAACTCGATCCTTTTAAATGTTTAAGTCTAAATTTTGTTTTAGCTGGTACATACAGTATATCACAAATTTACATGGGTTTTGTTTAATGTGTCATTAATTTGCATCATTACCTTTCCAAATGCATTAATTTCATTCTCCAATCTTTCTTTTTTCTCTCTTCTCCTTTATGTTTGTCTTCTACTTTTCTCTTGTTCTACTTTGACCATATGTTGGTGTTTCTCTTCTCTGTACTCTCATTCTCCCCCTCCTCCTTCTTTTCTTATTTGAACATTAGATAATTGCCCTAAAGGTTTGACCGTCAAACACAAAGTTCTCTTTAATTAAACGGCAATATATAAGGAAACGTTGGAAGATTTTTTATACAGATTTGTAAACAGTTTGTTATGGGGTTTGGGGCTGCTGAAGGGTCGGTGGGATAAAACAATTAGTTCCAAACCATTACCTTTATGGCGGATGTAGCCAAGTTTCCGAAAGCTCATCCAAGCCTTATCATCGCTATATTTATAGGCTTCAGGCTTCAGCATTATGTGTAGAGCGTAGAATGGAGGAAGAGGATTGAGATTTGAATTTTAAAGAAAATATTTATACATTTCTAAGAAATGCCTTGCTAAAGTAACAGAAGGCTTGGGCAATATATATATATATATATATATATATATATATATACTGTATATATACAGTATATGGAGAGAGAGAGAGAGAGAATTGTTCAATTCACAGTGGAAAAGGGAAATTATAAGGTAACGTCTCTTAATACGGTAAATTGGAGAGGAGCTGAGAAGGTGAAATTATATGTACACACAAAACTCACCAATAAAGCTTGTTTCTTTCACTACCTATCGGTTAAGGGAGGTCACCTGATTGTGTTTATCTTTTTATCCTTTTTTTATTTTACTCTGGCTTGTATCCATTCAGCCCCATTCAGATAACTGTTTTAAGATGTTATCCCCATCCAGGTGTCGATTTCTATCGCTCGCCAACATTCTATGGAGAAATCCGGCTTCGCCGGAGAAGTTTTTCTGTCGAAAAATGTACAAATTTAGCTTGCTGTCAAAACAAAACTATATATATGCTGGCTCGCTACCGCTCGCCAGGAAAATATAGACACCCGGATGCGGGTAAACGTCTTAAAACAGTAGACTGAATGGGGCCGAATGGATACAAGCCAAAGAGATAGGGAGAGAAAGAACAAACAAGCGAGGTGGGACCCCTTAATAATGAAAAGACTATATATCTGGTGAGGTAATTGGTTATTACCTGAGAGTTCACTAAATATAGCATGGAGTAGGTAGGCGAAGAAATAACCTTTATCAAATCAACTTTTCAGAAACTTGTTAAATCCAGACAATTAAATACTCCAACTTGAGCATCAAATATTGCATGTATTAAATATCAATAATCAGGACACCAATACAGAATACATTATAAAAGTAACTACAACTCTACCTAACTTTGATAAGGCTAATATTAGTATCATTTATTCAATTATTATAATCATAAATATCCATTTATAATTTGACTGAAATCATCTATTATTTTCTTTTGGATATTGGTGAAATTGTGAATCGTAAGCAAAGTAGGGCTTAAACAAGAACAGTTAATAGCCGTACAGAAAAATGTATTCTACAGACAGGACAAGATTTAAGGGAGACCACCTCGCTTTGTTTTCTCTTTCTCTCCCTCTGTCTTTGGCTTGTATGCATTCGGCCCCATTCAGCCTACTGTTTTAAAACGTCTACCCCCATCCAGGTGTCAATATTTTCTTGGTGAGCGGTAACGAGCCAGCATATATATATTTTTGTTTTACAGCAAGCTAAATTTGTATATTTTTCGATAGAAAAATGTCTCCAGCGAAGCCAGATTTCTCCATTCAATGCTGGGTTGCTATCGCTCGCCAGGAAGAAATCGACACCTGGATGGGGATAAACGTCTTAAAACAGTTGGGCCAAATGGATACAAGCAAGGGAAAGAGAGAGAGATAAAAACAGCAGGTGATCCCCTTAAAGAAAATTAATAACTGAACATAAACATTCTGCACTGAAACCGAAAACTTGCTCTAGAATAGATAGAAAGTTGTCTTACAGGATAACAGCAACTAATTGTAATTTATGTTGTTTATTTTTGTGAATGGACGTGTCAATATAGGAGTTCCACCTTAAGAACATAATTATACACTACTTGCTTGTATAAAGTTTGATGTTTTTATTCAGTAAATTATATCCATTTGGTTAAATTCAGGACTCTCATACTGCCCGAACATTTGCTGTCATTCTGTTTTGGAAAGAACTGGAGAAGGTAGAGATAGTTTGGACCATTAAATCTCCTGAATTTCATCTTAGGTTGAGTAATCCAGAATTACATTTGACTGATGCCATAGGTTAAAATATATGGATTAATCTATTTCTTATTAATTTCACCACAACACCAAACACCTCCAATGAAATTAATGAAAGCAGTATTTATAGTTAATGCAAACACAAACAATACTAATAATTACAATACAATAAATCTTTCTGAAGACTGAGTACTGAGCTGTTTGTCACGTTATCACCATATATACTGTATATATATATATTTATAAAATTTTCCGTCAATTTCGTTTATTTGTCACCATTTTGTTCTCCATTAAATTCAATCTTGCATTCTTCGACGAGTCTTTGTGTTTTCCTATATATTCCTATTTTTATTATTAATATTATTATTAGTATTATTTATATTATTATTATTATTATTATTATTTATATTATTAGTATATTTAGTATTAATTTAGTATACGTCTTTTCTCCTATGAATTCAGACTGTTGCCCCTGCTCACCCTCAATCTCCACCCCGCCCCCCAGCCCTGACAGTGGCCACCATTATTCCATTATATATGAACCTCGTCTCCTCTCTCTCCCTCCCTCCCTCCCTCCCTTCCTTCCTTCCTTCCTTCCGTGTCCACACATTTCTCGGGTCATCAGCTTCTCCTCACCCTCTCTTCCCTGCCTTCTTCCTTCCTACCTACCTTCCTTCCCTCCTTCTTTCCTTCCTTCCTACCTACCTACCTACCTTCCTTCCTTCTTTCTGTGTCCTAGTATTTCTCGTGTCATCAACTTCTCCTCACACTCTCGTTCCTGCCTTCTTCCCTCCTTCCCTCCTTCTTTCCTACCTACCTACCTACCTTCCTTCCTTCTTGCTGTGTCCTAGTATTTCTCGTGTCATCAACTTCTCCTCACCCTCTCTTCCCTGCCTTCTTGATATCCTTCCTTCCTTTCTTCATTCCTTCCTTTCTTCATTCCTTCCTTTCTTGTTCAAATATTTATCGGGTCATCAGCGTCTCCTCACCCTCTCTTTCCTGACTTCCTCTTTACCTCTTACCTTCCTTCCTTCCTCCCTTCCTTGTCCAAACATGTATTGGGTTATCAGCTACTCCTCACCATCTCCTCTTTGCCTGCTTCTTTCCTACCTACCTTCCTTCCTTCCCTTCCAACCTTCCTTCCTTCCTTCCTTCCTTCTTTCCTACCTGTCTTCCTTCCTTCCTTCCTATCTTCCTTCCTTTCTCCCTTCTGTATACACACATTTCTCGAGTTTTCAGCTACTTCTCACCCTCTCTCCCCTGCCTCTGTCGTCCCATCTTCCTTCCTAGTGTTCCTCCTGTTTGGTCTTCGTATTTGTTCGTGGAGATGTGTTCTTCTTCCAGGCATTTTCTTTTTCCCCTATTTACTTGTCTTGTTCCGCATCTTTATTGTTTTTGTTCCCATTATTAGATTATCTTGTTCATGTTTATGTTATTGTTGTTTGTATTGTTATTATTTACTCCTTATGTCTATCTCTTCTTCTTCTTCCCTCTCCCAATTTTGCGTTCACCTTACCCTTTGCATTTTCATGTTTTCTTTTCTTTCACATACACTTTTCAACAGGGTAATGTAATGACTGTTGTGTATGTGTACCTGCAATATATTGGTAGATAGTGATGAAGACTGATTATTACCTATAGCCCGTTCTTCCTAAGCTGGCGAATAAATGACTTCTCTCTATCTCATTTACTAAGTTATAAGTAATTGTGATATTATACAGAATCATAGCATTTTCTTATTTGCCCATTAATTATTGAAAGAAATAGCTGATAATAGAGTAACATTTTCTCCAGGTTAAAGACAATCGAGATATACTGTACATAATTATACACTCACCAACTCTCTTCAATCTCTCTCTGTTCGCCGCAATGTTGCATCTTTCTCCCCATTCTATCGCTACTACAATAATCAGTGCTCCTCAGAGCTCTCCCAGTGTATACCACCTTATCTACGTAGGGTACGTGGTACCCGTCTTGCAACACAATCCCACCCCTACTCTGTGCAATTATCCAACCCAAAAGTGAAACGTTACTCTCAGTCTTACTTCTATTCAACAGCTAAGCTCTGTAACTCTCTCCCAGTATCTGTCTTTCCCTCCCCCTATGACTTTAAACTCCGTGTGGCCAGGCATTTTGGCTCGAACGTCCCTTTATTTTGGCCCTGTCACTCATTCAACTATGGGGGAGGCACAGGCAGTTCAGTCTTTTGTCTTCCTTACTCACATAGACAAAAACACATCATTAACTATTAATTCCTTTTGTACCGGTGACGTCGACTTTATTCTTTATTCTAACTACAGTATATTTAGAGAATTGTGTGCAGCTTAACCCTTGTCTAGCAGGGGTGGACTTAAGTCGGGCTAGAGAACCATGGACTATGTGGCGGGGGTGGATTTAAGTCTGTGTGCAATTTTTGAGCAATAATGGCTCTGAGAGAGAGACGAGCGGGTGGAGGAGCGTAGGTCGGCTCATGACCGCTCGGCACGGGTACCGCGCGACTAGTGACATTTACTCCACACACACCCACACTCACTGCCTCGCTACACAGGGAATTATGTAAGGAAATTACCGTATTTTAGGGATTTTGCACTCATCTTGCACGATCGTTGCAAGAGAACGCGTGGTCGTAGAAGGATGGTTCTGGTGTCATTAGAAAGCTCAATTTACGCCATTTCAGGGATACATAATTGTATTACGCTCTGGCTCTTGTTTATGCATGAAAAAGAGCACGGAAACAAGGTCGTTTAGGGTAAAACCACCCGCTTGGCGGGTAGTAGAAGATACTGACGGGCCCGCTCGTAAGGCGTCAAGAAGACCTGCGGTAGTAATAATGGTAATGGGAGATAGTTCGAAGCCTGTTAATTGCTGGAAGCCCTTTTAAAACTGAATAAACTTGTCTAATAGTAGCTAGGATATACTTAAAACGACGTCACCGATACATAAGGGGTTAATTAGCATTTGATGACACCCAGGGCCATCACGTCATCTACAGTATATATACTGTATGACCACCTCAAACATAACTTTGACCCTCTTATTTCCTTATATCAATTCCCAAAACCCTTCCCTCCATCAAGCACCCCCCCCCCCCAAAAAAAAAAATATATATATATATATACCGGTATATATATAATTATATACCGGTATATACAATATATACCGGTAATATATATATATAATATATATATATATTTATATTTATATATATTTTATATTTATATATATAAATATATATTATATATATATATATATATATATATGTAGTAAAACTCGCTAGGAAAATTGAAACAATGGAACACCAAGCTTTCGTCTATTCTCTCAAGACATCTTCAGGGTAATACAAGAAAACAGGGGGAGTGAGGCTTAAATACCCGTCCTAAATCATCTGTGAGTTGCTAACTAGCATATTAATACAAAAAGTGTTGACAGCCTACTGCCTGTTGCCATATTTTTAGGAACATACTTAATTTATATACAAAATATATGTACATATATACATTGAAATGTGCCTAACAATACAATCTAATCATATATACAATTTGATGCACCTCAATGAACTTGCAGATCTCTTTCAAACTGTTATCGTAACTTATGTAAATATGAAGACAACATATACCTGTAGAAATACATATAATTACATATACATACACATATACATGCATACTGTATACACACATACATTACATACATACACATAAAAATTACATATATAAGAAAACTAGAAAAAGAAACAAAAAATTATGGGAGTCTGCAGAAAGCCGAAAGGTCACACAAGGCAGATCCTACCCATACCCAACCCTACTTATAAGGACGAATAGCCCACACCTGGCTAATCCCCCTCACAGCTACACAGTATATAAATTATACATAAACACACATATACATACACACACCTACTTACACACACAAATGTACTGTATACATACATTAACATACATACAGTATATACAATAATTATTATAAAACAAAACAAAACACAAAGAAAATACATAGTGATCATACCTCATGTGTATAGTATTAATAAGGTACCTAACAATCTAATACTATGAGGATAGACCTCACATAAAGGGTCAGGTCTCAAACTACAAGCTGTTTCAATCTATAATCTGACGGTCTGGACATCTATTTCTAGCTCTTTTTATTTTATCATTTCCATTGAGGAGATTTAGCAGGATGTTATCTATTTTGTAAAGGCAATCATTTAGATTCATAGTGTTTATACAATCTCTGATCAAGGCGGACTCGGCAAATAGTCTTTCATAATAGCAGCTTGACCAGTAGATCATCTTAGCCTCATCCCAATTTTTAGGGCTGTTTTTGATCAAAGTAGACTTGACGGAGTTTTCATAATTGAATACTACCAATACTATATATACCAATACTAACAATACTATATTGATACTAAATATCTTAGTTTTGCCATATCATGATGAATTAACACCTCTCACAACATCTCTCAAGAATTTGAATATAAATGTAGTATTCAATTATGAAAACTCCGTCAAGTCTACTTTGATCAAAAACAGCCCTAAAAATGATGCAGGTGGTGTATATTTCATTCCGTGTAAAGGATGTAATGACATATACATAGGACAAACTGGAAAAAGATTAGAGGTGAGAGTTAAACAACACAAACAATCAGTAAGGTCAGCTCAAGAATCTAATGGTATTTTTAAACATAAACAAAGACAAAACCATCATGCAAATTGGGATGAGGCTAAGATGATCTACTGGTCAAGCTGCTATTATGAAAGACTATTTGCCGAGTCCGCCTTGATCAGAGATTGTATAAACACTATGAATCTAAATGATGGCCTTTACAAAATAGATAACATCCTGCTAAATCTCCTCAATGAAAATGATAAAATAAAAAGAGCTAGAAATAGATGTCCAGACCGTCAGATTATAGATTGAAACAGCTTGTAGTTTGAGACCTGACCCTTTATGTGAGGTCTATCCTCATAGTATTAGATTGTTAGGTACCTTATTAATACTATACACATGAGGTATGATCACTATGTATTTTCTTTGTGTTTTGTTTTGTTTTATAATAATTATTGTATATATGTATGTTAATGTATGTATACAGTACATGTGTGTGTGTAAGTAGGTGTGTATGTATATGTGTGTTTATATATAATTTATATACTGTGTAGCTGTGAGGGGGATTAGCCAGGTGTGGGCTATTCGTCCTTATAAGTAGGGTTGGGTATGGGTAGGATCTGCCTTGTGTAACCTTTCGGCTTTCTGCAGACTCCCATAATTTTTTTGTTTCTTTTTCTATTTTTCTTATATATGTAATTTTTTATGTGTATGTATGTAATGTATGTGTGTATACAGTATGCATGTATATGTGTATGTATATGTAATTATATGTATTTCTACAGGTATATGTTGTCTTCATATTTACATAAGTTACGATAACAGTTTGAAAGGGATCTGCAAGTTCATTGAGGTGTATCAAATTGTATATATGATTAGATTGTATTGTTAGGCACATTTCAATGTATATATGTACATATATTTTGTATATAAATTAAGTATGTTCCTAAAAATATGGCAACAGGCAGTAGGCTGTCAACACTTTTTGTATTAATATGCTAGTTAGCAACTCACAGATGATTTAGGACGGGTATTTAAGCCTCACTCTCCCCCTGTTTTCTTGTATTACCCTGAAGATGTCTTGAGAGAATAGACGAAAGCTTGGTGTTCCATTGTTTCAATTTTCCTAGCGAGTTTTACTACACAATTTGATCACACGTATTTGTGATTTTACCTCCATATATATATATATATATATATATATATATATATATATATATATATATATACAGTATATATATACCGGTATATATATGTAACATAAAATAATATTTAATTAAATAATCAAGTATATAACTAGAATAAAACAACATAAATATGTACATACAAAAATAAATACATAAAATAGATAGATACATATATAAATCAACACAATTAATGATAAATATAAATAAATATATACAGCATATATGAACGAGATAACATTAAAACACACGATATATCTTAATTATAGTTGTTGATGAAAATAATATAGGATACACACTTCTTCCCTCCACTCCCAGCCTTTCCCTCTGTGTGCCTTGGACTCTCGCTATCCATTAATCCATTATGTACCAAACACACTCACGCCATGCTCTCTCTCTCTCTCTCTCGATGTAGTATATGACCGGTGTTTCTCTCTCTCTCTCTCTCTCTCTCTCACACACAGACAGACACATACATACATTCACACAAACTTTCCCTCTGACAAACACCTCCTCCTTGGAGTACGTTACCCCCCCCCCTTACTCCTCCTCCTCCCCCTCCCACTCCCATTCGTCTACCTCCTATCCCCCCCCCCCCCCCCCCCCCCCCCTCTCCCATAACCTCACTCCCTACTAAATATTATATTACTTTCGGCATGTAAACTTCTCCACTGGTCATATTCCGCTAACTATCAAGAACACATCCCCACTCTGTACCCCCTACTTTGGCAGGCTTATTCCAAACCTTCAATCCTGATTTTTGGCGAGACGGTAATCCCATCAGCGACCGGGTTACAGCAGGGAGATCCAGGTGGTCCTGCTCTTTTCTCAATAGGGGTGGATGCAGCAGCTAACAAAGTTAGGTCAGAACTGAATGTATGGTACCTGGACGATGCAACCTTGGGTGGGTCAGTAGAGAACGTTCTAACCGACCTAAATATCATCGTAACTGACCTCGGCCAGGCTGGGCTAGTGATAAATGACACCAAATGTGAACTTGTCCTCCTCAACCACACACGTGAACAAGGAGAAGAGACTCAGGCCCTGTTTCGAGACATATTGCCAGATGTAAAGATCCTTCAGGAGCACCAGCAAACCCTATTAGGTTCCCCACTAACTCTGGCAGCAATCCCACCAGCACTTCAAGTTAAAAAGGAGGAGCTTCAACGTCTCATGAGTCGCCTGATACACATCGATGCCCACTCAGCTCTGGCCCTGCTCAAGAACTGTTTCTCCATCCCAAAACTCCAATACCTCCTGCGCACATCGATGACTTACACAAACAATGGTGGCCTCCAAGAATTAGACAGCATAATCCGAGAAGCCGTGACCAGCATCACCAACGTGGAATTTAAAGAACCGGCCTGGACACAAGCCACCCTTCCTGTCCGCCTCGGGGCCTTGGGCATACGGAGAGCCTCGGATATTGCCTCCCCAGCCTTTATCTCTTCCCTCATCGCGACCAACGACCTTGTAGTGTCCATTCTTCTCAACCCAGAATGACACTTAATGGGGACGTAACAGCAGCGATTAACACCTGGAAGGGAAGTACAGGAGTAGAGGAGGAGCCTGAGGGTACCTCCAGGAGCAAGCAGAAAGCGTGGGATACCATCTCGGCGAAGAAAACTCAAGAAAATCTCCTAACCAATGCAGACCAGGTTGCAAAAGCACGCCTCCAGGCAGCCGCCCATTCAGAGAGTGGCTTGTGGTTACACGCCATCCCCATCCCACCTCTTGGAACTCACTTGGATGCTGAAGCGCTCCGGGTTGCCATCGCGCTCAGAGTGGGTGCAGCAGTTTGTCACTCACACACTTGCAAGTGTAGTGGGGGCATGGATGCTCAAGGTCACCATGCCTTGTCATGTAATTACAGCGCAGGCCGCCTGCCAAGACACTCTGCACTAAATGATGTCATAAAACGGGCCCTGCAGAGTGCTAACCGTGCATCAATCCTCGAACCACATGGACTTCACAGAGAAGACGGCAAACGGCCAGATGGGATGACCACTTTCCCTTACAAGAATGGCCGGTGCCTCGTGTGGGATGCCACATGTGTTGACACTTTCTCCACAACCAACATCGCCAGAAACGCCGACGAAGCAGGTGAAGCCGCCCGGATAGCAGAAAATAAAAAGCGAGAAAAATATCAAGCCATCGCCAGAAATCATCAGTTCGAGCCCCTGGCATTCGAAACTTCAGGAGTCTTCGGCCCTATCACCCTTAAGATGGTGAATGAAATAGGCCGTAAAATCAGAGAAGTTTCAGGAGAACCCCGGGAAACCCTCTGGCTCAAGCAAAGACTAGGGATGGCTATCCTCCGGGGCAATGCCACCAGCGTCATGAGCTCAGTTCGACAGGACTGGGTCATGCCACTGTGTAAGGCCCGGGCAGGAGTGGTGTATCCGTAGTCTTTCCACAGTAGGGTAAAACAAAACATAAACTTTATTTGTATGTAACATGTGTGATGCACATAAATAAAAGGGGATGTGTCGGATGGTTGAAAGCCACAGTTGCTCGCGCGTTTGGGGCTAGCAACACGTATTATGAAAAACATGTATCCTCCTTCATTCACTGTCCCCCCCCCCCCTTCACTCACGCAACCCCACAATTTGCCGGAGGATAACAGGTTTTTCACAATACGTAGACGGAGGTCTTTAAAAAAAAAAAAAAATATGCCCTCAATAACCATTATTGTAATGAAGAATATGAACAGTGTTCCTCATATGATTGTAATATATTTGTAGTACTATAATTGCATTATAGCTTCGGTAGTTGGTAACATTAGTCACATTATGTATGTAACCGTTTTATTCAGCTACCTATGACCTCAACAACCGTTGATGTAATGTAGAATATGAAGTGTCACTCATATGATTGTAATACAGTATATATATATATATTTTTTTTTTTTTCTATATTCCAACTACTCCCTCCCGGGCATAGGCTGATAGCCTTTACACTCTACCGCTGAACACGGTGAGGCCCGTGAGGTCTTGTTCCAGCCTAGGGAGTGAGACATGCGAAGCACCTATTCACGGCTCGAACCCAACTTCATCTCTGAAACTGCTTCGCCTCTGCGCTTCACAGTCTCACTCCCCAGGCTCGGACCCTCATTCTCAGAACGCCACCTATTGAGCAATTAACTCACTGGCATTGTCCCCCTGTAGCATATTTTGAATATGGGAGTATTCATACAGTGCTATTTATTCAGGGAACAATGAGGGTATTTTGTTTTGGCATTTCGGTGTGCTGTGGTAAGGCACTGAATGTAATTACTTGATGTAATGAAACATATGAACAGTCTCCTCATATGATTGCACTAGTTTTGTAGTGCTATTATTTACAACCAGTCAATTAATAATTCAGTCACATTTTTTTTTTTATCAGGCTAATAATCAAGAGCTACGTATATACAGCACATGTGCCAATTAATTGAGGAAACTATAATAACACATCTGAATAATGCCAACCTGACTTATAAACACAAATATGAATGTAACCAGACGACGATGCTGTTGTTTCAGTGGAATAATGGCTCTTTGAGCATTATGTATCGCTTTACCAGTGGTTGTCCCCTCACAGGATGGGGAGCGCTGCTAAATAAACTCGCCCCTCGGGGCAACATCAAATAAATCTCTCTCTCTCTCTCTCTCTCTCTCTCTCTCTCAAGAACCCGACGGTAGAGAATTAGAGGAAACATATCCTCTTATCAGATCATTTAACCCTTAATTAGCGGCTCACCACATAAGTCGAGTTAAATAAAGCTGGACTATGTGGCGGCGCTCGACATAACTCGAGTGGCAATTTCAGCACGTAATGTTGCTGAGAGAGAGAGACAAGTGGTGGCAGGAGAGTAGCGAGCGTATGACTGCTCCAGACCACCGCGGCGAACATACTGACACGAATCCCAGCTCCCTCCTCCCTCTCTCACTCGCTATATAAGGAATTGTATCGGGAAAGTGGCTAATTACATGCTTTTTGCACTCGCGTTGCACGGTTATTGCAAGAAAACTAGCCATCATAAAAGGATCGTTATGGTGTCATTCGAAAGCTCTGTTTATGCCCTTTCAGGGATAGGTACTTGTTTTACGTTCTGGGTCTTATTTAGGCATGAAAATGATCACGTAAACAGCCCTATTTTGGCTAAAAACACCCCGCTGGGCGGTACATATAAATAAACCGCATAGGCCGCTCGTAAGGTGTTAAGCCTATTTGGTCTCTTTCGTCCCTCTTTTTATTTTATTCCGACGGTCAATAATTCATTATATTTACCAAAACATGCATTAGAAGTCAAAGGGTGAATTCAGAAAGTATTTAGCCATTGATGTCATTTATAAGCGGTGGAATATCGTCTAATTTTATTCACAATGAAGAACATTGACATAGCTTGGATTTTAATATTATTATGTTCTAGCCAACATCCAACTCTACTCCTAAAATCGATTAATGAAATATTACAAACACATGTGGCAGTCCGTGGATTCGAACCCAGGACGCTCACACCGAAAATCAACACCTTATGCATTGCGCCACGAAGACAGTTATCAAAACCGATTTTACATATATAGGATAATCTCGACTTCTTATGTTGCTATAAATATTGCCAAAATGTTATTTTAGATTAACCCACTGTGATTTTGTTGCATTGAATATCTTTCATTGATATATTCCATATATGCATAAGTTCACTGATGTTGTTTTATTATTTTTAATGTTTTAGTCTACACTCCAAACATTACTTCTAATCATTACACATTGTCAACAAATATAAACGAAATGTATATATAATTACTATAGACAAGAGTTATAGGAAGACTGGTAATACATATGTCTGTTTACAAAATGGTTAACCCCTTCTGTACCGGCAACGTATATAATTGTATGTTTCATTATTTAGTTTATAACACTTTGATTTCCATTATTCTGTCAAAAATTGCCCAAACACTCAGCCCTCCCTCCCACCCACCCACCCACCCCCAACCCCCCCTTTCAGGCTTTGTGCGCCGCGGAGAGGTTAAGAAGGATATGAGGTTGTAAAAAATGGTTACGTGAGATAGTTCAAAGCCGGTTAATTGATGGAGGCCCTTTTTAAGCTGAATATAATCTTCTAAATATTGCAAACATTAAATAAGAAAGACGTCGCCGGTACAGAAGGGGTTAACGTTCGAAATTACCATGTGATTTTCTATCATAAAATGTACAAAGTTATCTTGAAGGGGTGTCTATGGGTTGTTGTATTAACACCTTACGAGCGGCCTATGCGGTTTATTTATGTGTACCGCCCAGCGGGGTGTTTTTAGCCAAAATAGGGCTGTTTACGTGATCATTTTCATGCCTAAATAAGACCCAGAACGTAAAACAAGTACCTATCCCTGAAAGGGCATAAACAGAGCTTTCGAATGACACCATAACGATCCTTGTATGATGGATAGTTTTCTTGCAATAACCGTGCAACGCGAGTGCAAAAAGCAGGTAATTCGGTACTTTCGGTACATAATTGAGTATGTAGCGAGTGAGAGAGGGAGGAGGGAGCTGAGATTTGTGTCAGTAGGTTCGCCGCGGTGGTCTGGAGCAGTCATACGCTCGCTAGTCTCCTGCCACCACTTGTCTCTCTCTCTCAGCCACATTACGTGCTGAAATTGCCACTCGAGTTATGTCGAGCGCCGCCACATAGTCCAGCTTTATTTAACTCGACTTAAGTGGTGGGCCGCTTTTTAAGGGTTAAGCTTGGTGGAGGTTTACCGAGGAAACTAGAAAATAAACTAATACATTATTTAATAGCCCCCCAAAACGGCCACTATCCCCTTAATAATGTAAGGAATCTCCATATCCGTTTCATGATTCCTGAGTTGTGAATTTTTGTTTACGCTTTCAGGACCATGACGCCTTTTTACCTTTGATTCTGGCTAGAATTAGATGATTTTATGCAGTTTAAGAAGAACCTATGTTACTGAGAGGGTTTATTGAGATCGCATTTACTCATTTGAGTTGCATAGCTAGATTACAAACCAAAGAATATTATGTAATGGTAAACAGAATATGATGAAAATTACGTTATGGTGGTGAAGGCGTTAATGATGCATCGTGTGTTATAAAAGGAAGCTTATAATCTCGGCTGCTTAGAATGAACGCAATATAGGTTAAACGAACATGTGAAATACAAATGATAATGTTTATCATACAACATAATATATTTGATGTGAGAAGGAACAAGAGCAACACGGTACTAGAGGCATCCAAGCTTTCGCAGGGGTCTGAGGCGGGCCAGGTATCTTGCCTTATTTGGGCTGTGCCTTCTTCTTCTCTTGTCTTTTGTTTGGGCGGCAAATTTCTGAAGAAGTGGTACTGGAGGGACAAGCGGAATACAACTTATCCTGTCGACAAACGGAATACAACTTATTTGAACGAGCGTACTATGACTCCTGTTGCTAACTGGAATATGACGCCTTAGACCAAATATGACATCCCAAGAACTGCAGCAAGCCACACTTGAGGTTTGCCTGAAAGATTGCGGAAACTATACTTGAAACATGGTGTTAAATATGTAAAAAGCACCGTGCCAGTGGCTGCAAATTGGGTGACATTGGACTTATTATTTTTGTTTCTATGCCTCAACCTCGGGACTGTAGGTTGTTCAGTAGCTGGTCACTCTTGCAAAGCCCCAAGATTATGGGTTGAAGCTTCGAGATGTTGGCTGCTTCATATGTGTCGCACTAGTTGGTCACAGTAAAGCTTCAAGGTGTTGGTTGCTTCCTTTCTGCCACACTAGATGATGACACCTTATTTATATACATCACTTGATTAGGAGAGAGCAGCTATATGGTCGTTCACAGCTTTTCGAATATGGTCGGGCATATTCTATGCTATGAATTGGTGACCATATAAGGAGTATTTTCTTGATTGTAGCCAGGATAATTGTAGAACAGCAGGAACAATCAGATCGCCTCAGAAAAAACCCTGACATTTGGTGTGGACTCGATCTGAGGTCCTTTTGGTATGCAGTCCATGACGCTATCCACTGTGCTATTGACTCCTAAATGGCATCACTCCATACCACCACCTGTTCTCCTAACTCTCCCTTTATCTCCCTCCCACCCTCACTCTGCCCACTCTCCTCTCTCCCTCTAATTCCCCTTCCTTCGTCACTCCCTCGCTCCTTCCACTACCTTCTCTCTAAAATACCTTCCCCCCCTCTTCAATCCCCCTCCATGCATGTACCCCTACCCTTCCTTCACACATCGTATGAGAGATATGATTCAGACCATCTATCAGCCTTGAAGCTGCAGCAAGAGCGGCAGAGTGTCGCTGCTCATGGGAGACCAGCCAGCCGCTCCCTCGGCAAATGAACAGTTTATACATTGGAATGTACATTTTGTGATTTTTCATTCTTCATATAGGCATAGTCTTTGAAAACTATGCACATGTGGTGGCAATAATATTGCTTTATAAAGTAAATATAAAATTGAATAGTATTACCTCTATGCGGCCTCAAATATTCCTCATAACGCACGTATGCCTGTGACAGCTCTCACACGTTTCGTGGGTTAAGTGTTGTGAGCTGGGTGAGCTGGCGAGTTGAGGTTCGCTCATGGTATGTTTCCCATTTTTCTTTTTCTCTCTGGTCTGGGGCTAAAAGGTGTTCTGTTGTTTTGGGGTCTTCTATGCCCTTGTTGATCTTGGGTGGCAGGTACTGGTGAGCGAAAGGGTCAAGTGATAGGTGAGGCTGGTTGATGGTTCCCTTTAGAGACTGGGTTTGTGACGAAGCTGATGTGGGCGGGGCTTGTGACGGAGGTGGTACCCACGGCATGTGCATATGGCTTGACGGTCATAAAGAACATGGTGATTGATGGGTGTCTTGCTTAATTTTTTTCTGGAACCTTTATCATCTTGGAGGTGCAGATGTTGAAGATGCGGGCATGACACTACCCCGTTCCAATGGAAGTCATGACTATGTGACTTCAGGTGGTATGTCTTGCAGGAAGAGGTATTAGTGACTGGTGTTAAGGGGAGACAGACCGTTTTTTTTTTTTTTTTTTTTTTGGTCTATTTATTATTTTTTTCCTTTATTTCTTAGTTTTCTCGCTAGACCTCCACCAAGCTTAGAAAAAGAAACCCTAGACCCTCCTTCAAGATAAATGTGTAAATTTCTCGGTAGAAAAATGTCCCGGCCGAAGGCTGGTTACTTTTAAAATTTCAGGATCGCTATCGCTCGCCAGGAAATAATCGACACCTACTGTAAATGGCATGAAAGGTCTTAAAATTGACAACGAAATTGGGCGAAAGGTGTTTAAATCGCCAAACTAAAGGGCCGAACGTCTTATAATCTCAAAACTAGTGGGGCTAAACATTACGGAGAAGGGGTACAGAAATACGGTCTGCCTCCCCTTACATGCTCTAGTGCTCGGTACAAACGCTTGGTGTGTTCCACTGGGTGGCCTTCTTTCCGCGTTTGCTTGAGAGGCATCACTGGCTTTTTCTATCTTTCTCCCTTTTTCTCTCTTTCCCTGGCTTGTATCCATTCGGCCCCATTCAACCAACTGTGTTAAGACGTTTATCCCCATCCAGGTGACGATTTCTTCCTGGCGAGAGATAGCGAGCCAGCATTGTATGGAGAAATCTGGCTTCGCCGTAGAAATGTTTCTATCGAAAAATGTACAAATTTAGCTTGCAGTCAAAACAAAAATATATATATGCTGGCTCGCTGCCGCTCGCCAGGAAAGTATTGACACCTGGATGGAGGTAAACGTCTTAAAACAGTAGGCTGAATGGGGCTGAATAGATAAAAGCCAAAGAGAGAGGGAGAGAAAGATAAAAAAAAGCGAGGTGGTCTCCCTTTAAAGGGTGCTGGCGCCAGGGCAAGTTTTGAGAGCGCTCATCAGCTGGTTGGGGAGGTAAAACTGAATCAACTGTGAACATTATATAAAATTAAACAAATCATCTTAACCAAACATTGCATGTAAGTGTTTTATTAAGACTGTAATTCCTGAGTTTAATTATCTGACAAACTCTAATTAATTCATATTATAGTTGAAATTTTACCATATTTTGATGCGCTTTGCATTAACGATGTCAATATCTAAATTAATGAGTACCGGTATTTGCCTAATATGGTGTGTGATAATAAATCGGTACTGATGAATAATTCCTCATTTGTACTATGCCTTAAAAACTAAAACAAACAAAATATATAAAGAAAATATATTTTCCTTATCATTTGCTCATAATGAGGTCAGACATTCAGCAGGAAATTAAATTGTAGTAATATACAAGGTTGAAATATCATTGTTTATATTGCTCTATTGCTGAATTAAGGTCAATGTCTGGCAGTAGTATATTACCTATCACGCGAAGACTTACAGTATATATATTAAGGTGACGCATTTTACACACACACACACACACACACACATATATATATATATATAAAGTTCTAATTTTCAATCTACCCTCCCTCCTTCGGTTTCTATCCCTCTGTCTGTGTCTTTATTTCTAATTTCCTTTCTGACCGCTTCATAGTTGCAGTTGTGAAAGCCATCACTCACTTCCTCAACCTATCATCTCTGGTGTTCCTCAGGGTTCTGTCTTGTCTCCAGTTCTCTTTCTAATATTCATTAATAATCTACTCAACTGTACCTCTAGCCCAATCATTCCAAAAGTCACACGACGAAGCCATAGCATGCTTATCTTCTGATCTATCAATTATTTCTGATTGGAGCAGATGAAATATTGTTACTTTCAATGTCTCCAAGAATTTCTCCTTCTATCTCTCCGTCGCAATCTTCCACAAGACTACAAATTACTCTTCAACAATACCCTTCGCCTTCTCGCAATATTCTTGGTGTGTATTTCTCATCTGACCTCTCTTGGAAAGATCATATTACTACTCTTGCAACAGCAACTTCCCAGAAGTTAGGTGTGCTCAATCGTCTTCGTGGGTTCTGCGTCCCCCCCCCCCCTCCCCTGCTCAGCTTCTTGCTCTGTATAGGGGCACAGTACGCCCATGTATCTAGTACTGTTCACATGTGTGGGGAAGTACCACCCATACGGAGCTTCTCGTAAAAGTAGAGTAAAAAGCATTTCTTGTCATCAACTCCCATCCTCTTATTAGTTCCCTACAACCTCTTTCTACAGGCTGCAATGTTGCATATATTTCACTCTTCTATCGGGATTACAACGCACACTCACTCACACACACACACACACACACACACACACACAAACACACATACACACATACACACACACACACTCTCATATATATATATATATATATATATATATATATATATATATATATATATATATTAGTAAAGCCAGGTAATACATTTTCTTTACTACATACGAGGTTGAAAGAAATGGCAATTTCTGCGTTGGAAATTTTATTATTCAAAGTTTCCAGGTCTCTGATGAGTTTTCGCTGGGTGGCAGGAAGTAGATGAATGAGATTAGCAAAATTCATGGTGGTAAAGGGTTTCATTAATGTACATAATGATACAGGATATACGACGCGGTTCACTGGACAACCAGCATTATCAAGTAAGGATAGAATGATATAAAAGGTAAACAGGAAGGGTATATATAGAGGGTGGAGGATCAGAGGAGGCGAAAATCAGGGTGCAAAAGTCTGCTATTGGTGGAGGGGTATTCTAGGAGTGTAAAAGAGAGGACCGCGTCACGCATGCGCGCTGGATGCGGGAAGGTGGTGGTCGGTTGGCGGGGTCGAAGCTGATTGGCTGAGTGTCGAGGGGCGTGGCCTAAGTTGCATAGTACGTGTGGCGCCGGCAGAAGACGAAGCTGAAGGAGGTAGCGCGGGGGGCTGCGTCAAGGGCACCGGGGGGCGAGGAGGGGTGTTAGGTCCTGTAGGATAGTGCCTTTTGGCAGAAGGAAGGAATTTACCATTGCCCTGATACACCAACACTGGACATCCCGGAGAAGGTCCTAAAAACACTGCTGGAGCTATGTACCAAGGAGGCCCCCTTCCTTTGCCCCCGGGGCAACATGTACAAGCAGATAGACGGCGTGGCGATGGGCAGCCCCCTAGGAGTTCTTTTTGCGAACTTTTTTATGGGTACCATCGAGGAAGAGCTCCTAGCTGCCCAACGACCCGCCGTCTACTGTAGATACGTGGATGACATCTTCGTGCAAATCAAGGATCTCCACGAACTACAGGAACTCCAGCGTCACTTCATGACCTCCTCCGGACTTAACTTCACCTTTGAAAAATCAAACAATGGACAACTCCCCTTCCTCGACATCCTCGTAGCTCTGAACGACCATGGGTTCAAAACCACCGTCTACACTAAACCAACTAACACAGGACAATGCCTCAACGGCGATAGTGAATGCCCCCGCCGTTATCTTCTATCCTCCATCTCCGCTTATGTAAGGAGAGCCCTCACGCACTGCTCTACCTGGGCCGACACCCACCAGGAACTAGAAAGACTATCCCAAGTTTTAGTGAATAACGGATACTCCAACTCCGACATCTCCAGCACCATCAATCACCATCTTGAAAAATGGTACACCCAAAGCCCTCCCAACATTGAACCCCCCAATGAAATTAAGATCTTCTACCGCAATTTTATGTCCTCTGAACACAAAAATGACGAGGCCGTCTTAAAGGAAATAATCTCCAAGCATGTCCACCCAACCAACCCGGAAAACAAAATCAAATTAATAATTTATTACAAATCCCCCAAGACCTCCAACCTCGTTCTCCGCAACAAACCTGCTTCCACCAAGATAAAGAGCCCGATGACCGACGATCACGTCAATTACCAACATACCTGTAATTATGTGGACTGTGGACCTCATTCCTATATTGGCATGACGCAGACTCGTCTTTCACGTCGGTTAACTCTTCACCTTCAGGCTGGAGCCATCAAAGACCACTATCTCACCCCTAACCACCCCCACCTCACACGAAACGAGTTAGAGAAACACGCCACCATAGTCGATAAAGAAAGTGACCCAAGGAGATTACCTATACTCGAAGCGTTATATATCCAAGCCTTACATCCTAACATCAACAACCAAACTCTGGACCTCCAGATCCTTCCTTCTGCCAAAAGGCACTATCCTACAGGACCTAACGCCCCCCCGCGCTACCTCCTTCAGCTTCGTCTTCTGCCGGCGCCACACGTACTATGCAACTTAGGCCACGCCCCTCGATACGCAGCCAATCAGCTTCGACCCCGCCAACCGACCACCACCTTCCCGCATCCAGTGCGCATGCGTGACGCGGTCCTCTCTTTTATACTCCTAGAATACCCCTCCACCAATAGCAGACTTTTGCCCCCTGATTTTCGCCTCCTCTGATCCTCCACCCTCTATATATACCCTTCCTGTTTACCTTTTATATCATTCTATCCTTACTTGATAATGCTGGTTGTCCAGTGAAACGCGTCGTATATCCTGTATCATCATGTACATTAATGTAACCCTGTACAACCATGAATTTTGCTAATCTCATTCATCTACTTCCTGCCACCCAGCGAAAACTCATCAGAGACCTGGAAACTTTGAATAATAAAATTTCCAACGCAGAAATTGCCATTTCTTTCAACCTCGTATGTATTAAAGAAAATATATATATATATATATATATATATATATATATATATATATATATATATATATATATATATATATATATATATATACATATATAATGTAAACTATATGTGTATATTGTATATAAGGATAGATCGACTGGACACGATCACGCTTTCATTTATTAACAAGAAGCAACACGGTTGTCTAGATTTACACACGCATTCAACACATACACGTAGATGATACATACACACACATTCATGCACACTCATGCTCCCAATCATGGTACACAGTGAGACACCTGCAATAACCGGATGTTCTGTAATCACACATGCATACTGGCACATGCAGGCTTACATAAACGTTGATTGCCAGATATATATATACTAAAATGGCTCGTTTAATAACCCAATTGAATACCTGGCCATCGTTCACCGATTCACACTGTTCAATGATACTGCTTTCCATTCAATTGGCAGCAACTCCAGGTAATATTTTTGACTAGCTCTCTATTTTCATTTTACAGTATTTTGCGTTCTTCTAACACTTCAAATGGTGTGGAAATGTTCGTGTCAACTTGTGTTACTTGTTTTTGTTTTAATGGTGTAGTGTGCGTGTGCGTTTCATGGTAAATACTTACATGTTTAATGTTGGCTCGTTCAACTGCGTACGGGTGTGAACGTACCCTATGTAAATACACTAGACCATTCTACATTCTCAATTCCTTTTGCTAGCTTTATTTCTCAACATCTCTTATTGTTTTCAATATTTGTTCATCACTTTCTAATTTGGGGTTTTGGCTCTGTATATATATTTTTTTTTTCTGACGCCCCTCTGTCTAGACGCATTCGCAATCTCTCTCTCTCTCTCTCTCTCTTTGAGTTACCGCAAATACCATATCACTCAGAACGCGATTGCCAGAACAACAGAAATTAGGTTATATAATTATTATGTAGTGTACAGTTTCTTAATATTCCCAGCTAAGTGCTCAACTTTGGCAAGACTAATGAAGTTGATGGAATTACTCAGGCTTCGTTGGCCGCTAGCACTGTCATTTTTAAGGTGATTGTAGGTACCAATCGAATAGGGCAGTACCCAAGGGGGATATATAGGCTTGAAATAAGGAGTTACAAAGGAGTACAAAGGAAGTCAAGCAACAACAGATCTAGTGACCCTTCTAGGTTGCTTGTCCTCCAAAACACTGAGGATCAAGTGTCCAAACAGTGGTTTAGAGTGGGTAAGGGAACATTGGAAAGGGAATTACTGCCCTGGAACTAATGTCCATGGCAGGATTAGGAAGTTAGTATAGGACAGATGGGTTAGTAACTGAGGGGGGGGGTTAAAATAAAGTTATTCATTTACAAACGCAGTCAGTCGCGGGTTTGATGCGAGATATTTGTCTAGGCGGAGTTTAAATGAATCAACGGTGCTGCAGTCTATAACGTTTCGGGGAAGCCCATGCCACAAGTTTACAACTCGATTGAAGAAGAAATTCTTAGATTCGTGCGAGTTAAAAGATTTACCAATAATTTTGCAACCGTTTCCCCGCGTGTAATTAGATTGGTCGATAGTGAAGTACTTACTACAGTTCATATTGTCGATGCCTTTGATGATTTTGAACACTTGAATTAAGTCATCTCTTAATCTGCGCTGGGTTAAAGGAAATAGATTTAATTCTCTAAGACGCTCTTCGTATGGTTTGTTCTTTAGGCTAGGTATCATTTTGGTAACTCTACGTTGAACTCTCGTTCTAGATTGTTTATATCTTTTTGGTAATAAGGGCACCAGGATTGAACGCAGTATTCCAGAAGAGGGCGGACTAAGGAATTGTAAAGGGTTAGGATAACTTCTTTGGATTTATGCTCAAATGACCTGCCTATAAAGCCAATTATTTTGTTTGCCTTCTTAACAACTTCTGAACATTGTTGACTCGGTTTTAGGTTACTCGATATTGTTACTCCCAGATCGGTTTCTTTGTTTACATTCTTAAGCTGAGTGCCATTCATCGAATAGTTTGCTTTCTCATTTAGGTATCCGATATGTAGTACTTTACATTTATCCGCATTGAAACTCATTTGCCAAATTTGGGCCCAACATGACAATTTATCTAGATTGTGTTGCATATCGTCAACTTGTTCTTTTGAGAGTATGCTATACGCGTTTTTTGTATCGTCAGCAAATTTTGAGATTGTACAGGTGAGACCCTCATCTTTGTCGTTGATGTAAATAAGAAAGAGAATTGGTCCTAGTACCGATCCCTGGGGTACCCCGCTACTTACATTGGTCCATTTAGATGCCTTACCGTTTATGACTACTCTTTGCTTTCTGTTGCTGAGCCAATGTTCTATCCATTTCAACACACCGTCTTGTATTCCATGCGCTTTTAGTTTTAGCAGTAAACGTTTGTGGGGAACTTTGTCAAAGGCCTTTTGAAAATCAAGGTATATAATATCTACAGCTTTAATCTCATCGTAGAGGTTGAGGATATCGTGGAAGAAGTCTAAGAGGTTTGTTAAACAGGAACGTTTTTTACGAAAGCCGTGTTGAGTATCTTTAAGTATGTTATTTTCCTCTAAGTGATTTACGAGTCTGTCTCGTATGACCGTTTCTAGCATTTTACATACAACTGAGGTTAAGCTAACTGGACGATAGTTACGGGGTAGGGATTTGCTGCCTTTTTTGAATATTGGTGTTATGTTGGCTAGCTTCCACTGATCAGGCATAGTTCCAGACTGCAAGGATTTATTGAATAGTAATGTCAGTGGTTTGGAGAGCTCATCCTTAGCTTCCTTTACAACTCTAGGCGAGATTGTATCAGGTCCAGGCGTATTATTTACCTTGAGTTTATCTAAACAATTCAATACTTCTCTCTCTGTACCGGTGATATTGCTTAGAACATCTGAATTATCAATCTGAATCGGCGATGGTGTAGGGATATCACTGAGGCCTTCTGTTGTAAAAACTGATGCAAAGAAGGTATTGAGGGCATTACTCATTTGTACTTCGTCTTTGGTATTCTCCATTTTTCATCGACTAACGGTCCAACAGTTGAAGTAACTACTTTTTCTTTCTGATATAACTATAGAATTCTTTCGGGTTTGTTTTACTTTGATTCGCAATATGTAACTCTAAGGTCTTTTTACTTTGCTTAATTAACTTTTTGGCTTTGCGTCGTAGCTCTACAAATTTCACCCTATTTCTCGTCATTTTGTGAGGATTTTAATCTATCATTAGCAAACTTTTTAGCAAGCAGGCAGTTTGAAATATCTTTATTCCACCATTTTTGGCTTATTATTATGGCCTGGACGCCGTATTTTCGATGGTATGCAGTCTGTGACGCTCCTGCATAGTAGCCACGTGCGGGCATGCGCGCGCGTCGGCTGCCCAGCCGTTTAGAAACCGGCTGGCGGCAGCCGGGCGGCCGGCTTTTCCTTAGTATATATCCTACGACAATGTAACTAATGTCTGGGATATTCTTATGTTGTTTCACAGCTTGAAGCTGCCCTTATTCTTAACCAACGCATCTTAGTATATTTTATTCTCGATAGTTGATTGTTTCATTATAATATATAAGATGTAAGTCTAGTGAGAGTGGGAGGAGACGACCGGGAGAGAGACCGGCTGGGGGACGTTGCTTCGCGCGGAGAGTCCAGCTTGGGACGAGCCTGATGTTGCCACGTGAATTTGATAGCAACGTTAGGCTTAGTTTCGACTCACGCCAGGGGTAGAGGATTTTGACCCGGCAACTGTGTTGAGTGTTGCCAAGCATGGGATGTATTTTGCATGCCTAGGGTGGGGTCCAGACAGATTCAAGACTCAGAGCTCACCTCACTGTCGTACCCTTCGGACCCCCTTGATATCTATCCCTCTCAACCCCACTTAGAAACTTTCTCTCTTACTTTGTATACCTTCTTTCCACTACTTCACCAATCTATTTAATTATCCCATCCCCTTGATAGACCTTATATCTCTTATTGTATTAACGACGAGCTCTCAGATAATTAGATAGGATTTTGGGCCTTATGCAGAGATGTTAATGAGACCTAGGAAGCTTTTTTGTTGTCTCATATTTGGTGGTTTCATGCTTGCTAGTGTGTTCTTGTGTCAGGTTAGCAGGGGCTAGACCGGAGGGGAGGCTTTTTGCGATCCTTTAAGTAAAGTCTGCTGGTGCGAGTCCTGTGGACCCGCACGACTTTACTAGGATACCCGTGGGAGTCTGGGGGCATTTTCTTGTCTGTGTCCCTGTGTGTCTAGTGTTGTGTTGTGTGAGGGCCCTTGCCTAGTCCACTCAGCACTGCGCTAGCACAGTCTTGCTTTTGTTTTAGAGTCGCCAGGAGAGTCAGATACTTGCGATCTGAGTCTCTCAAGAGAGCACCCTTTCAATTAGAGTAATTTGGCGCACAGACTTGGGAACGTCCCTAGGCTAGAGCAGGTGGCTCAGCCCGGGAATCCGAAGCCTATATCCTTCCGGCTAGACCTCTGCCACCTGGCAGATTAACAGCTAGGGGTTTATCATCTCTGTATGCTTGTTATTGTGCCACAGTTTACCGTTTGTGTGAGCATTGTGAGTCAGGGTGTGGCTTAGAGACTCTATCCGAGCAGGCTTGCCTGACTAAGAGTGAGAAGCACACCTGTATGTGGTTATGTTGCGAGTTGCTGCCTTTATTTAATTATACCTATGCCATTATACACTGTATGGCCTATCACTAGTATTTATTCCTGCTTATGAGTTAAGAGTTCTCTAAATCCGTAACTTACTTTCTTTGCTAAGCATCAGATCCTACAGTAGCCGCATGCAGTTTAGAAACCCGCATCTTGTCTACCTGTACGATGTTTTGAGGACTGTTTGCTTTCACCTTCTTTCACGCAGGGGTGATTAGTTGTATTAATTAACGTAACGTTAAATGTACTTTTCTAGTTTGTTATTTAATTGTTTCTGCAATTTTAATTCCGTTATCTATCTTTTCCTTGAAGCTTTAAGTCAACTTAATTGTGTGATCTTTTATATAGCCTGCTTGACTATCAGCAGTCTATAGTGCGTGCACCCTGTAACCGAGTCATAGGATACCTTGTTGTCCCGGCAGGACTCTTGACGGTTTAGGGTGGTTTGTTGCCTGGGTTTATAGATAAGGGTTGGATCTAGCGTTTTCCGTTGTTGCTTGTTGCCGCATACCTAGTCCAATAGAAAGAGCCCAGTGTTTATATATCCCAGGACGTATCAAGTCTTGCACTGCTTTTAGGTAAGTGGTTTCGAATAACTTCCAAGATGTATTTATGTCGTTATTGTTAATTAAAAAGCTCCAGTCAGTTTCTTTAAACATAGCTCTAAGTTTATGGAAGTTTGCTTTCTTGAAATTAGGGACTTTTTCGATGCTATTATTTGGTTCGTTACTAGTAAACTTTAAAGTGAAAGTTATCGTACGATGGTCGCTGTTACTGAATTCATCACCAACATTCAAATTCTCTATCAATTCTTCTTTTGTTGCAAGTACAATGTCAAGAACGTTATTACCACGGGTCGGCGTTCGAACAAATTGATAAAGCGAACTCTCTTGCAAGTTCGTATACAAGTCATGTCCGGAGTGTGAAGTAAGAGTATCGCCCCACTTGGTCACAGGTAAATTAAAGTCGCCAAAAATAACGGTATCTTGTGAGTTACTTACATCTGCAATTTGTTCGTAAATTTCTCGGTCAGTTTGCACTGATTGAGCTGGATGTCTGTATATTAACGCTAGTATTATTTTTGTACCTTTATTATTCATTATTAGCACAAAAGATGTGTCGACATTCACAATTTGAGGTTTTGACAAGAGGGTAGGGTTAAGACTTTCTTTGATATAAAGTAAAACGCCACCTCCATTTCGATTTATTCGGCTTTTCTCAAACATTACATAACCGGGAAGTGAATACTCTGCTAAAAAGTCTCTATTTTCTGTATTGAGCCAAGATTCTGTTATGCCAATCACATCATAATTTTCTGTAAACACTAGCTCCTCTAAATCTGAAAATGTATTGCGTATGCTACGAGCGTTTGCATAGAAAACCTTTAAATTTGTTATTTTAGAACTCCCGGAACGCTCTTTAATAATGTTTTTGGTTCTTGTCGGATCTACATCTATGTTCATGGCTGTCCTCGGTCCTCGCTGTCTTCGGTCCTTATCGCTGGTGGTCCTCGGTTGCCTCTGTTTTTTGCTTGGCGTTGGATGATTTATGTCACTGCTGCTTCTTCCCGGATGGCGTTTTTTGATCCATGGCTGAGGACTGCTTCGTGTAGGAGACGACCCATGCGTGCTGAACCCACAGGGTTTAGATGAGTGCCATCCTTGCGGAACAGAGTAGGCTGGTTGTAGAAGTTGTCCCAGAGGTTGATGAATTCAACTTCTTCCCTCAGACACAAATATTTTAGTCGGCTATTTGTGCTGAAGGCCTTGTCGTAGAATTTGTGAGGTACGTCGATCTTGGGGAGAATGCCTGAGATGATGATATTCCTTGACTTGTTTTTGTAGTGCTGGATCATCTTGCGATATTTCTCCATCAACTCTTCGGATGTGGTGCGCATGACATCATTTGAACCAGCATGGATGACAAAAAGGGTATTTTCATTTGCATCCTTTGTGGTATCTTCGAAGGCTTCCACAATGTCGTCCAGTCCAGCTCCTGGGATGCAAAATCTTTTTCGTCTATTTGGGACTCTGTCGCAGAACTCTTCGACCTGTCCTCGTAGGATGGAATCCCCAACGAGCCTGGTCTCTTCTGGTTCGTCTTCCATCTCTACCAAGATCTCAAATCTGTTTGACATTGTGACTGGTAGATGAGACCTTTTCTGCGTTGGCCGTGCACCGTTCCTCACTGGTGTAAATCCGGAAACCTGTGGTGGCGGGACTCTGCGTACAGGTCGGGGAGAGGAGTGGTTAGAACGGGGGCGAGGGGTTGGTACTGTTCGTGCTAGCAGGCTTCTTGCACGAGGAGTGGGGGAGAGACTAAGGTGAACAGAGCGGCTGTCCTGGTTTGATGTCGGCTCAGGTTCATCAGAAGATGCTGCAGTGGCTACTGCAGGTGTTGGATTGTTGGCAGATGACGTTGGGGCGGTGGTGGATGTTGGAGTTGAAACAATTGGAGTTAGTGATACTCCAACGTTGAGTGTTACAAACTCTTGGAGTGATTCCAGCTTCCTGGTGAGGGCGTTGATCTTGTTGTGGGCTTCATCCAATTTTGCTGTCAAATCCTCTCGTTGCTGGCAGAGTCGGCAGACTTGTGGAGTTGATGGAACTCCTGTTGCCAGGCTTCCCTTATTGATTGTCTTTGTATTTCACATACAGAGAGAGAGAGAGAGAGTAATCCTGCTAACTCTCACAAACACTTTACCTTAAGGGAGCCCACCTCGTTTTTTTCTCCCTCTCTCTCTGGGTTGTATCCATTTGGCCCCATTCTTTCTACTGTTTTAAGACGTTTATCCCCTTCCAGGTGTCGGTTTTTCCTGGCGAGCACTAGCAAGCCAGTATATTATTTTAAATAGTTTTGACAGCAGGCTAAATTTGTAAATTTTTCGATAGAAAAATGTGTCCGGCGAAGCCGGAAATCTCCATACAATGCTGGCTCGCTATCGATCGCCAGGAAGAAATCGACACCTGGTTGAGGATAAACGTCTTAAAACAGTAGGCTGAATGGGGCCGAATGGATACAAGCTGCAGAGAAAGAGAGAAAGAGAAAAACAAATAGAAAAAACCCTTAATGCTACACCAAACACTCACACTATACTTCTTTCCAATTCACCGCCACTTCTTGCTCTCACAAAGCTGAACTCTTCACTCTGACTTTCACTTGTAACTCTACCCTTCATGATTCCAGTGCTATTCCTTCCTTTCCACCCTCTTCTCTCTTACTTATGCCTAATGTCATAGTCTCTTCTAAGGATTTACTTTATGCCCTTTCTGGACTTATAACTAAGAAGGTGTATGGACCAGATGATGTTCCTCCTATTGTGCTCAAAAACTGTTCTTCTTTGCTGATTCCCTGCCTAGGCAAACTTCCGACTCTGTCTTTACTCTAACAAATATCCTTCTTGCTAGAAGTTTGTTCTTATTCAACCTGTCCTGAGGAAGGGTGACTGCACTCAACCCTCCAACTATCATCTACAAATTCTAAAGCACTTGTTTTCCCATAATATTCTTTCAGATCGCTTCCTTAACCTATCAACTCAGGTGTTCTTCAGGGTTCTGTTGTGTCATCAGTTATCTTTCTAATAATCCTTAATGATCGTCTCAACAGTACCTCTAGTTCAATCCACACATATGCTGACAACTTTATCTTACACTGTTTAATTCATTTTTCACAATGAATCACCATGCAATTACTCCAAAACCACATGATGAGGCTATAGCAAGTCTATCATATGATCTATCAACTATTTCCGATTTAGGCATAGATAATCTTGTTACTTTCAATGATTCGAAAACTCAATTTATCCATCTATCTACCAGTCCCAATATTCTAAATGTGTCACAATTTTACCATACTCTTCAACAATACACAAATCAACTCTTTGTCTTATTAAAAATAAATCAAATTCAAAATAGTTCTTCTATCAATGTTCTTTGTATTTCTTGTTCTGCTGGCCATTCTTGGACAATTATATTACCACTCTTGTTAAAAACAGCTTCCCAGATGCTAGGTTTGCTCAACCGTCTCCGTGGAGTCTTCACTCCCACACAGCTTATTGCTCTGTACACGGACAGAATGGACCCATGTATTGAGTATGGTTCGCACGTGTGAGGTGGTTCCAATCAAACTGCACGTCTCAAAAAGTTATAGAGTCTAAACTATTTTGTCTTATCGACTCACCTCCTCGTACTAATTCCGTACAATCTCTCTTTACACGCCGCAATGATTCATCCCTCTCACTGTTCTACCGCTATTACAATAGTCAGTGTTCTTAACCCATTCAGTACCAGGGACGTCCTTTTCGTCATCTTCTGGCAACTATTAAACGATTATGTTCAGCTTAGGAAGGACGTCTACCAATAATAAGACTTCAAACTATCTCAACCAACCCTTTCAACTACCACACATCCTTCCTAAGCTGCATAATATCGTCTAAATACAGCTAGAAAATAATATAACACACGTCGCTGGTACTCAAAGGGTTAAGAGCTTTCTCAGTGCATAATACCTCCTCCCTTACGGAGAGTGAAGGGCAACCACATACAATTCCACAACTATTCTCTCCAAGTCACTGACCCAAGCATATACAAATTTTCCCCAGTCTTTCTTTTACTAAACAAGTAAGCTCTGAAACTCTCTCCATCAATCTGTCTTTCCCTCATCCTATGACTTAAACTTATTAAAGCTCTGTGTGTTCAGAAATTTTTACTCTAAAGTTTATCACACTTTCTATCTTTGGGTGAAACACTGGTTACAGGCAGCTTTGCTTCTTGTCTCCTTCATACACATAGAATAACACCGGTCTGAAAAAGGGACAATAGACTTTAATATTTAAACACATCTACAATGAGTTTCAGAGGCCGTGTTACATCGTTTAACTTGTCAACAAATAGTTGAATTAGTATGATATTTTGACAAAGCTTTTTTCACACCGTGCCCTAATTTTCGTCAATATAGTGCATTACCAAATGTATAGAAATAAGCCACTTGTCCCTGTGTCATGAGGTTAAAGTCACACATTAATGACTAAGAAACGGACAAGGCTACCGTTACTTACCTGTGAGAACCACAAAACCATTATTGCTCCTCCATCAAACACGGTAGTTATCAGCCACCCCAACCCCACTATGCCTTTAAATTCAAGTCTATCTGTCATTATCAAATACAAAAATAAAAATAAATACATACTTTTTGTATATTTATACTTGATATTGACAGATAACTTAAATTTTAAGGCGATAATAGGGTTGGGTGGTCGGTGATAACTACCGTGTTTGATGGAGGAGCAATAATGGTTAGGTGGTTCTCACAGGTAAGCCACGGGAGTTTTTTTTTTTTTTTTTTTTTTTTCTATGTGAGTGAGGGAGGCAAAAGGCAGAACTGCCTATAGCGAGTGCCTCCCCCATAGTTGAAAGAGTGACAGGGCCAAAATCAAGGGACGTTTGAGCCAAAATGCCTGGACACACAAAGTTTGAAGCACTTTAAGTCATAGGAAGAGGGAAAGACTGATTCCGGGAGAGAGTTCTATAGCTCAGCTGTTGAATAGAAGAAAGTGTGAGAGTAATGTTTCACTCTTGGGTTGGAGAGTTGAACAGAGTAGGGGTGGAATTGTGTTGCAAGACGGGTACCACGTGTCCTACGTAAAGGAGGTGGTATACACTGGGAAAACTCTGAGGAACACTGATTATTATAGTAGCGATAGAATAGCGAGAGAGATGCAACATTGCGGCGAAGAGAGGGAGATTGCAGAGAGTTGGTGAGAGAACGGGAGTTAATGATACGAAAGGCTTTCCTTTCAAATTTGTCTAGGAGAGCAGTGTGAGAGGAACCTCCCCACACATGTGAATAATACTCAATACAAGGACGCACTATGCCCCTGTACAAAGCAAGAAACTGTGCAGGGGTAAAGAACCCCCTAAGGCGGTTGAGCACACCCAGCTTCTGGGAGGCTGCCTTAGCAAGACTGGTAATATGGTCCTTCCAACTGAGAGCAGAAGAAAATGAGACACAAAGAATATTGAGAGAAGATGAAGGATTGATTTTTGTATTTTTGAAGAATAAGGGATAGTCCGCAGGGAGTTCCTGACGGGTAGATATATGGAGAAATTGGGTTTTGGGAGCATTAAAGGTAACAAGGTTTTCTCTGCCCCAATGGGAGATAATAGTTAGATCAGAATTTAAGTGTTCTATGGCTTCATTCCGTTTGTCGTTGAGGAATTGCTGGCTTGGGCGTTCTGAAAAACTAATGGAATAGTGTAAGGTTGAGTCGTTGTCTGCGTATGAATGGATGGGAGTTGAGGTACAGTTGAGAAGGTCATTTATAAAAATTAGAAAGACAATTGGAGATAGGAGAGAGCCCTGAGGAACACCGGAGTTTATAGGGTGAGGATGTGAGCGATGGCCGTCCACAACCGCAGCTATGGAACGGCCGGAGAGGAAATTAGAGACAAAGGCACAGATGGAGGGATACAAACCGAAGGAGGGTAGGTTAGAAATTAAAGATTGTGCCAGACTCTATCGAAGGCTTTCGATATGTCTAGTGCAATAGAAAAAGTCTCACCGAAGACCCGAAAGGAGGATGACCAAGAGTTAGTAAGATATGAAAGAAGATCACCAGTAGAGCGACCCTTAAGGAAGGCATACTGGCGATCTGAGAGCAGATTATGAAAAGAGAAATGCTTAAGAAATTTGGAAGCAAGAATAGTTTCAAAAGCATTAGAAATACAAGAGATGAGAGCAATTGGACGATAGTTGGAGGGTTGAGAGCAGTCACCCTTCTTTGGGACAGGTTGAATGAGAGCAAACTTCCAGCATGAAGGGAAGACGTTAGAGGATAGACAGAGACGAAAGAGTTTGCCTAGGCAGGGAGTCAGCACGGAAGCACAGTTTTTTAGTACAACAGGAGGAACACCGTCCGGACCGTACACCTTATTAGTATTAAGCCCAGAGATGGTAGAAAGTACATCTTTAGAAGAGATTAGAATATTAGGCATAAGTAAGAGAGAGGAGGGTGGAGAGGGAGGAATAGCACCGGAATCATGCAAGGTGGAGTTTCTAGCAAAAGTTTGAGCGAGTTTAGCTTTGTCAGAGGAAGAAGTGAAGGTTGTGCCATCAGAGTGGGAAAGGGGAGGGAAAGACGAGGAAGATAAATTGTTGGAGAGGTTTTTGGCTAGATGCCAGAAAGCTTGGGAAGAGCTAGAGTTGGATAGTTCAGTGCATTTATTATTGATGAAAGAGTGCTTGGCAAGTCGAAGAACAGATTTGGCTTGATTCCGGGCAGAAACATAGGAAGAATGAGAGTCTTGAGTTTTAAGGCGTCGGTACCGTTTGAATGCTTCCTCCTTATTGCGGACAGCAGTAGAACAGGCGTGAGTAAACCAAGATTTTTTAGCATTAGTCTGAGAGAAAGAGAATGGAATGTATGCTTCCATGCCCGATAGGATTACCTCGGTAATGCGTTCAGCACTTTCCGAGGGTCCCCGGCCACGGAAGCAGAAATCATTCCATGGGAAATCAAAGAAGTACTGCCGGAGAGCCTCCCAGTCGGCAGCGCCAAAGTGCCACAAGCGCCGCCGGCTAGGAGGATCGGGTGGCCGTACTGGAGAGATAGGACAGGTGACAGAGATAAGTTTATGGTCGGAGGAGCCCAAAGGAGAGAAAAGATCGACAGTCTAAGAAGAAGGGTTAGAAGTTAGAAACAAGTCAAGAATGTTGGGCCGATCTCCGAGGTGATCCGGGATACGGGGGGGTTGCTGAACTAACTGCTCTAGGTCATTTAGGATAAAAAAGACGTAGGCTTGTTCACCAGGTGGGTCATTAATGAGTGACTATAACCTCATGACACAGGGACAAGTGGCTTAATTCTACACTTTTGGTAATGCACTATATTAACGAAAATTAGGGCACGGTGTGAAAAAAGCTGTGTCAAAATATCATACTGATCCAACTGTTTGTTGACAAGTTATTCCCGAAAAACAATGTAACACGGCCTCTGAAACCCATAGTAGTATTACATACAGTATACTGTATATAAAGTGAAAATCGTATTGCAACATGTTTGGATCCCAAGTAGGTAAAGGATAGAACTAAAACATTTGGATATTGCAGTATCTAACATCTCAAATTATACCCTATCTCCACTACTCGGAAGCGATCAACAAAGTACTTGAAATTGTTAGGAGGTTATGTTTATTAAGATTAGAAAACTTAAAATATGAATTGAAAAGGAACATCAGTACTTTATGTGGCAATTCTCCCTATCAACAATTCCCTTGAGACCTCTGGTGGACGCTTCTAAACTAGCGCCAGAGCTACGACTGTAGACATCACTATACCAAACACCTAGGATATGCACAGTTTATCTCAATTTTTGTGTGATTATACGCGCTTTTATTATACAGTATACGATTACACTAAGTGGTTATATAGTATAGTAATAATGGGAAAGTCCATATGCAGCTGATAATGACTACAAACATAATTATAAGCTGATTAATTATCATAACAAAATTGGCGGGAAAATACCTGCTGACCTTGTATTGTAAATATACATTATTTATGAAAATGGGTGATTTAAAAATATATAAAACAAAAAAGTATGAATAGACCAAAGTATGCGTCGGCTACAGAAATTTCGACTAACTGCATATATTATGAATTGTTGAAGGAGAGGGAGGGTGGATAGCTCCGCGATGTCGCCCATTTCCCACAATCCTTGCGGTCAGCGCCTCTATCGGCCACTGTAGGCATTTATTGGTAGGGAGAATTGTTTCACATACAAGATCTGTTCTACTTGAAGCAATCTTCAGAAATTTTCAATAGCTCATCTTCGGAGCAATTTTAGAAAAGACTAGGTAGTATTTTGTTCACTCTGCAATGAGTGTAGTACAGTTCACAGTCTCTCTCTTACCACGTAAAATATATCCCCAGATTGGACCGCAAGGTATCAGGTGGTATTAAGTGAAGGTATTGAGGGATAAGCCTTTATAGTCCTGGAGCCAAGGGGTGTTTGCATGCATGAATGGGCCAGAAAATCACCCGCTTGATTTAGTTAGAGGGTCCACTGGGACACCTTTCTAGCGAGGGTAGACATCCCGAAACCCGTCAGTTATCGTGTTATTCGGGGTTTTCGCTGAATTTAATTAAATCAAAATAACTCCTTTTTTTACGTGTGACGGTTACATAAATTGCAATAACTCGGCAGTGAAATGGTCTACAGAGCTCTTTCACCACTCAAAATAAAGCTTAAAGGATTATCTATTCAATGGATACAAACACAATAAGATTGGTCAATACCCAAGGTCACAAGAGGTCAAAGTATGACCTTTTCTGATGAGGAACTAAAATGTATGACTTTTCAAATTTAAATATTTGTGAAAAATAGGTAAATGGATTGAACGTTTAATGCTTTTATACTCTGGTTAGGTACACCATAGGCAAGTTTTTGAAATTAGTTGGAAAAGTTGATTACGTATTTTAACCCCTTGGCGTCCAGTACAATAATATGAAGTTTGCAAATGATATGCCAATAATAGCTATGTATGGGTTATATAATTATGGTACTACTGAGTCAGCTAAAGTTCTATCAAAACACTCTGTATCACAGTATCACACATTGCATATATATCTTCAAAGCAGATTTCAATTATTTTTTGTCACATTAATGAATTACCTACTTTTGGGGAGAGGGGTGAGCCGGGGATACAGTTGGAAATGTATTCTGTGATGTGTCACATTAATGGCCTAGGTTTTGACATCCTTTCACCTGACATTTGCAGTAAGGGCAGCATTTCATATCTAGTTGTCTGCAGACACAGCTTTTAATAGAGCAGGAGGTACATTTACAGGGCAGCGGAGCAGAAACTATATTGGTAGAGTCTAAAGCATTTGGCCAAAATGTGGTAAGATCAGTTCTTGATGGATCACATTATACGAGGTCGTTGAAGGGTTTGTTCATGCTCTCTGAGTGTATAGAAAGGCTGCAGTGGGCGGAGTTCTTCAAAGTGGAAGGAATTGAGAGGTACAGGGATGAGCTTGAGCATCTGAGACTGTTGAAAAACTCTGTAGCAGAAAAGAAGAGGGAGGAAAGCAAGGTTCATTTGGAGGCATTTATGTCAAACTCAGAAGTCATGGTTGAAGACTTCAATAAATTTAGATGTCAGAGAAGTGCAGCGTCAGAGACTTTTACATTCTGGGACCACTTCGTCAGAATGGTGGCTGTTCTAAAGGACTTGGTTAGGGCAGACCGTGAGGGAGACTGGAAACTCCATCTCCAAAGTGTTCAATCTGTGCTGCCGCTATTTGCTGGATGTCATAGGGTCAGCTATTTTAGATGGGCTTCATTATACCTAGAAGATATGAGAAAGCTACCAGAAGATGTGTACAAGAGTTTCCTGGCAGGCAAGTTCGTGGTGAAGCAGACAGATGGACCATTCAGTGCTGTAGGGGCATACATGTGTCTCGAGCAGACGATAAATCGATCCCAGAAGAGTGCTGGGGGTATCATCGGTAGCACCAAAAAGAAGCAATTCGTTGCTCAGTGGGAGATCATTTACCATGAAATGTTAGCTGTTGTCAATTTCCAACGTCAGATCAGTGGAGTCGTCACACCTAGCACAGAACTTTTAGTTAACCACGAGTTCAACTTATCAGCAACAAGGTCATCTGAGACATTGATTCAGGATATGATTGAGTATGTAAAAGAACATGACAACCCCATGACGTTACCGTGTGAAGGAGACAAAGACAAGCTTCACAACATCCTCACACAGGAAATCATGACAAAGGAAATCCGTGACAATATTCTCGAATTTGATGAAAGATCTAGGAAGAAGTATGAAACATTCCGAAATGAAAGAATCGTAATGAAACACAGATCCATCTTTGATACCATTCACAGGACGAACCTTAAGACATTCAAATCCATGAAGGGAGACCAAAGTACCTATAAGTCTACAAGCAAAGAGACCAAGAAGCAAATGGCAGAAACCCAGAATATCTATGACATTGCTCGTGTCCGAGGATATGACATGAAACATTTGCTGGGGTTTGACCTGATTGACAGCAGTTACCTCTTTGACAAGAATGGACTAATGACCAAACCAAACAAAAGTGAACTGTGCACTGAGTTAGAAAAACACCTTGAAAAAGCAGACTACATACCACTATCTAAATGGAAGCCAGCAAATACAGTGACTATCATTGATGTAATAGCAGGCCTTCGTCGTATGCGGGTATCCCAGATGAACACCTTTGGTGAACTCTGCGATAAGTTCTTGGAGGTGTCATATGGACTTGGCAGCAACTCTAAACGTGTCGACTTCGTCTTTGACACATACATTGAGGGTTCAGTGAAGGACAGCGAAAGAAATAGAAGGTGTGGTTGCAGCCCAATTGATTTATATGGGATAGGTACAGGAACGCAATTGCCAGTCACAATGGATGCATTCTGGGCCTCATCTGCAAACAAATCCAAGCTACAGAAACTCATTCGACAACGCATCTTAACCGAGCCAAAACCGATGACAGATACAGTTGTTAGCTCGATTGGACTTCCACCTGAAATTGAACCATGCCTGGCTATTTTGAATGGAAAAGAGACACCATTACCTGATCTAGACACAACGATTGAAGAGGCCGACGTCAGAATTATCCCACATGCTCGTCATGCAGTTGAGAATGGGACTAAGAGAGTGGTTATTATATCAAATGATACTGATGTAGTAATCTTGGCCCTACACTACTGGTCGCTTCTGAAGGCACATGGCCTACGAGAGATGTGGATTCGTGCTGGTGTTGGTAATACCACAAGATACATACCCCTTCATGTTGGTAATACCACAAGATACATACCCCTTCATGTTGGTAATACCACAAGATACATACCCCTTCATGTTGGTAATACCACAAGATACATACCCCTTCATGTTGGTAATACCACAAGATACATACCCCTTCATGTTGGTAATACCACAAGATACATACCCCTTCATGTTCTAGGCGATAAGTTGGGATCAGATACTTGCAAAATCTTAGTTGCCCTGCACCATCTCACTGGTTGTGATTCCACAAGTAAATTTGGTACAAAGGCTGCTGCACTGAAGGCAGATCCGGTGCATTATCTGATTGATTTTGGAAAGGAATTGAACTGTATTAACTTCATCTTGGTGGAAGAGTTCCTTGTGAATGTGTACAAATCAGGAACCTCATGTAGAACAATGGATGAATTACGGTACTACCTCTACCACCACAGCAAAAAGACCATTTTGGAACTGCCTCCCACCAGCCGATCAGTCAAAGGTCATGTCCTCAGGGCATTCTTTGGGACATATCTACAGCTACACTGCCTAAGCAATCCTCAACTGGATCCCAGAGACTTTGGTTTCATTGAAGAAGATGGCATTCTTCAACCGGACCATCTTCAAGTCTTGCTACCGGATGACTTTGCAATGCCCTGTAAATGTACCTCCTGCTCTACTAAACGCTGTGTCTGCAGACAACTAGATATGAAATGCTGCCCCTACTGCAAATGTCAGGTGAAAGGATGTCAAAACCTAGGCCATTAATGTGACACATCACAGAATACATTTCCAACTGTATCCCCGGCTCACCCCTCTCCCCAAAAGTAGGTCATTCATTAATGTGACAAAAAATAATTGAAATCTGCTTTGAAGATATATATGCAATGTGTGATACTGTGATACAGAGTGTTTTGATAGAAATTTAGCTGACTCAGTAGTACCATAATTATATAACCAATACATAGCTATTATTGGTATATCATTCGCAAACTTCATATTATTGTACTGGACGCCAAGGGGTTAAAATACGTAATCAACTTTTCCAACTAATTTCAAAAACTTGCCTATGGTGTACCTAACCAGAATATAAAAGCATTAAACGTTCAATCCATTTACCTATTTTTCACAAATATTTAAATTTGAAAAGTCATAAATTTTAGTTCCTCATCAGAAAAGGTCATACTTTGACCTCTTGTGACCTTGGGTATTGACCAATCTTATTGTGTTTGTATCCATTGAATAGATAATTCTTTAAGCTTTATTTTGAGTGGTGAAAGAACTCTGTAGACCATTTCATTGCCGAGTTATTACAATTTATGTAACCGTCACACGTAAAAAAAGGGAGTTATTTTGATTTCATTAAATTCAGCGAAAATCCCGAATAACACGATAACTGCCGGGTTTCGGGATGTCTACCCTCGCTAGAAAGGTCTCCCAGTGGACCCTCTAACTAAATCAAGCGGGTGATTTTCTGGCCCTTTCATGCATGCAAACACCCCTTGCCTCCTGGACTAATACAACGTCTTATCTACGTTCTACTTTTCCTATTTTTCTGAAGAGTGTAGAGAGGGGAGAATGGGTGTTGGAGAGAGAGGAAGCTGTTGGAGTGGCTTTGTTGTGTGTGTTATTAGTAAGGACCAAATATTACTTGTGACTCCTCGAACCTCTCCCTTTCTCTCAAATACATTATTGACACAATCTAGCATGGAGGACTTAATGGGGGTCACCGTTTTTTTTCTTTCTCTCCTTTTCTCTCTTTCCCTGGCTTGTATCCATTTGGCCCCATTCAGCCAACTGTTTTAAGACGTTCACCCCCATCCAGGTGTCGATTTCTTCCTGGCAAGCGATAGCGAGCCATCATTGTATGGAGAAATCCGGCTTCGCCGGAGACATTTTTCTATCGAAAAATGTACAAATTTAGGTTGCTGTCAAAACAAAAATATATATATATGCTGGCTCGCTACCGCTCGCCAGGATAATATTGACACCTGGATAAGGGTAAGCGTCTTAAAACAGTAGGCTTAATGGGGCCGAATGGATACAAGCCAAAGAAAGAGGGAGAGAAAGAGAAAAACGCGAGGTGGAGTCCCTTAAGGAGGTCTGGCGTGGGTGATGGGTCAGTATGTTCACCCACACCACCACAGACTGGCCTGGATCCTGGATGAGTCAGTCTTGCACCAAAGTATAATAATTACTTTTCTCCCCTAACCTTAGAGAGCATGCAAACGTGTGGAGATAATTATGTTTCCTGGAGTTAAACCTTTAAGTACCAGAGACGTGTGTTATAGTTTCTTCTAGCTATTTTAAGAAGATATTGTGCAGCTTAGGAAAGAGCTGTGTTAGTTAAAAGGGTTGGTTGAGATCATTGGAAGCCTTATTATTGCTTGAGGTCTTTCCTAAGCTGAATATAATCGTCGGATAGTTGCCAGTATAGGAAGAAAAGGACATCTCTGGTACTGAACGGGATAATCACCAAATCAATAGCCGCATTCACAGGTGCGGACTGTACCGGACATTGTGTCATGGGATAAATAATTATTTATTATTATAAATTATTAGAAGGCTCACATTTGCTCAACAAGGCTATACAGGATTATCAGGAAGAACCAGGAAGGGTATTAAGATGTTAAGGGGGTACTGATTGGTTGTTGGTATATACAGTATATTGATGTGTATATATTTTTTTGAGTTTCCTCGCTAGACCTCCATCAAGCTTTAAAAAAATGCCCCCTAGACCCCCTTTCAAGATAAATTTTTAAATTTTTTTGTAGAAAAATGTCCCGGCCGAAGGCCGATTCCTTCTAAAATTACAGGTTCGCTATCGCTCGCCAGGAAGAAATCGACACCTAAATGGCACAACAAATCTTAAGATTGACAAAGAAATGGGGCGAAAGGTCTCACAATCGTCAAAGTAACGGAACGAACGTCTTGAAATCTCAAAACTAATATGCTAAACATGAGGGAGAAGGGGGTCTATAAAAAGCGAGTACTACCCCCTTAGAAAATACTGATATTATTTGGATGATCATTATAGCCTATATTTATCCATCAACTAAACGAATCGGGCTACAGATATATCAAATGTGGCATCTGTGAACGCACCTTTCATGTCACCTTTCCTCTGATAGAGAAGCCCAATTAAGTTCTGTCTTTAACCCGTTCTCTGCGGGGTGTTTTGGCTATTTAGGGCATATTCAGGCACTCCTGAATGATAACTCAAGCATCTGCATTAAATGTACTGTATTCTGCCGAAAACTAGGCGAAAATAGCTTCTAAATGAGACCAGAACGGGCCCCATACGTGGTCTGGTTCACCCGCAGCGGTGCTAGTGAAACGTGGGAAAGCCGCTATTTGGTAGCACTTGCTCGCTTGGCTACACTGTTGTGAAACACAGAGAGAGACCCGCGCGAGACAAAGTCTACCTCAGTGAGCCGCTCGCTGCTCTGAGGGTCGGAGGTGGGCCCCTCACGCTCCCGCCCACTGACACTCAATTTTTACGGTTTTTACAGGCTTTTAAAGCCTGGAAATTGCTGTAACTTGCCAAGACATTCCAGAACGTCACCCGCAGCGAACGGGTTAAAGAAACTTTATTTGTTCTGGGATCCTTAAGGGGGTCACCTGCTTTGCTTTATCTTTCTCTCCTTTTATCTCTTTCCCTGGCTTGTATCCATTCGGCCCAATTCCGCCAACTGTTTTAAGACGTTTATCCCCATCCAGGTGTCGATTTCTTCCTGGCGAACGATAGCAAGCCAGCATTGTATGGAGAAATCCGCCTTCGCCGGAGACATTCTTCTATCGAAAAATGTAAAAATTTAGCTTGCTGTCAAAACAAAAATATATATATGCTGGCTCGCTAGGAAAATATGTCACCTGGATGGGTGTAAACGTCTTAAAACAGTAGTGAATAGAGCCGAATGGACACAAGCCAAAGAGAGAGGGAGAGAAAAAGAAAAAAAACGAGGTGGGCTCCCTTACCCCCTTCTGTACCCAATTTGACCCTTCAGTCCAGATCAACCACTAGAACTAGTTTAACCCGTTCAGTACCAGCGACGTCTTTTTATTTTTATTCTTGCTATATTTAGACTGTTCTGTGCAGTTTAAGAAGGATTTGTGGTAGTAAAAAGGGTTAAGAGAGATAGTTCGAAGTTTGTTAATTGCTGAAGGCCTTTTTTAAACTGAATACAATCGTTTAATAGTAGCCAGAATAAAGTAAACAAACATCGCCGGTACAGAAGAGGTTAACCACATGGTCCAAGTCGATAGCTCCACCCCATTGACAGGGTGACCGGTCAACTCAACCAGTAGACCATTTCAACCAGTAGCTCTCAACCAGTACCAAATCAACCAATACGGTTAGGTTAGGTTAGTACTATATTTTGGCACTGGTTTGGTTGCTTACTCATATCGACTACTTTGTTCAATTCAACCACTTTACCTTATTCATGCGATCGGTACACTCGCATACCATAGTCTCTAGCCCACTATTCCGAATTTGTGGACGCTCTATGTTTGTCTTTGTTCAATTATAACTATCTGATCTGATTTTGGGATAGAACTTGCTTTTCAATGAATAGTATAAATAGTTTTGTAGTTGATATATAGATAATTATATTCATAAACTCATTTCCAGAGATATACTTCCATAATTAGAAATAGGAAAAGTCCATGAATGTTTATGAGTGGGCAAGAGACTATGGTATCCGAGTGTACAATTGACAACTCCGAATGGCTTTAACGAATTAACATTACAGTTGCTTTGGTTTGCACATATGGAGGAGATACTTGCTCTATTCAGTGTTATTCATGTAATATATACTGTATATTTAGTCGTATTGGAGTTTATGAGTGCTTAATATATAATTCGTGCGTGCCATTGAATATTACATCACCTAGAATATATCGGAAATTACCTTTATACATTTTTCAGAACTCTCTCACCCTTTCATTTGAGATTATAAAGGAGCGAGCGATTTTTCCGGTCAATTTGTACGAGCAATTGTTGTCTGGCATCTTGAAAATATAAGTTCCATATGAATTAAACTACCGAACATAATCTACCTTTGATCTTGTTTCCGTTTCCAGTGCAAAAGAACCTCAAAATTGTACGATTAACAACTTGCTCGTCGAAATTGCCGGAAACTGCGCTCGTGTGACACCACCTTGAGACTGGAAGTTATTACTAGTGTGGGCGAGATATCTTGGTAGAAATTAGGTGATGTTAAGGGGGTACTACTCGCTTTTTCTGGACCCCCTTCTCCCTCATGTTTAGCATATTAGTTTTGAGGTTTTAAGACGTTCGTTCCATTAGTTTGGCGATTTTGAGATCTTTCGCTTCATTTTGTTGTCAATATTTAGACCTTTCGTACTCTTTAGGTGTCGATTTTATCCTGGCGAGCGAAAGCGAGCCTCAAATTTTAGAAGGAACCGGCATTTGGCCGAAAAAAAATTCTACCGAAAAATGTACAAATTTATCTTGGAAGGGGGTCTAGGGGGTGTTTTTCTAAGCTTGATGGAGTTATAGCGAGGAAACTAATACATTATTTAATAAGTAAATATATACATAACCAACCAAGAACTAACCCCTTAATGGATTTATTGACAGAGGTTAATGTAGCTGACGTTACAATGATACGGGAAATCTCGTATGTGTCCGTGGGTATTAATACAATGTTTTGCAGCAATCATTGTCTATTTGTACTAATGTACATTGTACTATTTGCAGATGTAATAACAGTTTCCTGTTGGTGTATGTTTCACCTATTAGGCTTCTGCAACGCATTATAATTCACTATACTCTGTGTCAGCGAATCTGGCAACATTCTGGTCCACTTATATGGCAATATTTTCAGCTGATTGGCTTGTGCGACTGTTATTATTAATACCTTTGTTTAGAAGGAATAATTACTACAAGAAGATACATTGGAGACCGTTGCAAGAGCCAATCAGCTGGAATTATTAGCCAGAGTCGCTGAAACAGAGTATAGACACCTCTCTCTCCACCTCAGCTGCCCTCACTCGTACCCAAGACCCCAGAGCTCACACCCATAACCATTGCCTTCGTGAGTAGAGAGGCGATAGAGGAGGAGGAGGAGGGGACGGGGTAAGAGGACGTTGTTGTAGCTTAAGGGGGTAGTGCTTGGTTTTTATGGTCCCCCTTCTCTCTCATGTTTACCATAATAGTTTTGAGATTTTAAGACGTTCGTTCCGTTACTTTGGCAATTTTGAAACCTTTCGCCTCATTTCCTTGTCAATATTAAGACCTTTCATACAATTTAAGCGTCGATTTTTTCCTGGTGAGCAATAGCTAGCCAATAATTTTTGAAGGAACCGGCCTTTGGCCGGGACATTTTTCTACCGAAAATGTTACACATTTATTATGAAAGGGGGTCTAGGGGGTATTTTTGTTAAGCTTGATGGAGGTCTAACGAGGAAACTAAAAATTAGATGAATAACTAAATATATAGAACCAATAACAAGCACTACCCCCTTAATGTTGATGACAAGCCCCCAGCGGCGTTGGTTTGCATAGCGGCCGGGGCTTACCCTGTGGGAAGGAGGAGATAAACGTTACTGGCGAGGCTGGCAGTTACGGCTCGCGATTAATATTTGTAGTGTGACACTATATTCAAGTTAACCCATACAGTACCAGGGACGTCCTTTTCATCATATTCTGGCAACTATTAGACGATTTTATTCAGTTTAGGAAGAACCCCTAACAACAATAAAGCTTCAATATATCTCAACCAACCCTTTTAACAACCGCAGATCCTTCCTAAGCTGCATAATATCGTCAAAATATAGCTATAATCAAATATAGCACACGACGCTGGTACTCAAAGGGTTAACCTGGCGGCTTACAACACCCTACTCCTCACAGTTGCGTCATATTCACTCTTTTGAGCAAAAATGTTAAAGACTAATACTTCCAGGGCCATTACATCTATCACTGCCAACCAATCATATTTATTGATGTTCATACCTAGAGCGTGAAATGTAATGCAACATTAATTTGACCAGAGCATCGTAGGAAATAATAGTACACATAATTTCGGTAGTGTCGTCTAACATGCCTGAAACAATCGTCTTTCGTTATAGAAAATAGCTTAAATATAATAGTGTGTTTGTAAAATTATTAACATGTAATTATGTTGGTTGTTGTTGTATAAATATTACTTTTGTGCAATACAATCAATGAGGTGGCCTTTTACACTTGTGGGCATAGATGTTCTTTACCACCCTATGATTGGCTTTATGCAATTAAAACTGTAACAAATAAAGTGTATTCGATTAACTTATTATATAAATTTTAATTGCATATTGAAAATCATGGGGTGGTTAAGAATATTATGGTTACGACTGTACATTATTGTTTAACCTATTGTCACTATTTCGTTCTCTTTCTCTCTCTCTCTCTCTCTCTCTCTCTCTCTCTCTCTCTCTCTCTCTCTCTCTCTCTCTCTCTCTCTCTCTCTCTCTCTCTCTCTCTCTCTCTCTCTCACCCAGTCTCTCCTTGGACCGGTCCTGTTTCTCATTTACATTAACGATATCGATGTAGGGGTAAACAACACCATTTCCAAATTCGCCGACGATACAAAAATAGGAAATACAGTCCTGAACGAAGATGAAAGAAATGCGTTGCAATCTGATTTAAACAAGATATCAGAGTGGTCGAAAAAATGGCAGATGCCCTTCAATGTCGATAAATGTCAGGTGCTGCAGGTTGGTAGCAGAAATATGAAATACAAATACGAAATGAATCACTGTTCAAAAGTATGGTGAGGCCCCACCTTGAATATGGTGTGCAGTTCTGGTCACCTTATCTGATCAAGGACATTGTAAGACTCGAGTCAGTACAGCGTAGAGCGACGAAGATGATACCCTCATTAAGAAATGAATCAAACTCGCGGAAATGGAATGAAATTAAAAACCAAAAAGGCAAACCTAGATGTCACAAAGAGTTTTGACCTCTATCTGCAGAGGGCTGGGGTGATATGAATGAAAAAAAAAAAAAAAAAAAAAAAAATGGAGGTCTGTGTGGTCTGTGTATCTATGTAGCTCTATGTAGCTCTATGTAGCTCTCTCTCTCTCTCTCTCTCTCTCTCTCTCTCTCTCTCTCACACCATGTAGGATGTGGACGGTGAAGGATGTGACAGCAGTGTTGGAGGGAATACAGGAATTGACCACTTGCGATTTTCAGGCTATAAAGAAGTTGGAGCCTTAAACATCGATATTAAACAGAAATGCAATAATACAGTACGTGTCTGATCGATATAAAGTATGGTGAATTGGGTTTTATGTATTAATAAATATACCACAACCGTATTTTAGCTGGCTATGCTGTTAAATATCGACGCCCAAACTCCAACTTCCTTATAGCTTGAAACTCGCAAGTGGTCAATAGTTGCCTGTATCTGAAGGCCAGGCGTTCTGAAAGCATATATATTCTTAAGCGGGTCCACCTCGTTTGTTTTTCTCTCTCTCTCCCTCTACAGTCGGTTGTATCCATTTGGCCGCATTCAGCCTACTGTTGTAAGACGTTTATCCTATTCCAGGTGTCGGTTTTTCCTGGCGAGCGGTAGCGAGCCAGCATATTTATTAAAATGTTTTTGACAGCATGCTAAATTTGTAAAAAATTTCGATAGAAAAATGTCTCCGGCGAAGCTGGATTTCTTCATACAATGCTGGCTCGCTATCGCTCGCCAGGGAGAAATCGACAGCTGGGTGGGGATAAACGTCTTAAAACAGTAGGCTGAATGGGGCCGAATGGATACAAGCCTGATAAATAGAAAGGAAGAGAACAAAAGCAGGTTATCCCCCTTAAAGCATATAGTAGGTAAATACATGCATACAAATAACAGATAACTGATTAATACTTTTGTCAATGCAATCATTATGTCTGTATGTGCTATGCCTTGTCTATGCATTTCTCTGTCCAATTTGGTTTGTTACGATAATGGTCTACCTACCAGAAGATGCATTTGTCTAACTTCCAACAGATCTCATATACTTCAGTTTCTCTAATTTTCCTGTCTGTTAATCTGTCTTGATAGCGTAATGCATAGTGCGCGGAATTTCGATGTGAGTATCCTGGGTTCGAGTCCTCGGAGTGCCACAGGTATTTGTTGATTTCATTAATTGAGTTTAGATGTGAAGTTGGTTGGTGTAAAAAAAAAGCCATAATAATCTAAAGATGAGGTTAAGTATTTTTCAAGCTATCATCACATGATTGTGTTCACCCTGTGAATAATCACTTATAGCTCTTCTTAGTTAATCTTTGTTGTTATCTCTCTTTCGGTGTGAGCATCCTAGGTTCGAATCCCTGGACTGCCACATGTATTTGTTGATTTCATTAATTGAGTTTAGGAGTAAAGTCGGTTGGTGGAGGAAACATAATAATTTCCTCTACCACTGTAACTTCTAGCATTCTTATCTCTACGCTACATATAATGGTGGCAGGACACGACTTTTGACGCCGAACGTAGACTTTAATCGCATCTACTCTGACTAAATCACTACAAAGCTGACGTTATGCATTTAAATATTGACATTATAGTTACTCAGAACAATAGCAAGAGAAAGAGCTGGACAAGTAAATAAATACAAAATCAGGGGGTTAAGGTGAGGCTGATGGACTGTTGAGGTTAGGGGAAGATGGGTCGTTTATCTGGTCCCCTTTCTCCCCCTCGTGTTTTGTTCGAGAATATAAGACGCTCGGCCCATTAGTTAGGCGCTTTTAACACCTTTCGCCCGAGTTCGTTGTCAATTTTAAGACCTTTCGTGCCATTTAGGAGTTGATTATTTCCTGGCGAGCGATAGCGAGCCTGAAATATTAAGAGGAAGGGGGCATTTTCCTACCGAAAAATAAACAAATCTATCTTGAAGGGAGGTCTAGGGGGTGTTTTTCTAAGCTTGATGGGGGTCTAGAGAGGAAACTAAGACATAAAGGAATACATTAATTAATAAACTAAGACATAAAGGAATACATTAATTAGGAAACTAAGACATAAAGGAATACATTAATTAATAAACTAAAGACATAAAGGAATAAATTAATTAATAAACAAAGACATACAGGAATACATTAATTAATAAACAAAGACATAAAGGAATACATTAATTAATAAACTAAAGACATACAGGAATACATTAATTAATAAACTAAAGACATACAGGAATACATTAATTAATAAACAAAGACATACAGGAATAAATTAATTAATAAACAAAGACATAAAGGAATACATTAATTAATAAACAAAGACATAAAGGAATACATTAATTAATAAATAAAAAAAAAAAAAAAAAAAATCCGTCTCCCCTCAACCCATGCAATACCAGTGCTATATTTTTCATCATATTCTGGCAACTATAAGACGATTGTATTCAGCTTAGGAAGGACCTCTAGCAATAAAACAGTCTTCAAACTATCTCAACCTGAATATTTTTAACGACCACAGATCCTTCTTAAGCTGCACACTATCGTCTAAATATAACTAGAGGACTCGAACCTAGGACACTAACACAGAAATTCCGTGCACTGGGAAAAACAAATCATGAGAAATTAGACTATTTAGAGCGTATGCAAGAGGAAGAGTTGGGTAATAAAACACGTAAGAGAAATATAACATTAAGTAACACCCCGTTCTTAACACTAATCATCAATTACAAACCCCAATGTACCTGGATAAACTAATGAAAGCATAATTATGGTCCTCCCGGGATTCGAACTCGGGCCACCACACCCAGAACATAAGCATCTAAACCATTACACCACCAACACAGTAACCCCCATTTGAAAGAGTATAACATAGAGCAAGATCGATAGAGCAACGGGGAAAGCGAGTCCCAGGAAATTCTAGATTATGACAGAGAAATAAACCGTGGTATAACCGGGAACAGAAACGGAAGCGAATAGTAAACATAAAGGCGAGGAAGACTGGTAACCCCTTCTATACCGGCGACGTCTTATTAATATTGTGCTACCTATAGTTAGACTATTTTGTGTCGTTTAATTAAGAAGAATCTGTGGTAAAACAAATGGGATAAGTGAGATAGTTCTAAACCTGCTGATTGCTGGAGGCCCTTTTTAAACTGAATGGAACAGTCTAATAGTAGACAGAATATAATCACCAAGACGTCGCCGGTACTGAATGGGTTAAGGATACTGAGGCATGCACGGGAACAGGAATGTAAGGGAATAATGAATGAAACGAGAGGAAGGCTCGTAAGGAAACAGAGGCATGAACGGGAACAGGAATGTAAGGGAATAATGAATGAAACGAGAGGAAGGCTCGTAAGGAAACAGAGGCATGAACGGGAACAGGAATGTAAGGGAATAATGAATGAAACGAGAGGAAGGCTCGTAAGGAAACAGAGGCATGCACGGGAACAGGAATGTAAGGGAATAATGAATGAAACGAGAGGAAGGCTCGTAAGGAAACGGAGGCATGAACGGGAACAGGAATGTAAGGGAATAATGAATGAAACGAGAGGAAGGCTCGTAAGGAAACAGAGGCATGAACGGGAACAGGAATGTAAGGGAATAATGAATGAAACGAGAGGAAGGCTCGTAAGGAAACAGAGGCATGAACGGGAACAGGAATGTAAGGGAATAATGAATGAAACGAGAAAAAGGCTCGTAAGGAAACGGAGGCATGAACGGGAACAGAAACGGAAAGGAATAATAATTGAGAAGGCGAGGAAAGCTTTAAGTAAATCTGCTGAATGATGCTCAACTTTCGCCGACTAAGCTGCTGACAGATGGAGGATTCAGGATGTAAACAACGCTCGGGCTTTTGTATTTCGGACTGTATTCTCGATGTCGTGGAAAGTAAGGGTATTGTTTTTATACATATGTGTATGTGTAATCATTGTGTATGAATGAATGGAAATTGACGAAACTTGACTATGTTATTTGAGTTGGTGGCTACATTGTGTTGGTATTTATACATAACTGATTAATCGTTGTAATCAGCATTTTAATGTGATTTTGTCAATTTATGTTTTTTTTTTTTTTATATGTGGAAGAGGGAGACAAAAGGCAAAACCGCCTGTGATAAGTGCCTCCCCCAGAGTTGAAAGAGTGACAGGACCAAAATCAAGGAACAGTCGAGCCAAAATGCCTTGACACACGGAGTTTGAAGCAATTTAAGTCATAGGATGAGGGAAAGATGGATTCAGGGAGAGAGTTCCAGAGCTCAGCTGTTGAATAGAAGAATGATTGAGAGTATCGTTTCACTCTTGAGTTGGAGAGCTGCACAGAGTAGGGGTGGGATTGTGTTGCAAGACGGGTACTACATACCCTACGTAGAGGAGGTGGTATACATTGAGAGAGCTCTGAGGAACACTAATTTTTGTAGTAGCGGTAGAATAGCGAGAGAGATGCAAAATTGCGGCGAAGAGAGAGATATTGCAGAGTTGAGTGAATGGGAGTTAATGATACGAAAGGCTTTCCTTTCTTCTATGTTTAGAAGTACGGTGTGAGAGCATCCTCCTCACACTTGTGAACAATACTCAATACAAGGACGCATTTTTGCCCCTGTATAGAGGAAGAAGTTGTGCAGGAGTAAACAAAACCTTGAGGCGGTTGAGCACTCCCAGCTTCTGGGAGGCTGCCTTAGCAAGACTAGTATAATGTTCCTTCCAGGAGAGAGCAAAATAGAAAGACACCGAGAATACTGAGAGAATATCAAGGGTTGATTTGTGTATTGTTGAAGAATTAGGGATAGTCCTCTGGGAGTTCCGGACGGGTAGATAGATGGAGAAATTGGGTTTCGTAAGCATTAAAGGTAACAGGGTTTTCTCTGCCAGCATTGGAAATGGTAGCTAGATCAGAAGATAAGTGTTGTATGGCTTCATAACGTTTATCTTTGAGGGATTGTTTGCTGGGGCGTTCTGGAAAATGTGTCGAGCATTTGATTAAAGTTTGGTTAGAAAATACAGTAGATTATACACCAACAGCCGAATACAGTAGATTATACACCAACAGCCGAATACGAGTCCAATCACACGATCATTTTGCCTCCGCTTAAGGGGAGACGGTCGTTTTTCTGGTCCCCTTTCTCCCTAGTGTTTAGTCCCATTAGTTTTGTTATTTTTAGACGTTCGGCCCATTTGTTTGGCGATTTTAAGATCTTCCATCCCATTTCGTTATACATTTTAGGACCTATCGTGTCATTTAGGTGTCGATTTTTTCCTGGCGAGCGATAGCGAGCCTGTAATTGTAAGAGGAACCGGCCTTCGGCCGGCAAATTTTTCTACCGAAAAATGTACAAATTTATCTTGAAGCGGGGTCTAGGGAATGTTTTTCTATGTTTGAAGGATGTCTAGCGAGGAAACTAAAGAATTAATGAATGACTGAATATATAGGCCAAAAAAGCAGTCAGTGTCCCCTTAAAAGCTGCGTGGTTGCTTGTCAGTGCCACCAGCAACGTCCTAGGATGGTGTATTATTTTGGTTGTTCCGTAAATATTAAATGTTACTGTGATTGAAGAAATAATCATACATTTTGTTCTCTGACAATTGCCGACTTGCTTCGTTCCATAAGGAAGTTGGAGCTGTAGACAACGATAGTTAACATAATTACTAGCTAAAATACGGTCGTAGAACATTTATAAGTACATAAAACCCAATTCAACATGCCATTTATCCATCAGCAACGTACATTATTATTGCATTTCTGTTTAATATCGACGTTCACAGTTCCAACTTCCTTATAGCCTGAATTAACAAGATAATGCCAATGTAATCGAATATACAGTATGTATTACTCAAGCAATATTGTTTGAAGGTGCATGAGACTCCTTGCGTGATATAGAACACTCAGTCTTCCTTATTAGTCTCTGGGCCAGAGTAGGATTAATCCTTACACTACCGGTGACGTCCTTTTCATTATAGATTGGCAACTCTTAGACGACTTTATTCAGATTAGGACCTTCAGCAATAATAAGGCTTCAAACTATCTCAACCAATCCTTTTAACTACTGTAGATCCTTCCACAGCTGCATAATATCGTCTAATTATAGTTAGCATGAAAAATAACACGTCGCTGGGACTCAAGGGGTTAACTACCATCTAGTTAGCTCAGAGTGGGTGCGGCAGTTTGTCACCCACACACTTGCAAGTGTGGTGGGTGGATGGATGCTCAAGGTCACCATGCCTTGTCATGTAATTACAACGCAGGCCGCCTGCCAAGACACACTGCACTCAATGATGTCATAAAACGGGCCCTGCAGAGTGCTAACCGTGCATCAATCCTCGAACCACATGGACTTCACAGAGAAGACGGCAAACGGCCAGATGTGATGACCACTTTCCCTTACAAGAATGGCCGGTGCCTCGTGTGGGATGCCACATGTGTTGACACTTTCTCCACAACCAACATCGCCAGAAACGCCGACGAAGCAGGTGAAGCCGCCCGGATAGCAGAAAATAAAAAGCGAGAAAAATATCAAGCCATCGCCAGAAATCATCAGTTCGAGCCCCTGGCATTCGAAACTTCAGGAGTCTTCGGCCCTACCACCCTTAAGATGGTGAATGAAATAGGCCGTAAAATCAGAGAAGTTTCAGGAGAACCCCGGGAAACCCTCTGGCTCAAGCAAAGACTAGGGATGGCTATCCTCCGGGGCAATGCCACCAGCGTCATGAGCTCAGTTCGACAGGACTGGGTCATGCCACTGTGTGAGGCCCGGGCAGGAGTGGTGTATCCGTAGTCTTTCCACAGTAGGGTAAAACAAAACATAAACTTTATTTGTATGTAACATGTGTGATGCACATAAATAAAAGGGGATGTGTCGGATGGTTGAAAGCCACAGTTGCTCGCGCGTTTGGGGCTAGCAACACGTATTATGAAAAACATGCATCCTCCTTCATTCACTGTCTCCCCCTTCACTCACTCAACCCCACAATTTGCCGGAGGATAACAGGTTTTTCACAATACGTAGACGGAGGTCTTTACAAAAAAAAAAAAATTATATTAAGGAAGCCAACCTCGCTTTTTTTTTCTCTCCCTCTCTCTTTGGCTTGTATCCATTTGGCCCGATTCAGCCTACTGTTTTAAGACGTTTACCCTCATCCATGTGTCAATACTTTCCTGGCGAGCGGTAGCGAGCCAGCATATATTTATTTTTGTTTTGACAACAATCTAAATTTGTACATTTTTCGATAGACAAATTTCTCCGGCAAAACCGGATTTCTCCATACAATGCTGGCTCGCTATCGCTTGCCAGGAAGAAATCGACACCTGGATAGGGATAAACGTCTTAAAACAGTTGGCTGAATGGGGCCGAATGGATACAAGCCCGGCAAAGAGAGAACAGGAGAGAAAGATTAAAAAAGCCGGTGACCCCTCTTAACTACCATCTAGTTATGTTAACTATATTATTATAATTACGTCAAATATAAATATATATCAGAGGACACAGTAATCTTTGTATTGCTATTATGATATTTCGATGTGATAACCTTGGTCTATATATATCTAGAAATTGTAATAGCGGGTTATTGAGGTTTAATCGTGTAATTTGACATGCATGAACAAATGCCAAAGGCAACTTTTCTTCCGCTTTTAAGTAGCTATGTTTATCTTTGATCAAGATGATAAATTAATTGAAAATTGTAGAAGAGTTACATCTTAAGTTTTAGTTTCTCTTTCTGGAAATAACTATTGCATAGCCTGTAGATTCAATCGTTCAACAGTCTGAAAGTTTTTCGTTTTCCGGATGATGAATGAGATGGTACGGCTAGTCTATTATCTGTAACTAGGCGAGAAATCATGACCTCCAACCTCTGTAGCTCAAAAACACGACTAGAGTTATCGAGCTAATATTTCTAGCATTTGAGAAGAGTCAGCCAGGGAATAGGTGTGACAAATGACAGCCCATTTGCTCTAGCACTTTTTGAGTTACAGAGCATAGGGGTCATGATTTCTCGCCTACTTTCAGTAAATAGAATATCACAAGATTTTGCAACTAAATCGTTTGTAGTTTTGGCTTCATAAACTCTCATCCAATGCCGGTTTACCCCTGGTTCGGTGTTGTTGGTGGTGTAATGGTTTAGATGCTTATGTTCTGGGTGTAGTGTCCCGAGTTCGAATCCCGGGAGGACCATATGCTTTCATTAGTTTATTCAAGTGCATTGGGGTTTGTAATTGATGATTATTGTTAAGAACGGGGTGTTACTTAATTGTAGTTGCTTTATCACACTCTCGCCGTCTTTTCTCGTAACCTTGGACGAAATGTCTGTTATGCCACCTATTGGGTTATTTACTCACTAGGCACTGGCTAAATGGCATTGACTTCGGTGAGACTTTTTCTGTTGCACTAGACATATCGAAGGCCTTCGATAGAGTCTGGCACAAATCTTTAATTTCCAAACTGCCCTCCTTCGGTTTCTGTCCCTCCATCAGTGCCTTTGTCTCTAATTTCCTTTCCTCCGTTCCATAACTGCGGTTGTGGACGGCCATCGCTCATTTCCTCATCCTATCAACTCCAGTGTTCCTCAGGGTTCTGTCCTATCTCCTATTCTCTTTCTAATTTTCATAAATGATCTTCTCAACTGTACATCCAGTCCCATCCATTCATACGCAGACGACTCTACTTTACACCACTCAATTAGTTTTCCAGAACGCCCCGGCCAGCAGTCCCTCAAAAGTAAACGTAATGAAGCCATAAAATGCTTATCTTCTGATCTAGCTACTATTACCAATTGGGGTAGAGAAAACCGTGTTGCATTTAATGCTTCCAGAACTGAATTTATCCATCTTACTGCCCGTCAGGAACCTCCGGAGGACTATCCCTTATTCTTCAACAAAACAAAAATCAACCCTTCATCTTCCCTCAATGTTCTTGGTGTCTCTTTTTCTTCTGCTCTCACTTGGAAAGACCATATTACCAGTCTCGCTAAGGCAGCCTCCCAGAAGCTGGGTGTGGTCAACGGCCTCAAGGGCTTCATTACCGCTGCGCAGCTTCTTGCTCTGTACAGGGGCACAGTGCGTCCTTGTATTGAGTATTGTTCACATGTGTGGGGAGGATCCTCTCACACCGCACTCCTAGATCAAATATTCTTTATTTTATTAATTTCACCACAACACCAAACACCCCCAATGAAATTAATTAAAGTATATATGATCCACCGGGATAAAAAAGAAAGCCTTTCGTATCATTAACTCCCATCCACTCACCAACTCTCTGCAATCTCTCTCTCTTCGCCACAATGTTGCATCTCTCTCGCTGTTCTATCGCTACTACAATAATCAGTGTTCCTTGGAGCTTTCCCAGTGTATAACACCTCCTCTACGTAGGGTAGGTAGTACCCGCATTACAACACAATCCCACCCCTACTCTGTGCAACTCTCCAACCCAAGAGTGAAACGTTATTATCAGACTTTCTTCTATTCAACTGCTGAGCTCTGGAACTCTCTCCTGGAATCAGTCTTTCCCTCTTCCTATGACTTAAATTGCTTCAAACTCCGTGTGTCCAGGCATTTTAGCTCGAACGTCCCTTGATTTCGTCCCTGTCACTCTTTGAAATCTGGGGGAGGCCCTCGTTGCAGGCAGTTATGTCTTTTGTCTCCCTCATTCACATAGAAACAATATATATATTTTGAATACTGACTAATAGCAAATATTGAATATGATAATATTTATGCAATACTAATGTATTTGACAGGTGATTTTTAGCGTGTAATTGCACCGTTTTTCTGGACCCCCTTCTCCCTTATGTTTAGCCCCACTAGTTTTGAGATTTCAAGACGTTGGTTCCATTAGTTTGGGGATTTTATGACCTTTCGCCCTATTTCTTTGTCAATATTAGGACCCTACGTGCCATTTAGGTGTCGATTTTTTCCTGGAGAGCGATAGCCAGTCTGTAATTTTAGGAGGAATCTACCGAAAAATTTACAAATCTATCTTGAAGGGGGCCTAGGGGTGTTTTTCTAAGCTTGATGGAGGTCTAGGGAGGAAATTAACAAGTATATGAATAAATGTAATAATAGACTGTGACGCTTCTGCATAGTAGCCATGTGCGGGCATGCGCGCGCGTCGGCTGCCCAGCCGTTTAGAAACCGGCTGGTGGCAGCCGGTCGGCAGGCTTTTCCTTAGTATATATCCTACGACAACGTAACTAATGTCTGGGATATTCTTATGTTGTTTCACAGCTTGAAGCTGCCCTTATTCTTAACCAACGCATCTTAGTATATTTTATTCTCGATAGTTGATTGTTTCATTATAATATATAAGATGTAAGTCTAGTGAGAGTGGGAGGAGACGAGCGGGAGAGAGAGACCGGCTGGGGGACGTTGCTTCGCGCGGAGAGTCCAGCTTGGGACGAGCCTGATGTTGCCACGTGCATTTGATTGCAACGTCAGGCTTAGTTTCGACTCACGCACTGGGTAGAGGATTTTGACCCGGCAACTGTGTTGAGTGTTGCCAAGCATGGGATGTATTTTGCATGCCTAGGGTGGGGGTCCAGACAGATTCAAGACTCAGAGCTCACCTCACTGTCGTACCCTTCGGACCCCCTTGATATCTATCCCTCTCAACCCCCCTTAGAAACTTTCTCTCTTACTTTGTATACCTTCCTTCCACTACTTCACCAATCTATTTAATTATCCCATCCCCTTGATAGACCTTATATCTATTATTGTATTAACGACGAGCTCTCAGATAATTAGATAGGATTTTGGGCCTTATGTAGAGACGTAATTGTTAATGAGATCTAGGAAGCTTTTTTGTTGTCTCATATTTGGTGGTTTCATGCTTGCTAGTGTGTTCTTGTGTCATGTTAGCAGGGGCTAGACCGGAGGGGAGGCTTTTTGCGATCCTTCAAGTAAAGTCTGCTGGTACGAGTCCTGTGGACCCGCACGACTTTACTAGGATACCCGTGGGAGTCTGGGCGCTTTTTCTTGTCTGTGTCCCTGTGTGTCTAGTGTTGTGTTGTGTGAGGGCCCTTGCCTAGTCCACTCAGCACTGCGCTAGCACGTCTTGCTTTTGTTTTAGGGTCGCCAGGAGAGAGTCAGATACTTGCGATCTGAGTCTCTCAAGAGAGCACCCTTTCAATTAGAGTAATTTGGCGCACAGACTTGGGAACGTCCCTAGGCTAGAGCAGGTGGCTCAGCCCGGGTATCCGAAGCCTATATCCTTCCGGCTAGACCTCTGCCACCTGGCAGATTAACAGCTAGTGGTTTATTATATCTGTATGCTTGTTATTGTGCCACAGTTTACCGTTTTTGTGCGCATTGTGAGTCAGGGTGTGGCTTAGAGACTGTCCGAGCAGGCTTGCCTGACTAAGAGTGGGAAGCACACCTGTATGTGGTTATGTTGCGAGTTGCTGCTTTTATTTAATTATACCTATGCCATTATACACTGTATGGCCTATCACTAGTATTTATTCCTGCTTATGAGTTAAGAGTTCTCTAAATCCGTAACTTACTTTCTTTGCTAAGCATTAGATCCTACAGTTGCCGCATGCAGTTTAGAGACCCGCATCTTGTCTACCTGTACGATGTTTTGAGGACTGTTTGCTTTCACCTTCTTTCACGCAGGGGTGATTAGTTGTAATAATTAACGTAACGATAAATGTACTTTCTTCTAGTTTGTTATTAAATTGTTCTGCAATTTAATTCCGTTATCTATCTTTTCCTTGAAGCTTTAAGTCAACTTAATTGTGTGATCTTTTATATAGCCTGCTTGACTATCAGCAGGCTATAGTGCGTGCACCCTGTAACCGAGTCATAGGATACCTTGTTGTCCAGGCAGGACTCTTGACGGTTTAGGGTGGTTTGTTGCCTGGGTTTATAGATAAGGGTTGGATCTAGCGTTTTCCGTTGTTGCTTGTTGCCGCATACCTAGTCCAATAGAAAGAGCCCAGTGTTTATATATCCCAGGACGTAACAAGACCAAACAAACAGCCACTGTCCCCTTAATGGGAAGGCCAACATTCGTCTTGGTTTTAAGGTACATAACTTTGATTTACTAACGTCGTGTGTGCAGCGAGAAGGAGAAATACATTGAGAAGAAAAGTGAACGAGTGGGTCGCTTAAGGGGGCCCACCTCGCTTTTTTTTCTTTCTCTCCTTCTCTCTTTGGCTTGTATCCATTCGGTCCCATTCAGCCTACTGTTTTAAGACGTTTACCCCCATTCAGGTGTCAATATTTTCCTGGTGAGCGGTAGCGAGCCAGCAAATATATATTTTTGTTTTGACAGCAACCTAAATTTGTACATTTTTCGATACAAAAATGGCTCCGGCGAAGCCGGATTTCTCCATACAATGCTGGTTCGCTATCGCTCGCCAAGAAGAAATCGACACATAAATAGGGATAAACATCTTAAAACAGGTGGCTGAATGGGGCCGAATGGATACAAGCCAGGGAAAGAGAGAAAAGGAGAGAAAGATAAAACAAAGCCGGTGACCCCCCTTAACTCTTCCAGTACATTGGCGGCTGCATAATATTCTGGCATTGGTTAGACGATATAATTCAGCTTAAAAGGGATCTGTGGGAGCTAGAGGGTCAGTCAAACATAAATATACTGTAAATCCCGTAAGGTCATTTGAAGCTAGAGAGTAATCGCCTAATGTTTGCCAGAATATAGTGAAGACAGGCTCCATTTTACTGACAAGGTTGATGATTCACAGACACGACAGATTTGACTAATATTATGATTGCCCTTTAACTACTTCAGAAATGGAAATTGAGTGCAGTTTCAGGGGGAAGAAAAACACCGGACTATAAACAAACAACATTTTATTTTATGGTGTAAAAAAATTCAGATTTCATTTCATCTTCAGGGTTCTAACACACACACACACTATAAATTGTCCTACTTAAGGGGAGGCAGACTGTTTTTCTGGACCCCCTTCTCCCTAATGCTTAGCCCCACTAGTTTTGAGATTATAAGATGTTCGGCCCATTAGTTTGGCGATTTTAACACCTTTTGCCCTATTTCGTTGTCAGTGTTAAGACCTTTCGTGCCATTTAGGTGTCGATTAATTCCTGACGAGCGATAGCGAGCCTGACATTTTAAGAGGATACATTTTTCTACCTAAAATTGTACAAATTTATCTTGTGGGTGTGTTTTTAAGTTTGATGGAGGTCTAGTTAGAAAACTAAGAAATAAATGAATTAATAGACCAAAAAAACAAACAAGAAACGGTCCGTCTCCCCTTAAAATGAGGTGCATAGTCCTAAGTACTCAACATAAACGACACGATCAATTAATGGGCTGCATATAGGATATAATTTAGTTGGGAATTCTTGATTCATATATATATATATAAATATCTATCTATCTATCTATCTATCTATCTATCTATCTATATCTATATATATATATATACAGTATATATATATATATATATATATATATATGTAGAGAGAGAGAGAGAGAAAGATGGATTCTAAAGTCCCTAAGTTACATTTTGGTCAAGTATCAATTATTTGGAAGTGGTCTGGCTTTGTTCAAATGTTACATATTTGAGAGGGATCTATTCCTGCTGAGTGAGGAGGATTGTAGAGGGAATGACTGTAATCATCAGTACGGGTTTTGAAACCTGGTGGTTTGCATCCTACCTGGCAGTTCGGGTATGTGAATTGACTACTTGCGAGTTTCAAGCTATAAGGAAGTTGGAGCTGTAAAACAAAGCAAAAATAATGTATGTTTTCATGGGGTAGGATTTGGTTTCATATATTTATAAATCTACTATAACCGCATTTCAGCTAGTAACACTGCTAAATATTGATGTCTACAGCTCCAACTTCCTTATAGAATGAAACTTGCAAGGGGTCAATTATGCACGACCGATAAGCATAGGTTTGTTGGCACTCCTTCTTTGATATGATATAGTTACATTATTTTGAATGTACTTATAATTATGTAAGAAGCAAAAGATAATGTGAGGTTAATATTGAGAATATATTTCTCCACTATTAATATCATAGGCCTAAATATTGTTCTGGATCTGAGTTTCAGGATATGATGAAGATCGTCTCCTACATTGAATCACATTTGCTTGCTGCATTTTCTATCTGCCCACCAAGTATCGTGGAATTCGGCTCATAATTTTGTGATATATCTTGTTTACAGGAAAACAAGCGGACAGACAGACAAACTGATCATATACGGATCGCTTCCTAAAATTAATTCTTTGTTCCTTGGCGTATATCCTATGTGCCCATCAGGTTTCGTGAAAATCGGTTCACAACTTTGTAAGATATCTTGTTTACACACAAACAAACTCCCAAACAGACGCACAATCACCAAAATTAAACAGTAATTCAAAATATATAGCTCTCCAATTAAATTAAACATATATGATTTTTCCAAGTAAATTAAACATATATGATTTATCCAAGTTAATTAAACATATATGATTTCTCCAAGTAAATTGAACATATATGATTTCTCCAAGTAAATTAAACATATGATTTCTCCAAGTAAATTAAACATATGATTTCTCCAAGTAAATTAAACATATATGATTTCTCCAATCACAAAATCTTAAAGCAAATGAGTTTATGATTTTGACATACCTCTGGTTAATTAATAGTCACAAATAATCCCTAACTAACGTGTAAGAGGTCGCTCCCGGACGCAACTTAACACATAATAATATACTAGCCTTTGAAGTCTGTCTCGTCTCCCCACCACACTGCTCGTGTTCCCCAGCTAGAAATGTACTGTTTTTAACTATCAAATCTCCCGCTTATATATCATTCTCGGACCAAGCTATCCAATCAGAATGCAGGAAACAGGTGCCGAAACCAATAAAACAGGCTGCTGGTGTCAGCCAATCACAGACGAGAAGCAGGTGAACTAGGCCCCGTGAGTGGATGGGGCAGTAGGGAGAAGTGGGGCTGGTTCCGCTTCGTTCAGTAGTTTCCCCCCAAACTTGGCTAGTTTCTCTCTCTCTCTCTCTCTCTCTCTCTCTCTCTCTCTCTCTCTCTCTCTCTCTCTCTCTCTCTCTCTCTCTCTCTATCTGGTCACGTAAGCAAGGTGAGTTGTTGCCACGAGGTAATTGTAAAGTCACATTAAAAAGGTTGGTCTGGCCACATGACATCCGGTCGGTACGGATGTTACAATATATATATATATATATATATATATATATATATATATATATATATATATATATGTATATATATATACAGTATATATACATACATATAAAACCAGTATATAATTTTTCTCCGTTTAATTTTCAGAATCTTATCGTCGAAACCTCTAGAGTTAAAATCCCCTTCCTTCTTCACAGCCGTATTCCTCCTACCCCAGCACCACTGCAAACCCATGGATGAAAACTACTGTGTTAAGAAACTAATGTTAATATATTGTTGAAGAATTTGGAAGCTGAACATTTAATATTTTGTGGTGTATTCATAATATATATATGTTTTATAAGCTAACACATAGACTACCGTAGATCTGGACTGGACGCGAAAATGGAACTTTGTAGTAAGGGACCCAGAATCGGAGGATGAACCCCCAAGTTCGAACCTCGAAACCGCGAAAATATCACATGTTCGTGGTTACGAGGTTCGAACTTGTGGGTTTGTTCTCCAATTTTGGGTCCCTTACTGCAAAGTTCCATTATCGTGTCCAGTCCAGATCTACTGCAGTCTATGACTAACAGCATGTTGACGACCAGCTAAGCATCTGTTCCCATTTAAGATAATATATATATATACAGTATGTCAAGCCCATATGATATATATATTGTATATATATTTGAATGTCTTTGCCGAGCTGTAAAGTATTTGGGATATAATTTTACATTATAGCTTGAATTAGAGTCACACGCAAATGAATGTATACACAGTTTCGGTCGTGAGTATATCTGTATATGTGGTTTGTATTTATGCGATCTCCATAATGAGTCAGTTCAGATCCAATCAAACCTTCACCACTACCAGGCAGTGATTAGACCAAGTTTACTCACTCAAGCCAAGTTAATTAGTCCAGGGCAGAACCAAATTAACCTGCCTCTGCCCCTCCCCCAACACACACACACACACTCTATCTCGCTACCTCTCCCTTTGTGTATGTGTACAGTAGTTTGCATATCGGAGTAACTCTCCTTTTCACCTTTCTTTATATAAGTTAGTCTTGTGTGTGTGTGTGAGAGAGAGAGAGAGAGAGAGAGAGAACAGAGATAATTTAGCATCATTAAGGGTTAATTTGATTGTCATCATGATAATCAATTATAGTTTACTCTGAGTATAATTTTTAGGCACACCCTTCCAACATCGTTGCATAGGTTTTTAGGCACACCCTTCCAACATCGTTGCATAGGTTTTTAGGCACACCCTTCCAACATCGTTGCATAGGTTTTTAGGCACACCCTTCCAACATCGTTGCAAAGGTTTTTAGGCACACCCTTCCAACATCGTTGCATAGGTTTTTAGGCACACCCTTCCAACATCGTTGCATAGGTTTTTAGGCACACCCTTCCAACATCGTTGCATAGGTTTTTACCGCTTTCTTATGTGTGAGTCCAATTTAACGCACATAATCTTGCCATTATTACCTTACCACTATGTCTATCTATCTATCTATTGCCTGACGCCGTGATCCCCGAAGGGGTGGCCACGAACGAACCGCCCCCATGCACCTCTGTCCCCAGTCAGTCGACGCCCCTCCCCCCAACCAGCACCGCCTTCGTTCATGTACTTCCTCACTCCATCCTTCCACCTCATATTCGGTCTACCTCTCCCCCTCTGTCCCTCCACCTCGCTCTCGTACACCCTCTTAGTCATTCTCTCGCTTTCCATACGTTGGCCGAACCATCTCAAGTTGTTCCTTTTCACACTTTCCAGCACATCTACCTCCACACCACACCTCCTTCTTACTTCCTCATTAGTCTGTCTATCCCTCCATGTAACTCCGCACGCACTCCTTAAGTAATTCATTTCCACTGCTCTCACTCTTAAATCACCACTATGTAAAGACATAAAATATAACACAATAGTTTTTTCTTACATATCTTTGTTTCTTATGTTTTTGCAACAAAATATTCTAAACTTCTTAATTACTTGAATCATGCAAGTAAATAAAAAGTTATTTATGACATGTGAATATTCACATGTATTATAATATTTAATTAATTATCCCAGTTTATAGCTTTAAATGAAGTAGCAACTAAATGATTACTTTTTTTTTTCCATTAATGTTTGCATTACATTTGAATAGTTTATTTCCTCAACATTGGAAACACTGTAATGCTGATTGTAATTATAATAATAATAATAATCATCGTCTGATTACTTATATAGCGGTCGTATCTCCTCCTTCGAGGATTCTCAAGCGCTTGACACTTCTTTAATCAACCAGAGACCATTACCCATCCCCCTTGCTCATGGGGAGACAGTAACCGCCGGCTATATCTCAGAAGAAACTTTTCAACCTGAACGGGGATTGAACGCTAGACTGTAAGATGGAAAGCAGTCACGCTATCAACTGAGCCAGCCGGACGGACTATACTAAGTTGCCCTTTGGGATTTTACCATAATTTACTTTGGTCCATGGCCTACACTAGTCTATTTGGGAGTTGCTCCTGGCCCGTGGTTGGTTGTGGATGTTCCTATTTTTGGTTTTATTTGAGGCGCTTTAGTTGACCCTGGTAAATGTCTCTTGCGGCGGTGGTCTTGAGGCCTTTACCCCCGGCTGCATCCCATTCATCCATATTGGCCTGCTTCGTCATCATAATTTTCTGTCCATCCATCTTTGTTCCTCTTTGGTTGGTGGGGTACGGCACCTTCCTGAACCTGAGACTTCTGGTTTGGCCGCTGGAGGGAGGTGACCCCATGGCGGTTGGCACTGGGCCCAGCAAAATCTTTGGCTTTCTTAGGGGGTTCCATTGTGGGTCCCACCTTCCCCATCAGTGCTTTGGGTCGCCTTCAGACTCTAGAGGTTGTGTTGGTTTCACCATCCTGATCTCTTCTCACATCTTCCTGTTGGGTGTCATAGTTCACTGCTTCATCTTCCCATTCCATCCTCCACATCCTTGGAGTGTTGCTGTTCATCTGCGGCCCCTCCGGCCCCGGGAGGCCACTGGGACTAAACCCGCACAGTGACGGGGTATATTGGGCCTGCCCACACAGGCCTAAATCAAGATCAAGATCAAGTCTATTTGGTTGATCGTGGATGAATTGGGTTGGAAGCAGGAACCAAGCTCTTGTTATTATAAATATATATTGATCTATACAATTATTGTTACTTGCTTAGACAAACAGAAAACATGATCTCAGTAATTCGCTACATTTCTTATTGTTATGCGAGGTTGTAATCTAACTCGCTTAAATATTCGTTCTATAAAGCATCTTGTTTAGAATGCTTAGAACCAAATCCAGCCCGACAGGAACACAACTAGCACTTAACCCCTTAAAGGCGAGCTGTGTGTAATGGACACCCTAACGCCAGGCAATGATATTAGGCCCCATTCCTACCTAAAATCGTCATGTTTTTTTTTAGTTGAGACAATGAACGGAGGAAGGAAAAACACAGACAAAACAAAAAAGGTCCATGTGCATAAAGGCATCCTCCATTCATAAAATGTTTGTAACAACTAGATTTAAACTGTTGTAGATTGAAAGTTTGTGGAAAGCAACTCGAGGGAAGTGAATTCCAAAGAGTAGTAGTTCTGGGGATAAATTAATTTTGATAAGCAGAAGTTCTGCATTGTGGAGGAGAAAGTGTAAATTCATGGGCACTCTCAGGTGCCCCAGTTCTACGGGGAAAGATGTGGAGAGGCGGCACAATTGAAGCAAGTTCCTCGGAACAATTGCTGTGAAAATATCTGTAGAATAATGCAAGGGATGCAACGTTTCTTTGTATCGATAATGTAGGAAGGTCCTGTGTGATTGCAGGGTTATTGATAAATCTAATAGCTTTATTTTTAATTTTGTCCAACTGCCTCAATGCAACCACTCCACTTCCACTCCACAGATGTGAACAGTAATCCATCTGAGAACGCACATGACTTTTATATATTACGGCCAACTGCTCGTCAGTGAAGAATAAATATCGTTATTACTTATTCATATGTGCCTATTTTATGTTTAATATGAAGATAGTAACATGTAACAACAATAAAACAAATGAGAATAGTGTTTGGATGGTCAAAATCGCGAATTATTGCCGGCAGGTCCATTCATGAATTGTGGAGCAGAGCGAGGCAGACCCTCCTCTCGCGAGACCTGAAGCCTGACTGACCTACTCACCCACACTCTTCCTTATGCAACACACTCACTAGTCACATGACCACACCATAGAATCGGCTTGGAGATGTTGACACAAAAATATACCAATGAATAAGGGAATAAAAGGGAAAATAGGTGATAATTGAAGGGCAGGGGGAAGGAGGGGATTTTGACAGATGTGGAGGAGTGATAGAAGGTATGGAGGGGAATTATCTTACTTAAGCACAATTTCACTTGCTTTAAGTGCTACTGCGGCCTTTTAAAAGTATTTTTTTTAGGCCTTACCTCTTAAGAGGTTCATCGCCCATGCCCACCAAACCTCTTAAGAGTGTTCACGCCGTTCCCGGGTTAATAATGTATTTTCTGGGTTACTCAATCACGCTTTAAACACACAGGATAATTACACTAGTTTATTATTACTGGCATAGAGGTACATATCATAATCACATGGATCTTAACTACAGAGTGTGATTCCAATGTTTAAGCAATGTGACTAGGAAAGAGTTAACTAAATTTTACTCCTTCATAAATTATGATGTCACTTACGAAGCATCAAACATGAAATATATATCCTCTCACACCGCACTCCTAGATAAAATAGAAAGAAAAGCCTTTCGTATCATTAACACCCGTCCACTCACCAACTCTCTGCAATCTCGCTCTCTTCGCCGCAATGTTGCATCTCTCTCACATTCTATCGCTACTACAATAATCAGTGTTCCTCGGAGCTTTCCCAGTGTATACCACCTCCTCTACGTAGGGTACGTAGTACCCGCCTTGCAACACAATCCCACCCCTACTCTGTGCAATTCTCCAACCCAAGAATGAAACGCTATTCTCAGACTTTCTTCTATTCAACTGCTGAGCTCTGGAACTCTCTCCCAGAATCAGTCTTTCCCTCTTCCTATGACTTAAATTGCTTCAAACTCCGTGTGTTGGAGCATTTTAACTTGAACGTCCCTTGATATCGGCCCTGTCACTCTTTGAAATCTGGGTGAGGCACTCGCTGCAGGCAGTTATGCCTTTTGTCTCCCTCATTCACATAGAAAACAAAATACAATTATAGGAAATGCACACATAAGAGATGATGACAATACATATACGGGTCAAGTGTATAACGAGAGGAATAATAGTTATTAAATGTGAGTAGCTGAGATCATCTACTCAGGTACGAACAGTAAGCGAGGCTCGAAATACAAATAGGGTGCCCGGCTATGTCGGTGATCAAAGGTGCTGCGGTGTGCGGTTAAGGTCAAACGGACTGCGGTCAAGCTAAATAAATACGTGATTTGGAACGTTAATTCGACAACACGGGATATGAATTTCGCTTTACTCTTGTTGGAAAGGGAGTTAAATTTATAATTTAATCATATAAGAATAATTGTGAATAATCCCTCACACGAAATACAAAAAATAACTTCAATCGCAAATTACCTAAAATCACACTTGAGGAGGAATTCAGATTCACCAAATATATAGTGAAATGGTTATAGCGGTATAGTAGCTATAGAAACAGTGAGTTTGAATAAATTAACAAACTACAGTAATTAAATCATACACAGAACAAAGTAGTGACGGATGAATAGGATGAATAGCCGGAACGAGGGCTAGTGAATTATAAAATAGGATACAGACGCAGAACAAAGTAGCGACGTATAACAACCCGAAAGCAGGTTAATAAAGTATTGAATACAATTAAGACACAAAACTATGTAGTGTTTGATAATTAGCCAAAATAGAGGCTGATGACTATAGGAACGTACACTCGGAATTCCTAGCTTCGGTGGTGAAATAATATCATTAACCGAATATCGTAATTGATCAAATTATTCACTAGAACTAATCTAGGAAATAAATCCATGAACAAAGTTTAATTCAACTCAACGGAATGGGTTTTTACATTGAAAGTGGGCGCACTAATACACTAAGTGATCTCTCATATAAAATGGACGAAGCACTGTCCTGAGTTTGAGTTTAAGTTTAAGGAAGGAAAATTGCTCTCGTTACACACTCCACTTCGAACTTGGACACTCAATCAATAATAACAAAACTGAATAAAATCTGTGAGCGTTCACTAAGTATTACGTACAGTATTGGTTCTTTAACACAAGTGAAAAATACAGATAATGTTAGCATGGACCTAGATTGGTTAGATCACAAATAATATATAAACAAATCAGCTGCACAGATAGAAGTTAGATTCTCGTACTACGTGAAAAAGTTGGGCAAGGAGAGTCCAGAGATGGCCTCTAAAACAAAGTTAAATTGAACACTCGCATATTTTATATTACCTTCACAATAATTCCCAAAACATAGCAACACAGAGACACTTAGGGTATGGGTGGTGAAGAGAAGTGATATCCAAGAAAGGGGATCTGGTCGACGTAAGACTCGTATTTCCTCCTTCGTCTGGACACCAATGGGAACTGCCTCTCACACACAACTAGAGACAGTATCATCTAGTTCCTCTAACACGCTGCTGGGTCGCCACACCCGTTGAACTTTTTATAGGGAGAATGGATAGCCCTATTCGGAAGTAACTCCGACACAGTACTATACCCACTAAAAGCTAATGCCAGTGGAAGGTATTTCCTTATGTTTGCCTACCGATCATAAATTTCAGTCAGGCTATATTTGGATTATAATTTGAACCTAATTTAGTCCATTTCGGAATAGTAGGGACATGGGGTTTTCGATCTTTTAATTACTGTGTAGCTAATAATGGCCTTAACATTACAATGGACATCGGAATATATGGGTATGGTTATGCTTTATTTCTTAAGATTACACTTCTGTTTTAGAAAGCCTGCATGGTTGCAGGATAAATGTGTCGCATGTATTTATCTTTCTCCTGCTTTTCAACATTACATGCCAGGCTTTCGTTACTCTTTATTTATCAGCTGATGTAGTTACAGGTTCTGTACTGTAGAGATGATTCTTTTGGTCCCATCTGTGAAAATAAGACATTGGAGTTTGATGAGGAATTAGCATACATTCTTCCTCATCATAATTCATATCTGGTTCCTGGGATGGGTACATCTCTTTCACGTATCCTGAATCATGTTATTGGTCTGGAAACAGGTTATGCTCAATCAGTGGCCCTGCATTTCCTGTAGGTACCGGTAGGTGGCGTTGACATCAGTGCGTTGTTTGTTGGTCCCATGGAGAACGTATATATTTTATGGGGAACTGCGATAATACATTCTCGGTCTGGATGTGGGTCCTTCTCTTCGTTCTCTTCTTCTTCTCCTTTATTTGAGCCATCCTGACTCTGGCTGGTTGAGTCTCTTCCCAGTTTGGGAGTGTATTTGAGGGTGTTGCTAATGTGGCTGCTTGCAACCCCGTCAACTCACCACATTGTTCCAAAATAAATTCTCGTCCACGAGACCTTAATTGATACGTACGGTAGTTTGTTGCAATGTTGCTTGGTTTGAGACCCTGTAGGAAGAGGCACCAAACTATGGTGGAGACATCGTTTGGTTCATTGGGGTCGTACGTCATAGTGAGTTGGGTTGGTGTGGGAGATGAGTTAGCCACGTGGACTAAATGAGCTGGTGAAGTGATGTTAATTTTGTTGCTCTGCTAGTGGACACGAAAATGCTGTTGATTTTCATGGTAGATGTATCGGGACCAGGACTGGAAGGTGTGTGTGTGAGTCTGGTGCTGACTGGGAGATGACTGGAGAATTGTTGATATTGGTGAGGTTATTCACCTCGGTTTCAGGTGGGAGGAGCTTGTTGCTTTGGCGGTCTGTCCTCAGTTCATGTGACGTCGCAGTAGGCGTTGGGACGACTGGAGCCAGGTGTGAATCTGTTTCCGGCATGGTAGGTGAGGTGACAGATGAGGGCGGTAGAGCAGGGTTGGTAGGAGTGGCAGGTGTAGTGTGTGACCTCGCAACAGGTGTGGCGGCAACCTGTGTAGACTGCGACGAGATAGCTGTCAGGTTAGGGGTGGTGACAGGTATGGTGGCTTTGGTGAGGGGCCGCCTTCTATTTGTTGGGTTGAAGGTAGGTACCCACCGTTTAGGTGGAGTCACAGTTCGGCCAGATCTTCGACATGGAGGATTAGAAAAAGGTTGCATTAATGAGGATGGTCTTAATTTGGTTGTTTGCATGCGAGAAGGTGGAGCGAAGGATGAAGTGGGTGTTTAGGATGATTTAGCAATACTGTGTGAAAAAGGAGAGGATATTATGGTAGACGGAGATTTATGGGTAGAGGTGGTAGGTTGAGGAGATGGAATAAGAGGTTTATGATGTTTTGAAAGGACTTGGGCCTTAGGTGAAGTTTGATTTTTTTGTTGAATGGGAGAAGGTACTGGATTGGTATGTTGAAAACTGGTTGAAATAGATGAGGTATTGGAGGGAGAAGGAGAAGGTTGTTGATTTCTTTCTATTGATGAAATGTGAGAAATTTCTGGAGTGCTAGGTTGAGTACTGGGTGAAACTACAAAACTAGGAAGGTCTGCTTCGGATGAGGTTGTGGATTGAGAGGTAGAACGTTGTTGAGGTAGAGTAGTTTTAGTCTGAGAGGGACGTTTAGGTGGAGCAGAAACAATGCGAGTAGGAGGTAGGCTGTTAAAGAGGTTGGTACGATAGGGGTTAGAGCGAGGAGGAGAGGGAAAGGGTGAACAGTTAACGGCTGTGTCCTTGACATTCGGCACAGGTGGTTGCATAGGTGGTTTTATCACCGGTGGAGAAGGAGTGATGGATGGAATGAGAAGAGGTGTCAATGATTCTGTGGAGCCTAAATTTTGGTTATTGATTGCAGGCAATGTGTCATTATCTTTTGGGTCAGCAAGCATAGTTATATTGCCATCAATGGGTTGAAATCTAAGTACATATCTATTTCGGTAGGTGCGTGACTCTCCAAAATAATTAATGGTGACCTGGTAACAGTTTGGCACAGTGAGAATTTCAAAAGAACCCTTGTATATTGGCTTGAGTTTGGACGGTACTGAAAGTTGGGCAACCATGACTAGATCGCCGACATGGTGAGGAGTGACTTTTTGTGTATCGTCAGGTTGAAGAGTTTGGATGTACTGGAGTTGTCAAATTCGGTTCTTTAGATGCACTAAAGATTGATCAAAATTTGATGAGGGCTCAGGTGACGTAAGGGTAGGAGCAGGGGTGGTACCCCAAAAACTCATTCATGGGGCGAAATTCCGTCTTGTCGGGGGCAGGTATTTATTCCCCATTGTATTATTTTTACTTGACTGGGCCAGTCAGTGGTGTTCATTTGCTGCAGGCGAGTCCTTATTTGGTTGGCAATGGTACGGTGGCTTCTTTCGCAAACAGAGTTCCCTTGAGGCCAATAAAGGGATGAGTGACTGATTTTGAAGCCACACATTTGGGAAAGTTGTGAGCATATATGACCTGTGAACTCAGGTGCATTATCTGAGTGAATGGCTTCTGGTAGGCCAAAATAGGGAAAAACGTGCTGTATCATGGCTTCAGCTACTGCTAAAGCTGAGTGTTATTTTGCTGGACAGGCAATTACATATTTGGAGTATGTGTCTACGAAAGTGATAATATATTTGAAACCTTTACTGCCTTCCATGGGTCCCATTACATCAACTGCTAATAATTACCATGGCTTGGAGGCAACTAATTTTCCTGTAGGTCCGGCAGTGCGAGTCCGATCCTTGCCTAAAGCACATGCACGGCAGCCTTCAGTGATTCTTTTGGCGGTGATGTATGGGCAAGGTGTCCAGTATACTTGTTGAAAAGTAGAAGTCAGTTTTCTTTGAACCAAGTGAATGCCGTTGCGAGAATGTAGGGATTGCATCGTAGGTATGGCAGAGCTTGGGTAATTACAATTTTCCTATCTGGAGTGTACAAATTAATTATCTCCTCTTCTTTGCAGTTGTGAGAAAATGCTCCTAGGCATCCAATCTGGTTTTTCTTGTCTTTGAAATTGTTGTAATAGTTGTTGTTGATATTGGTCGGTGGAGTCCTGATGGTGAATTGCTTGGATGGTTTGAGTATCATCAAGGTTGGATGTGGATGTTATGGATTGAGTCGGAAGTCTGGACAGAGCATCAGCGTTTGTGTGTAGCTTCCCAGGCCTGTAGGCGATTTCAAAGTCAAATTCTTCCAACGATTCGCGCCATCTGACAGTCAGAGCATTTTTAGTGTCAGATTTACATAGCCATTGGAGGGCGTGGTGATCAGTAATAATGGTGACCTTGACACCAGCTAGATAAGCTTTAAAACGCTGGAGAGCCCAAATTATCCCCAAACATTCTCTCTTGGTTACAGGATAATTTACTTTAGCTGGATTAAGAGTTTGGCTGGCACATGCAATAATGTGCTCTCTTTCTTCTCTGGTTTGACCTAGAACGGCTCCAATACTAAACTGTGAAACATCTGTGGAGAGACGGATTGGTTTGGTATAATCCGGAAAAGAAACTATATGTTGGTGATGCTACCAGAAGTTCTTTCAATGAATTAAATGCTTGCAGGCGTTGGTCTGTCCATAAGAATGGTTCGTCCATCTTGGTTAAATCGTGGAGTGGTTTGGCAATGGTGGCAAAGTTTTTCACGAATCTTCGATAGTATGATGCTAGGCCAATCAATTCTCGGACCCCTTTTACATTGGTGGGAGGGGTTATGGTACTGATTGCGTGAAATGTGTCTGGATCTGGTGCAATGCCTTCTTCTGAGACTATGTGGCCTAGGAACTGAATTTTGTATGGAGCCAAAGTGCATTTAGAGGGCTTCAGTTTTAATTTAGCCTCTCGAATCCGTTGAAATACTTGTTGGGCCTTTGAATATGTTCAGCCCAGGTTTTGCCAAACACAATGATGTCGTCTAAATTGGCCAGACAGGTTTCCCAGGTTAATCCTTGTAAGACAGATTCCATTAGTCTAGAAAATGTGGCTGGGCCATTGCATAGGCCAAAAGGCAGTACTGTGAATTCGTATAGTCTTCCCTGGCTGGTGGCAAAAGTCGTTTTCTGTTGATGTTCCGGAAGTACGGGTACTTGCCAATATCCGGCTTGTAAATCGAGAGTGGTGAACCATTTAGCTCCTAGCAAGAAATTTAAGGAGTCATCAATGCTAGGTAATGGGGGTAGCGTCTTTGATGGTTACGTCATTAAGTTGTCTGTAATCTATACAGAAAGGGGTGGATCCATCTTTTTTCTGACGAGTACCACTGGAGATGACCAGGGACTAGTGGAGTGTTGTACAACTCCAGTTTCTAGCATGTCTTTCACCTGTTTTTCTTCTTCTTGCCGTTGAATTGAATTTTTTCTTCGGATTGGTTGTTTGATAGGTTGTCCCACAGTATGTGTAGGATGGTGCAGTACGTTAGTTTTCCCGACGTCTTGGCTGGATGTGGCGAAGATGTCTTGAAACGAAGTCATCAAGTCACATAAGTCAGTTTGTTGTTGAGGAGTTAAATGGGAAGGAATGTCAGGTAGAGGGAAAAGAGGGATATCATCTGGGGGATAAGGATAGTTCTTCGGCATAGGTTTCAAATTCTCCAAATTGTTAACCCTTTAGGTAATGTGATAGGTTGATCTGAGATATTAGCAATTTTAATGCAATTTAAGTTGGTAGAAATAAGGGCTGGAGCGGTCAGGCAATCTCTGTCAAAAGGACTTTGGAGGTGTGGGGTCATTATTACATCACCAGGTAATGTAGGTAGAATAGGTATCCATTGTTCATGATGAGGGGGAAGTGTCACTATTTGTGAAGTGACTGCTTGAGTTTTTTATATGAGACAGATGGTAGGCTGATTCTGTTCTTCCTGACTGATCTCAGTTTTTACTTTGAGGGTTATGTTATGCAATATTTCAACAGTTGGAGTGACATTAGACTTGGTGACTTTCTGGATTGTGATTTTTGTTTTTTTTTATTTTAGCAAAGGGGCAAACTTCAAAGATCTCTGGTGACAGTCAATGGAGGCTTGCAGGGAGGTGAGTAAGTTGAGACCTAAATATCCATCGTATTGAGTCTCTTGGGCGGTATATATCATGAAAGAATGATTTGTCCCATGGTCAGGAATAGGGGTACTAACATAAAGAGGGACTGTCTCTCCACAGTTAGGGATAATGCCATCATTAGCATTTATCAAAACTATAGTAGAGAGTTGAGGGGGGCCAAAAGCTTTTTGATGTTTTTGGAAGAAAGGAAAGAGGAGACATGAACGGGAAGCCCCCGTGTCAATTAAAAGTCGGACTTTCACTCCATTTAAAGTGAGTTTCTTATAGATGGGAAGTTTCACTGTGTCCGTCCCATCTGGAGCCCCTGCCAGTCTGACAATTTGTGGACGGGGACAGATTAAACATCCAGGTTTTCCTGAACTTCTGTAGTATCTGCTATTACTTCGGTCCCTTCCACAATTTCTTCATCATCTTTGTCCTCAATCCCTGCTGTTCCATCTTCATTTATGGTGGCCACGCGTCGGGGTTTAATCCATGGAATCTGAGCCCAGACTGTGGGCAACCTGGACCTCCACATGGTCAATTCCGAAAATGATTTCTTCAGGGCGATAAGTGAACATTGGGAAGTGCAGGGCTTCCAGTCGGAGGGGCGAATTCGGGCCCATTCCTCAACTTTTTCATTTGGGCGTGGCATCGCAGGGCTATGTGAAGGCAATGTGGACGGTTGAATGGTCGCTCGACTGATGATGGCGATCTTTTCAGGTTCCTTGGTCTTCCTTAAAGCCAAGATGCATCGAAGGACTGGAAAGTCTGCCTCATAATCCGTGGGTTCAGTGATAGCAAAATGATCAGCTACTGCTATGGGTAGTATTTTTAACAGTGCTTTAAAGACTACCTTCTTTCTTTGGGCAGTAGTGTCATCCGGGAACGCTGTCATGGCCAGTTGATTCAACTGACTGATCGTGTCGTCTAAGTATCCCGCATACTTAAATGCGTGAAAGTGGCAATCCTCTATCGTTTGCCCTAATGATGGGTTGATAGCTAATTTTGTGTGGCTTTCAAATTGTGCCCAGGTCAATCCCGGAGTGTCACGCACGTATCCTGATACCTTGGCCTCATGCTTTCTTAATTTCATCACGACCGTGTGAATTTTTGAAATTTCATCGTCTCTGAACATAATATCCAGGACCAGTTTGACAATCTCTAAGTAAGTATTTATGTCATGATCCTCTGCTTTAAATGCAATAATATCTAGTGCCTTAGCCGCCATGATGAATTTTGTGCTGAAGTCGATTGAGTACCAATATAGAAAGACAAAGCTGTTATGCCGTATCGAGACACCGCTGCCGCCAGGGTTATGTGAGGTTGTAATTCAACTCGCTTAAATATTCGTTCTATAAAGCTTCTTTTTTAGAATGCTTAGAACCAAATCCTGCCCGACAGGAACACAACTAGCAATTAATAATGGTCTTTCTGGGTTACTCAATCACACTGCAAACACAATAAACACACAGGATAATTACACTAGTTTATTGTTATTGGCATAGAGGTACATATCATAATCCCATGGATCTCAACTACAGAGTGTGAGTCCAATGTTTACACAATGTGACTAGGAAAGAGTTAACTAAGTTTTACTCCTTCATGAAACATTATGTCACTTACAAAGCATCAAACATGATGTATACAATTATAGAAAAAACACACATAAGAGATGATGACAATACATATACGGGTCAAGTGTATAACGAGAGGAATAATAGTTATTAAATGTGAGTAGCTGAGATCATCTACTCAAGTACGCACAGTAAGCGAGGCTCAAAATACAAATAGGTTGCCCGGCTAGGTCGGTGATCAAAGGTGCCGCGGTGTGCGGTTAACCCGGCAGCTGAGGGAAGACTCCTAAGATGTTCTACTGGGCGGCTGCGGGAAAACTCGTAAGATCATAAGCCTAAAAAAAAACATTTAAAACATCCCAGTGGCACTAAAAAAAAAAAAAAATTGTGTTTAGGTGAGATAATTTCCCTCCAATACTTGCTACCACTCCTACACATGTGTTCCCCCCCCCTTCCCCCCTCCCCCCCCCCCCTCCTCAATTATCAGGTATTTTCTCTATTATTCCCGATATTTATCGAGTATTTTCGTAGGAGGACGGGTGGGAGAGAGAGAGGAGGGTGGAAGCGTGTAAATTCGACCCTCCAACCCTCACCTGGCCTCTCAGTGCTATGCGAGAGACGAGAGAGAGAGGGTGTCTCTCTCTCTCACCGGTCTTTGCCAAATTACGACCGGGGGGCTAAAATATAAAATTTTCACAAGCCAATTGCTGTTACCACTTGTTTTAATGCTTTCCCATGTTCATATGTTCATATTAATAGTAAAATAGGTGCATATGGATAAGTATTAATTATATATATGGTAAATTGACGATTTTAGTGAGGAATGAATGAGAATACCTTCGCACTGTGGGCACTTTCAAACACCATATCTGCGCAGCTTAGAGGTTAAGGTCAAACCAGACTGCGGTCAAGCTAAATAAATACTTGATTTAGTGCATCGTTAATTTGACAACACAGGATATGAATTTCGCTTTACTCATGCTGGAAAGGGAATTAAATTTACAATTTAATCATATAAGAATAATTGCGAATAATCCCTCACATGACATACGAAAAATAACTTCAATCGTAAATGAGCTAAAATCACCCCCGAGGAGGAATTCAGATTCACCAAATATATAGTGAAACGATTATAGCGGAATAGTAGCTATAGAAACAGTGAGTTTGAATAAATTAACAAACTAATGTAAATAAATCAGACACAGAACAAAGTAGTAACGATGAATAGCCGGAACGAGGGCTAGTGAATTATAAAATAGGATACAGACGCAGAACAAAGTAGCGACGTATAATTACCCGAAAACAGGTTGATAAAGTATTGAATACAATTAAGACACAAAACTATGTAGTGTTTGATAATTAGCCAAAATAGAGGCTTATGACTATAGGAACGTACACTCGGAATTCCTAGCTTCGGTGGTGAAATAATATCATTAACCGAATATCGTAATTGATCGAATTATTCACAAGAACTAATATAGGAAATAAATCCTTGAACAAAGATTAATTCAACTCAACGGAATGGGTTTTTACATTGAAAGTGGGCGAACTAATACACTAAGTGATCTCTTATATAAAATGGACGAAGCACTGTCCTGAGTTTGAGTTTAAGTTTAAGGAAGGAAAATTGCTCTCGTTACACACTCCACTTCGAACTTGGACACTCAATTAATAATAACACAACTGAGTAAAATATGTGAGCGTTCACTAAGTATTACGTGCAGTATTGGTTCTTTAACACAAGTGAAAAGTACAGTTAATATTAACCTGGACCTAGATTGGTTAGATCACAAATAATACATAAACAAATCAACTGCACAGATAGAAATTAGGTACCTCGTGCTACGTGAACAAGTTGGGCAAGGATAGTCCAGAGATGGCCTTTAAATTAAAGTTAAATTGAACACTCGCATATTTTATATTACCTTCACAATAATCCCCAAAACATAGCAACACAGAGACACTTAGGGTATGGGTGGTGAAGAGAAGTGATATCCAAGAAAGGGGATCTGGTCGACGTAAGACTCGTATTTCCTCCTTCGTCTGGACACCAATGGGAACTGCCTCTCACACACAACTAGAGACAGTGTCTTCTAGTTCCTCTAACACGCTGCTGGGTCGCCACACTCGTTGAACTTTTTATAGGGAGAATGGCTAGCCCTATTCGGAAGTAACTCCGACACAGTACTATACCCACTAAAAGCTAATGCCAGTGGAAGGTATTTCCTTATGTTTGCCTACCGATCATAAATTTCAGTCAGGCTATATTTGGATTATAATTTGAACCTAATTTACTCCATTTCGGAATAGTAGGGACATGGGGTTTTCGATCTTTTAATTACTGTGTAGCTAAAAATGGCCTTAACATTACAATGGACATCGGAATATATGGGTATGGTTATGCTTTATTTCTTAAGATTACACTTCTGTTTTAGAAAGACTGCATGGTTGCAGGATAAATGTGTCGCCTGTATTTATCTTTCTCCTGCTTTTCAACATTACATGCCAGGCTTTCGTTACTCTTTATTTATCAGCTATTGTAGTTACAGGTGATTTTCTGTACTGTAGAGATGATTCGTTTGGTCCCATCTGTGAAAATATGACATTGGGGTTTGATGATGAATTAGCATAATTTCTTCTTCATCATAATTCATATCTGGTTCCTGGGTTGGGTACATCTCTTTCACGCATCCTGGATCCTGCGATTGGTCCAGGGGGGGGCCTCTGTGATTGGTCTGGAAACAGGTTATGCTTAATGTGGCCCTGCATTTCCTGTAGGTCCCGGTAGGTGGCGTTGACATCGGTGTGTTCTTTGTTGGTCCCATGGAGAACGTATATAATTTATGGGGAACTGCATTAATACATTCTCGGTCTGGATGTGGGTCTTTTTCTTCGTTCTCTTCTTCTTCTCCTTTATTTGAGGTATCCTGACTCTGGTTGGTTTAGTCTCTTCCCGGTTTGGGAGTGTATCTGAGAAGGTTGCTAATGTGGCTGCTTGCAACCCCGTCATCTCACTTATGCATTAAATGTTACCTTCGGTGTTAACCAATGCAATACCAGGGACGTCCTTTCCATCATATTCTGGCAACTGTTAAACAGTTTTATTCAGCTTAGGAAGGACCTCTAGTCATAATAAGGCTTCAAACTATCTCAACCAACCCTTTTCACTACCACAGATCCTTTCTAAGCTGCATAATATCGTCTAAACTATAGCTAGATTAAAATATAATAAACGACGCTGGTACTCAAAGGGTTGTTGTTGTTGTTCCCCAGGCTGCCTGGCCGAACAGCCCCAAAGGCCCGAGAAAGGCCAAGGCCATAACCGAGCGCCCCCACAGAACCCTCCCTGCCTACCACAATAAAGCCTGGGTGACCAAAGCCACTCCATGGAGGGGATCTGAGGAGGGTGCGGAAACGCCCGGGACACCAAAGCCCCACCCAGGGCCCTGTGCCCCTCAGCATTTATGAAGAGAAAGTTGAGGGACAAAGGAATAATGTGACACTTTGGCTTCCAATCTGCCAACCTAGAAAATAAATAAGTAAAAGGAACAGTCAGAGTAAGCTATGGGTATGGCAGAGATCGCTTAGTTCTCACTCTGATAGACCAGCCCATCACCAAAGGGTTAATTGCAACAGTCTTTCAACATGATTAGAAATACAAATGTGTACACATCAAAAGATCGTATTTATTAATACCATGAGTACAGTAATTGTCTACAGTATACCATGCCGAACAAAGGCTTAGGTTAGTTAGTTAAAATAGGAGTTCAGAGACTATCAACCCTTTGGATTATTAAGCCAGCACACTGTCTGTCGAGTAAAGTCATACACAGAAGTTCTCTCTTCTTATGTGAAATTATGAATTGAATATGAATTATGTATTTATATATTTATGATATAAATAACAACAAATGTATCGCTTTGTAATAACAATTCCCTTTATATTAAAATCTTGAAAAAATCACTTATATTCATAATATTACAGATAACTTATCTCTGTAACTGTATTTCTTCTTTCGATGTATACTGATATTTTAGTTTTCTCTATTTTTGAGTTGTTTGGAAAGAGAAAGAATTCTTCTTAATCATTATTTATAATTTTTGTAGAAATTATTATAATGGCAGTTGTTTTTAATAATGTTCGTTTAATTTCATGCTTGCAGTATGTGACGCTCCTGCATAGTAGCCACGTGCGGGCATGCGCGCGTGTCGGCTGCCCAGTCGTTTAGAAACCGGCTGGCGGCAGCCGGCCGGCCGGCTTTTCCTTAGTATATATCCTACGACAATGTAACTAATGTCTGGGATATTCTTATGTTGTTTCACAGCTTGAAGCTGCCCTTATTCTTAACCAACGCATCTTAGTATATTTTATTCTCGATAGTTGATTGTTTCATTATAATATATAAGATGTAAGTCTAGTGAGAGTGGGAGGAGACGAGCGGGAGAGAGAGACCGGCTGGGGGACGTTGCTTCGCGCGGAGAGTCTAGCTTGGGACGAGCCTGATGTTGCCAATTTGATCGCAACGTTAGGCTTAGTTTCGAATCAAGCAAGGGGTAGAGGATTTTGACCCGGCAACGGTGTTGAGTGTTGCCAAGCATGGGATGTATTTCGCATGCCTAGGGTGGAGTCCAGACAGATTCAAGACTCAGAGCTCACCTCACTGTCGTACCCTTCGGACCCCCTTGATATCTATCCCTCTCAACCCCACTTAGAAACTTTCTCTCTTACTTTGTATACCTTCTTTCCACTACTTCACCAATCTATTTAATTATCCCATCCCCTTGATAGACCTTATATCTATTATTGTATTAACGACGAGCTCTCAGATAACTAGATAGGATTTTGGGCCTTATGCAGAGATGTAATTGTTAATGAGACCTAGGAAGCTTTTTTGTTGTCTCATATTTGGTGGTTTCATGCTTGCTAGTGTGTTCTTGTGTCAGGTTAGCAGGGGCTAGACCGGAGGGGAGGCTTTTTGCGATCCTTTAAGTAAAGTCTGCTGGTGCGAGTCCTGTGGACCCGCACGACTTTACTAGGATACCCGTGGGAGTCTGGGGGCATTTTCTTGTCTGTGTCCCTGTGTGTCTAGCGTTGTGTTGTGTGAGGGCCCTTGCCTAGTCCACTCAGCACTGCACTAGCACATCTTGCTTTTGTTTGAGGGTCGCCAGGAGAGAGTCAGATACCTGCGATCTGAGTCTCTCAAGAGAGCACCCTTTCAATTAGAGTAATTTGGCGCACAGACTTGGGAACGTCCCTAGGCTAGAGCAGGTGGCTCAGCCCGGCTATCCGAAGCCTATATCCTTCCGGCTAGACCTCTGCCGCCTGGCAGATTAACAGCTAGGGGTTTATTATTTCTGTATGCTTGTTATTGTGCCACAGTTTACCGTCTTTGTGAGCATTGTGAGTCAGGGTGTGGCTTAGAGACTCTGTCCGAGCAGGCTTGCCTGACTAAGAGTGAGAAGCACACCAGTATGTGGTTATGTTGCGAGTTGCTGCCTTTATTTAATTATACCTATGCCATTATACACTGTAGGTCCTATCACTAGTATTTATTCCTGCTTATTAGTTAAGAGTTCTCTAAATCCGTAACGTACTTTCTTTGCTAAGCATCAGATCCTACAGTAGCCGCATGCAGTTTAGAAACCCGCATCTTGTCTACCGGTACGATGTTTTGAGGACTGTTTGGTTTCACCTTCTTTCACACAGGGGTGATTAGTTGTATTAATTAACGTAACGTTAAATGTACTTTCTTCTAGTTTGTTATTAAATTGTTTCTGCAATTTAATTCCGTTATCTATCTTTTCCTTGAAGCTTTAAGTCAACTTAATTGTGTGATCTTTTATATAGCCTGCTTGACTATCAGCAGTCTATAGTGCGTGCACCCTGTAACCGAGTCATAGGATACCTCGTTGTCCAGGCAGGACTCTTGACGGTTTAGGGTGGTTTGTTGCCTGGGTTTATAGATAAGGGTTGGATCTAGCGTTTTCCGTTGTTGCTTGTTGCCGCATACCTAGTCCAATAGAAAGAGCCCAGTATTTATATATCCCAGGACGTAACAAATGGCGACCTTGCATAGGATTTACTGAACAGAGGAATATAGTGGTCATTTGTTTTGAGATTCCTTATGATTAGAGGAATACAGTGGACATAGAGTTTTTTTTGGAGCAACCAATATAACACATGAAAGACTTTAAATAACATTAGTATATACATACTTGCATAGGAGATAAGGCACATTCTATAACCGTGATAATTACTGCAATACACAAACATGTCTAATACATCAGACCACAGTGGTGGGTCAGGTCACGATACGGGCTCGGAGGGAGAAAGACCTGTGGAGTGGCTAGTCGATAGCGAGGAGGGTGCTAGACGATTTTTAGAGGTGCCCCTTACCGCTGCCAGGGTGTTGAAGCTGAATAAGTATGGCTTAAAGTGTGTGGCAGGTCTTCAGGGCCACCAGGGTTTAAGTGGCATGAGGAAAGATCAGCTGAGGACTTTGATATTGGGTTTAGAAGGGAGAGACCTGGGTGGAGAGGTGACTGGGGGCCCCGGTCCCCAGCCCCCCCTCCACTCTACCCCCATATCAAACATCAGGTTGCCTGAATTTAGTACATACCCCCAAGTTGATGGTCAATGGCAGCGTGGAATTCAATCACAGGGACCCTCTCCATTAAATGCACCTTCCCCTCCTCAAGGGTTGACTCCAGATGTGTTGTTTCGGCTTGAGATGGCCAAGGTTGAGGTTGCTAGAGCTCAGGTTGAGGCTACCGAAAGACAGGCTAGTGTGCAGGCTGAGGCTGCTAGAGCTCAGGCTGAGGCTGCAGAGAGAACAGCTATACGAGAGGCTGAACTGCAGGCAGAGTCTACTAGGTATCGGGCTGACAGGGAGCTGGAGAGATCTCGAGTGGAGGTAACAGGGCGAAATATTGGGGGAGGTAACAGACATCGGGACCAATCATTGTCGCACCTGCTTAAAACTAGTTCGATGAATCATGTGTGACTGAGTTTTTTATGTGATTTGAGAAGAAGTGTCAGGAACACCAGTGGCCTCAGGAAAAGTGGGCAGCATTAGTTTCATCAAGACTCCTAGGAAAGGGGCTAAAACCGTATGATGCACTACCTTTAGAGTCCTGTGTAGTTTATGATGAGCTAAAGAAGGCTGTGCTACGGGCCTATGAGTTACAACCAGAAACTTACCGCTTGAAGTTTCGGGGTGTTACTAAGGGCAAGGATAGTACCTTCCTAGAACACGCCCGGGACTTGTCTGATGCACTACGACATTGGCTGCATTCTGAGAGGGCAGCTACTTTTGAGGAGTTGAGTGAGCTGGTTCTCTTGGAGCAGTTCTTTAAGTGCACAGGTGGGGACTTAACATTAAATATAAAGGAAAAAATCCTAGAACTCTCCAGGAGGCAGCAGAAATGGCTGACCTCCGACTGTCATTAATTCGAGGGTGCGAAGCAGCAGCTAGGAGTGAGTCGGGTGCAAAGGATCGTACCCCTCCCCCTCCCAAGAATTTTGATACACATAAATACACAAAACCATGTAGCACTGACAATAAAACTGAACATAAACCAAATACCGTCCCGTATAAGAAGTCTAATGGCACTTCCCACTCCCAAGGGAAACCAAAGAGTAAAGAGTGCTTTGCATGTCACAAGGAGGGTCACTTTGCAAATGCTTGTCCGAACAAGCCACGAAACAAGGTTGTGTCATTGGCCCGCAGCATAGGGGTGTCGCCTATATCTTCTGAGTTTGCCAAGGGTAGTTCGTCAGAGGTTGGGACACAGCCTGTGTTCAAGAGTCCGGAAGGCTCGAACCCTGTCCGCGACGTCTTTGGGGGTCATAGATGGCATGGTTTTGTGAGGTGGGCTGGCGAAAGGCGAGGAGTTAAGCTATTGCGTGATACGGGGGCTTCTCAGACCTTGTTAAAGAACTTTACTGGTAGGCCGATTACCGCTGCTCGGGTAGTGGTAGTTCAGGGGATCAATGCTACGAAGTCCTACCCGCTGGTGCGGATGGAGCTGGAGGTGGGTGGTGTGGCGAAGGAGCTGGATGTCGGAATTGTAGAGAACTTGCCTGTTGGGGGCGTCGACCTCCTCCTCGGCAACGACTTTGCGGTGCCTGCTTCTAAGGTTTCACCCTTGGTCGTTGCCGAGAAGGCGGCCGACGTTAGTAGGGAGGAACAGGAGGGGGTTGAGAAGTGTAGCGTACAAACCATGGCGTGTGTTGTGATGCGTTTTCAGACATCCGGAGCCTTGCAGCCACCACCTCAGTCTATCAAACCGCGGAGGAAAGGTCACAAGAAAACGGGAAGTGTTGGTCAATTGGAGAGTTTTGAGCCGGCAGTGTTTCTTGGTGACTCATTATTGGCACCTATGTTAGAGTCTGGAGAGGCCCCAGGACCTGTCACAGCTAGTGAGGAGGTAGGGCAGGAAGAGACTCCGAGGCAGCAACGCTACACACAGAGAGAAAAAGGGTTGCTCAGTTTGATATTGGGGGAGGACTTGGGTTGCTTCGGAAGCATCTAGACAGGTTGGTTCCCTCAGATATTTGTAAACTGCAGTTGGAGGATCCGGAAGTTCAGAAGTGTGGTAATGGTGCTGTCGAGATCAAACACGAGGACGGGGAAACATGTCATGTGAACCTGTTGGAGGAGTTTGTGAGGCAACCACCTGAGCAGCCTACTGTCCCTGCGTTGGTCTGCAGCGGCCAAGGTGGAGAAGGAGGTAGGGCACAGGTGGAGGAGAGTAGGGATTGTCATGTCTCGGCGGAGCAGTGGGCGTGGGACACGAGTCTGGTGGCTGTGGAAGTGCTAGAGCACCTGCCTGAGCAGCAGTGTGCAGCGCTCCAGCACCAGCTCGGTTCATACCCCACTGGTCGTGCCGAGCCCCTGAGCCTCACAACTCGGGCGGTGCAAGATGTTCCGCGGGCAGGTCACGTGAATGTTGAAAGACCGTTAGCCTCGTTGTTTCGGTGGTTCAAGGTGGGCGACGAGGCTTTGGCATGGTTGCCAGGTCAGGGTCGACCCATGGCTGCCAAGGGTGGTGGTCAAAAGGAGGACTTTGAAAAGGTTTGTGAGGTTGGCTGTGGCATAGAAGTGCCCAGTCGTCGCATAGCCTCCCAATGCTGCTCTAGTCAATTGCAACAGCCCTACCATAGACCGACTGTATCTGGCCATGTCGCTAAAAGCGGTGATGCTGCGCAGGCAGATGTAGTCGTAAGAAATGCAGGGGTGTGCATGTACGGTATCGGCGGAGAAGCCTTAGCAATAATGAACTATGGGAGTGACTGCACAGGTGGTACTGATTGTCCCTCTCATGACCTGGCTGTTCTAGGGACGAAGGTGGAGAAGGAGGGAGACTACAGGTTAGAAGCTGCGGTCTCGGCTGGGTTGTGGGAGGGCACTAGGCATGTTGTTCGTGGAGACAGTGCAAGGCAGTTGTTTACTAGGCTATGGCAGTACTTTCGCATGTTTGTTCATTCTCCAGGCCTGATGTACGAAGTAGAATCCGACATGGAGGCTGGAGACAGTGCAAGGTTCAAATTGGCTCCCTACCGTATAAATCCTGCTCGACAGCCTGTGGTGCAAGCAGAGCTGGATTACGTGTTGATGAAGGGTCTGAGGGATAAGGAATGTCGTGAGTGGTCGTTGCCTGTAACTTTGCAACCGGTGTTAAGTGGCAAGATCAGTGAGTGTGTTGATTGCAAGAGTGTGTGTGCATTATCCCTGACAGACGCCTATACATTATCGAGAGTTGACGACACCATAGACCGCCTCGGGGCTGCATCGCCTATCACGAAGGTAGAACTAGTGAAAGGTTATTGGCAGGCCCCGTTGCCGGAAAGAGCGAAGAGAAATGCCAGTCTTGTGATGAACTGGGCAGTTTATCAGTGCCAGGTGTTGTTTCGCTGCCGGGACACAAGTTGGATGTGTGGCATGCTAAGGGCACTGATAATGTTTTGGCTGATTGTTTGTCACGGGAGGGTTTGTTTGCAGGAGAACCCTCGCCGTTCAGTCAGTGTGTGTTGAGAGTGGAGTAAAATAGGCTTGCCCCTGTAAGTTCAGCCCCCATAAACAAATTAAAAAAGCAAAAAACCTTATAAAAACTCTTTATTTTTATAACGTGTAGAATTTTGTATAAGATGTTGTAGCAGTATCTAAGTTGAATGTTTTCGCTTATTGTCGCTAAGTTAGTTGAACTTGCTCGGTGGAGCGCAACAGTCTTTATTTTTTTTATATATAGTGCCTTGTGTCGCAACAGTGTGTGGTACTATGCGAAGCTTTCTGTTAGATATGAAGAACTTAGTCAAGGGTCTTATATCTTGGGGGAGGTGTGACGCTCCTGCATAGTAGCCACGTGCGGGCATGCGCGCGTGTCGGCTGCCTAGCCATTTAGAAACCGGCTGGCGGCAGCCGGCCGGCTTTTCCTTAGTATATATCCTACGACAATGTAACTAATGTCTGGGATATTCTTATGTTGTTTCACAGCTTGAAGCTGCCCTTATTCTTAACCAACGCATCTTAGTATATTTTATTCTCGATAGTTGATTGTTTCATTATAATATATAAGATGTAAGTCTAGTGAGAGTGGGAGGAGACGAGCGGGAGAGAGAGAGAGACCGGCTGGGGGACGTTGCTTCGCGCGGAGAGTCTAGCTTGGGACGAGCCTGATGTTGCCAATTTGATCGCAACGTTAGGCTTAGTTTCGACTCACGCAAGGGGTAGAGGATTTTGACCTGGCAACGGTGTTGAGTGTTGCCAAGCATGGGATGTATTTCGCATGCCTAGGGTGGGGTCCAGACAGATTCAAGACTCAGAGCTCACCTCACTGTCGTACCCTACGGACCCCCTTGATATCTATCCCTCTCAACCCCACTTAGAAACTTTCTCTCTTACTTTGTATACCTTCTTTCCACTACTTCACCAATCTATTTAATTATCCCATCCCCTTGATAGACCTTATATCTATTATTGTATTAACGACGAGCTCTCAGATAACTAGATAGGATTTTGGGCCTTATGCAGAGATGTAATTGTTAATGAGACCTAGGAAGCTTTTTTGTTGTCTCATATTTGGTGGTTTCATGCTTGCTAGTGTGTTCTTGTGTCAGGTTAGCAGGGGCTAGACCGGAGGGGAGGCTTTTTGCGATCCTTTAAGTAAAGTCTGCTGGTGCGAGTCCTGTGGACCCGCACGACTTTACTAGGATACCCGTGGGAGTCTGGGGGCATTTTCTTGTCTGTGTCCCTGTGTGTCAAGCGTTGTGTTGTGTGAGGGCCCTTGCCTAGTCCACTCAGCACTGCGCTAGCACGTCTTGCTTTTGTTTGAGGGTCGCCAGGAGAGAGTCAGATACTTGCGATCTGAGTCTCTCAAGAGAGCACCCTTTCAATTAGAGTAATTTGGCGCACAGACTTGGGAACGTCCCTAGGCTAGAGCAGGTGGCTCAGCCCGGGTATCCGAAGCCTATATCCTTCCGGCTAGACCTCTGCCGCCTGGCACATTAACAGCTAGGGGTTTATTATTTCTGTATGCTTGTTATTGTGCCACAGTTTACCGTCTTTGTGAGCATTGTGAGTCAGGGTGTGGCTTAGAGACTCTGTCCGAGCAGGCTTGCCTGACTAAGAGTGAGAAGCACACCTGTATGTGGTTATGTTGCGAGTTGCTGCCTTTATTTAATTATACCTATGCCATTATACACTGTAGGTTCTATCACTAGTATTTATTCCTGCTTATTAGTTAAGAGTTCTCTAAATCCGTAACGTACTTTCTTTGCTAAGCATCAGATCCTACAGTAGCCGCATGCAGTTTAGAAACCCGCATCTTGTCTACCGGTACGATGTTTTGAGGACTGTTTGCTTTCACCTTCTTTCACGCAGGGGTGATTAGTTGTATTAATTAACGTAACGTTAAATGTACTTTCTTCTAGTTTGTTATTAAATTGTTTCTGCAATTTAATTCCGTTATCTATCTTTTCCTTGAAGCTTTAAGTCAACTTAATTTTGTGATCTTTTATATAGCCTGCTTGACTATCAGCAGTCTATAGTGCGTGCACCCTGTAACCGAGTCATAGGATACCTCGTTGTCCGGGCAGGACTCTTGACGGTTTAGGGTGGTTTGTTGCCTGGGTTTATAGATAAGGGTTGGATCTAGCGTTTTCCGTTGTTGCTTGTTGCCGCATACCTAGTCCAATAGAAAGAGCCCAGTATTTATATATCCCAGGACGTAACAAATGGCGACCTTGCATAGGATTTACTGAACAGAGGAATATAGTGGTCATTTGTTTTGAGATTCCTTATGATTAGAGGAATACAGTGGACATAGAGTTTTTTTTTGGAGCAACCAATATAACACATGAAAGACTTTAAATAACATTAGTATATACATACTTGCATAGGAGATAAGGCACATTCTATAACCGTGATAATTACTGCAATACACAAACATGTCTAATACATCAGACCACAGTGGTGGGTCAGGTCACGATACGGGCTCGGAGGGAGAAAGACCTGTGGAGTGGCTAGTCGATAGCGAGGAGGGTGCTAGACGATTTTTAGAGGTGCCCCTTACCGCTGCCAGGGTGTTGAAGCTGAATAAGTATGGCTTAAAGTGTGTGGCAGGTCTTCAGGGCCACCAGGGTTTAAGTGGCATGAGGAAAGATCAGCTGAGGACTTTGATATTGGGTTTAGAAGGGAGAGACCTGGGTGGAGAGGTGACTGGGGGCCCCGGTCCCCAGCCCCCCCTCCACTCTACCCCCATATCAAACATCAGGTTGCCTGAATTTAGTACATACCCCCAAGTTGATGGTCAATGGCAGCGTGGAATTCAATCACAGGGACCCTCTCCATTAAATGCACCTTCCCCTCCTCAAGGGTTGACTCCAGATGTGTTGTTTCGGCTTGAGATGGCCAAGGTTGAGGTTGCTAGAGCTCAGGTTGAGGCTACCGAAAGACAGGCTAGTGTGCAGGCTGAGGCTGCTAGAGCTCAGGCTGAGGCTGCAGAGAGAACAGCTATACGAGAGGCTGAACTGCAGGCAGAGTCTACTAGGTATCGGGCTGACAGGGAGCTGGAGAGATCTCGAGTGGAGGTAACAGGGCGAAATATTGGGGGAGGTAACAGACATCGGGACCAATCATTGTCGCACCTGCTTAAACTAGTTCGATGAATCATGTGTGACTGAGTTTTTTATGTGATTTGAGAAGAAGTGTCAGGAACACCAGTGGCCTCAGGAAAAGTGGGCAGCATTAGTTTCATCAAGACTCCTAGGAAAGGGGCTAAAACCGTATGATGCACTACCTTTAGAGTCCTGTGTAGTTTATGATGAGCTAAAGAAGGCTGTGCTACGGGCCTATGAGTTACAACCAGAAACTTACCGCTTGAAGTTTCGGGGTGTTACTAAGGGCAAGGATAGTACCTTCCTAGAACACGCCCGGGACTTGTCTGATGCACTACGACATTGGCTGCATTCTGAGAGGGCAGCTACTTTTGAGGAGTTGAGTGAGCTGGTTCTCTTGGAGCAGTTCTTTAAGTGCACAGGTGGGGACTTAACATTAAATATAAAGGAAAAATATCCTAGAACTCTCCAGGAGGCAGCAGAAATGGCTGACCTCCGACTGTCATTAATTCGAGGGTGCGAAGCAGCAGCTAGGAGTGAGTCGGGTGCAAAGGATCGTACCCCTCCCCCTCCCAAGAATTTTGATACACATAAATACACAAAACCATGTAGCACTGACAATAAAACTGAACATAAACCAAATACCGTCCCGTATAAGAAGTCTAATGGCACTTCCCACTCCCAAGGGAAACCAAAGAGTAAAGAGTGCTTTGCATGTCACAAGGAGGGTCACTTTGCAAATGCTTGTCCGAACAAGCCACGAAACAAGGTTGTGTCATTGGCCCGCAGCATAGGGGTGTCGCCTATATCTTCTGAGTTTGCCAAGGGTAGTTCGTCAGAGGTTGGGACACAGCCTGTGTTCAAGAGTCCGGAAGGCTCGAACCCTGTCCGCGACGTCTTTGGGGGTCATAGATGGCATGGTTTTGTGAGGTGGGCTGGCGAAAGGCGAGGAGTTAAGCTATTGCGTGATACGGGGGCTTCTCAGACCTTGTTAAAGAACTTTACTGGTAGGCCGATTACCGCTGCTCGGGTAGTGGTAGTTCAGGGGATCAATGCTACGAAGTCCTACCCGCTGGTGCGGATGGAGCTGGAGGTGGGTGGTGTGGCGAAGGAGCTGGATGTCGGAATTGTAGAGAACTTGCCTGTTGGGGGCGTCGACCTCCTCCTCGGCAACGACTTTGCGGTGCCTGCTTCTAAGGTTTCACCCTTGGTCGTTGCCGAGAAGGCGGCCGACGTTAGTAGGGAGGAACAGGAGGGGGTTGAGAAGTGTAGCGTACAAACCATGGCGTGTGTTGTGATGCGTTTTCAGACATCCGGAGCCTTGCAGCCACCACCTCAGTCTATCAAACCGCGGAGGAAAGGTCACAAGAAAACGGGAAGTGTTGGTCAATTGGAGAGTTTTGAGCCGGCAGTGTTTCTTGGTGACTCATTATTGGCACCTATGTTAGAGTCTGGAGAGGCCCCAGGACCTGTCACAGCTAGTGAGGAGGTAGGGCAGGAAGAGACTCCGAGGCAGCAACGCTACACACAGAGAGAAAAAAGGGTTGCTCAGTTTGATATTGGGGGAGGACTTGGGTTGCTTCGGAAGCATCTAGACAGGTTGGTTCCCTCAGATATTTGTAAACTGCAGTTGGAGGATCCGGAAGTTCAGAAGTGTGGTAATGGTGCTGTCGAGATCAAACACGAGGACGGGGAAACATGTCATGTGAACCTGTTGGAGGAGTTTGTGAGGCAACCACCTGAGCAGCCTACTGTCCCTGCGTTGGTCTGCAGCGGCCAAGGTGGAGAAGGAGAGTGGGCAGTAGGGCACAGGTGGAGGAGAGTAGGGATTGTCATGTCTCGGCGGAGCAGTGGGCGTGGGACACGAGTCTGGTGGCTGTGGAAGTGCTAGAGCACCTGCCTGAGCAGCAGTGTGCAGCGCTCCAGCACCAGCTCGGTTCATACCCCACTGGTCGTGCCGAGCCCCTGAGCCTCACAACTCGGGCGGTGCAAGATGTTCCGCGGGCAGGTCACGTGAATGTTGAAAGACCGTTAGCCTCGTTGTTTCGGTGGTTCAAGGTGGGCGACGAGGCTTTGGCATGGTTGCCAGGTCAGGGTCGACCCATGGCTGCCAAGGGTGGTGGTCAAAAGGAGGACTTTGAAAAGGTTTGTGAGGTTGGCTGTGGCATAGAAGTGCCCAGTCGTCGCATAGCCTCCCAATGCTGCTCTAGTCAATTGCAACAGCCCTACCATAGACCGACTGTATCTGGCCATGTCGCTAAAAGCGGTGATGCTGCGCAGGCAGATGTAGTCGTAAGAAATGCAGGGGTGTGCATGTACGGTATCGGCGGAGAAGCCTTAGCAATAATGAACTATGGGAGTGACTGCACAGGTGGTACTGATTGTCCCTCTCATGACCTGGCTGTTCTAGGGACGAAGGTGGAGAAGGAGGGAGACTACAGGTTAGAAGCTGCGGTCTCGGCTGGGTTGTGGGAGGGCACTAGGCATGTTGTTCGTGGAGACAGTGCAAGGCAGTTGTTTACTAGGCTATGGCAGTACTTTCGCATGTTTGTTCATTCTCCAGGCCTGATGTACGAAGTAGAATCCGACATGGAGGCTGGAGACAGTGCAAGGTTCAAATTGGCTCCCTACCGTATAAATCCTGCTCGACAGCCTGTGGTGCAAGCAGAGCTGGATTACGTGTTGATGAAGGGTCTGAGGGATAAGGAATGTCGTGAGTGGTCGTTGCCTGTAACTTTGCAACCGGTGTTAAGTGGCAAGATCAGTGAGTGTGTTGATTGCAAGAGTGTGTGTGCATTATCCCTGACAGACGCCTATACATTATCGAGAGTTGACGACACCATAGACCGCCTCGGGGCTGCATCGCCTATCACGAAGGTAGAACTAGTGAAAGGTTATTGGCAGGCCCCGTTGCCGGAAAGAGCGAAGAGAAATGCCAGTCTTGTGATGAACTGGGCAGTTTATCAGTGCCAGGTGTTGTTTCGCTGCCGGGACACAAGTTGGATGTGTGGCATGCTAAGGGCACTGATAATGTTTTGGCTGATTGTTTGTCACGGGAGGGTTTGTTTGCAGGAGAACCCTCGCCGTTCAGTCAGTGTGTGTTGAGAGTGGAGTAAAATAGGCTTGCCCCTGTAAGTTCAGCCCCCATAAACAAATTAAAAAAAGCAAAAAACCTTATAAAAACTCTTTATTTTTATAACGTGTAGAATTTTGTATAAGATGTTGTAGCAGTATCTAAGTTGAATGTTTTCGCTTATTGTCGCTAAGTTAGTTGAACTTGCTCGGTGGAGCGCAACAGTCTTTATTTTTTTTTATATATAGTGCCTTGTGTCGCAACAGTGTGTGGTACTATGCGAAGCTTTCTGTTAGATATGAAGAACTTAGTCAAGGGTCTTATATCTTGGGGGAGGTGTGACGCTCCTGCATAGTAGCCACGTGCGGGCATGCGCGCGTGTCGGCTGCCTAGCCATTTAGAAACCGGCTGGCGGCAGCCGGCCGGCTTTTCCTTAGTATATATCCTACGACAATGTAACTAATGTCTGGGATATTCTTATGTTGTTTCACAGCTTGAAGCTGCCCTTATTCTTAACCAACGCATCTTAGTATATTTTATTCTCGATAGTTGATTGTTTCATTATAATATATAAGATGTAAGTCTAGTGAGAGTGGGAGGAGACGAGCGGGAGAGAGAGACCGGCTGGGGGACGTTGCTTCGCGCGGAGAGTCTAGCTTGGGACGAGCCTGATGTTGCCAATTTGATCGCAACGTTAGGCTTAGTTTCGACTCACGCAAGGGGTAGAGGATTTTGACCTGGCAACGGTGTTGAGTGTTGCCAAGCATGGGATGTATTTCGCATGCTGCCTAGGGTGGGGTCCAGACAGATTCAAGACTCAGAGCTCACCTCACTGTCGTACCCTACGGACCCCCTTGATATCTATCCCTCTCAACCCCACTTAGAAACTTTCTCTCTTACTTTGTATACCTTCTTTCCACTACTTCACCAATCTATTTAATTATCCCATCCCCTTGATAGACCTTATATCTATTATTGTATTAACGACGAGCTCTCAGATAACTAGATAGGATTTTGGGCCTTATGCAGAGATGTAATTGTTAATGAGACCTAGGAAGCTTTTTGTTGTCTCATATTTGGTGGTTTCATGCTTGCTAGTGTGTTCTTGTGTCAGGTTAGCAGGGGCTAGACCGGAGGGGAGGCTTTTTGCGATCCTTTAAGTAAAGTCTGCTGGTGCGAGTCCTGTGGACCCGCACGACTTTACTAGGATACCCGTGGGAGTCTGGGGGCATTTTCTTGTCTGTGTCCCTGTGTGTCAAGCGTTGTGTTGTGTGAGGGCCCTTGCCTAGTCCACTCAGCACTGCGCTAGCACGTCTTGCTTTTGTTTGAGGGTCGCCAGGAGAGAGTCAGATACTTGCGATCTGAGTCTCTCAAGAGAGCACCCTTTCAATTAGAGTAATTTGGCGCACAGACTTGGGAACGTCCCTAGGCTAGAGCAGGTGGCTCAGCCCGGGTATCCGAAGCCTATATCCTTCCGGCTAGACCTCTGTCGCCTGGCACATTAACAGCTAGGGGTTTATTATTTCTGTATGCTTGTTATTGTGCCACAGTTTACCGTCTTTGTGAGCATTGTGAGTCAGGGTGTGGCTTAGAGACTCTGTCCGAGCAGGCTTGCCTGACTAAGAGTGAGAAGCACACCTGTATGTGGTTATGTTGCGAGTTGCTGCCTTTATTTAATTATACCTATGCCATTATACACTGTAGGTTCTATCACTAGTATTTATTCCTGCTTATTAGTTAAGAGTTCTCTAAATCCGTAACGTACTTTCTTTGCTAAGCATCAGATCCTACAGTAGCCGCATGCAGTTTAGAAACCCGCATCTTGTCTACCGGTACGATGTTTTGAGGACTGTTTGCTTTCACCTTCTTTCACGCAGGGGTGATTAGTTGTATTAATTAACGTAACGTTAAATGTACTTTCTTCTAGTTTGTTATTAAATTGTTTCTGCAATTTAATTCCGTTATCTATCTTTTCCTTGAAGCTTTAAGTCAACTTAATTTTGTGATCTTTTATATAGCCTGCTTGACTATCAGCAGTCTATAGTGCGTGCACCCTGTAACCGAGTCATAGGATACCTCGTTGTCCGGGCAGGACTCTTGACGGTTTAGGGTGGTTTGTTGCCTGGGTTTATAGATAAGGGTTGGATCTAGCGTTTTCCGTTGTTGCTTGTTGCCGCATACCTAGTCCAATAGAAAGAGCCCAGTGTTTATATATCCCAGGACGTAACAAGTATATCTCCGAAATGGCTACACATTTGAAACTAGATTTAAAGGTTTGTTTGGTTATTAATGTTTTTCTTTCTATGTCAATGTCTTCACTTTTCCTGACTTACTTTGAATGTGGGTCCAAAATAAACTATCTAAATGGAAACATGTAAATATATATATATACAGTATATAACTCCATAATTTGTCAACGATTTTGTTATTCAATAATTATCCAATGTTTGCATGCAATGAACGCTTCCATGGCCAGCCCCAACTTCCTATACCATAAGTTTTGTTCTTCTCTCCTTATCAGAACCAATCCTGTCGATCTAAAGATCTGCGTCGACTGCTCGAATCCCTTCTGAAAATCGAAGCACCTGGAGGTGGTAAATATAGGTTAGATAATAATTAGTGGCTTAACCCTCCTGGCCCGGGCCGGCTCTCCAAAGGACGGAGCTCGTATCCGGGCGATCTGGCCGAATATCAACAAAAGTAAACTAAGGCTAATCTCGCTTAATATATTACCTACATTAATCAAACATATATAGAAATGGGCGCCTTACCTTGCTGCGTAGAATGGCATTGAGTAGAGCTCTCTAGCTCAACTGGTTCCGGAGTGATGGTGATGGAAGTGGAGGTAACTTTTGCCGCGTATTTTCCTCGGCGCGTCCGAACACTCAACCGCGGCCCCGGCTACGACGCCCAGTTGCACTCGTCGCTCCACCCGCAATTATGCCGGGAAGCGATTTGATAGTGTTTTATTGGTTATTATGTCATTTATTATAGTTATTATGTTATTTTCAATCAATAAAGTTATTTACATTAACTTATTTGTGTCTCTGTCACTTATTACTTCGTTTTATTATTATTATGATTATAGTGTCACTTTCACTGGACTTTGATAATTGATAGTGTCATTTTCCCTTTTATGTATTGTTAGGTAAGCTATTAATATATATAGTGTCACTGTCACTTGTTCATATTGTTATGAAGGCACTTATTTTTACTTGTGTGTGTCTCTTTCACATATACTTAGTTTTATTATTATTATACTGTCACTTTGACTGGCCTAGGCTTATTGAGTGTCATTTTCACTTATTTAGTGTTAGAAATATATATTTTAGTGTCACTTTCACTTGTTCATATTGTTATTGAAGGCACTTATTATTACTTATATGTGTCCTTTTCACTTATACTTAGTTATATTATTATTCTTAGCCTACATTTGAGTGTCACTTTCACTGTTGTCACATCCACTTCAACAGTTTATTAGAGTGTGGAAGTCATTGAAGCAGGTGCCTGCACACAGTCCAACTTGACACTCGAGGCATTCCCAAGTGGTTTTTGTCACTTTGCGGGTTCTTCTTGTTGTGTGGCTGCACACATGGCACCTCTTCTGGATTCTGCTGTTACTACCTGGTGCTTTGAAAGGAAGGGCGTTGAGCTGGTGCTTTCTGAAAAATTCAGCACATCCCGTTCTGTCCAGCTGGCCTGGTCCTTGTAGTGGCCTCCCTGGTGTACCCGCATGTTTAGCCAGGAGCTCAAGTATCACCTGTTTGTGGAACTTCCGCAGGGACTTGTACTTCTTGGCTCCTGGAGTCCTCAGACGGTAGATGTTGTAAGCATTGAGGACCGACATATCTACCGTATGCAGGATTAACTTCTTGTACCACCTGCAAGATGTTCGTAGGCAGTCGATGAAGCCCATCTGCATGTCGGACTTGTCAATGAGGCGCATGTTGAGGTTGTAATCCAGGACAGCAGCTGGTTTCTGGATGGGGTTCTTGGTTCTTCGGTCCACCTTCCCTGTGGCGACCATCTCGGCCTTGTGGCATGTGCTGAGGAGGTTGACCTTCCGCTGGTCATGCCAGTGGATGGAGAGGATGGGGCCACTCTTCTTGTGGAAGATGTTCGCCTTCTTCATCTTGGTTGGGTAGCCTGGCATACCCTTCCTCTTGGCCTTGACTGTGCCGACAGTTCCGGTCTTGCGGTCATGGAGGTACTTGGTCAGGAGAGGCGACGTGTAGTAATTATCTGTGTAGAGGATGTGGTTTTGATTGAAGTGCCTCTCCATCATCTTCTTCACTACAGCGCCACCAAAACCAATGAGGGGGTCAGTCACAATTTCTCCACCCTTGCCGCTGTACACCACAAAGTCCAGCACATACCCCGTCAAACAGTCGCAGAGGATGAAGAGCTTGATGCCGAAGCGGTGTCTCTTGGACGGGATATACTGTCGGAAGTGCAGCCTACCACGGAACAGGACCAGAGACTCGTTGAGGAACATCTTCTGGAAAGGAATCAGGTAGGTGGTGAACCGATGACGTATCATGTCATACAGCTTCCTGATCTTCTATAATGAATCGGGAAGGTGGACTGCCATGTTGTTTGTTAGGTGGAGATAGGAGAGGATGTCGAAGTACCTGTCCCTGGACATGTACTTGTCAAATGCTGGAGTCGTTATGATGTCGCCAGTGATCCAGTAGTCTGCCAGAGCGTGCTTCCTGATATGTGTCATCAGCATTGTGAGTGCCAAGAACACATATAGTTCTGCCACAGTGACAGCTCTCCATGCCACCATCTTGGCACTGGTCTTCCTCCCAAGAAAGTTGGCACAGATCTCATGATGGTTGTTGGTCTCCTCAACGAGGTATTCCATGACTTCATTGTCATAGAAACCACAGAAAATTTCACTGGGGGTAGCAGCTGGGCCACAGGGAAATGTTGGTGACACCCCGGAATCCATCTGTACCTCGTCAAAGGCAGGACAATCTGGCTCAAAATCAGCCCCATCTGTCCACACAAACAGGTCGGATGCTGATGCTCGAGCATGTGCAGGTGCAGCAGGCACACGCCCTGGACGTCCTGGCACACGCCCTTGGCCACGCGTCCTGCACGCCCACGCCCATGCCCAGGGGCAGCGGCGTCGGCAGACTGACCACGTCCATGACCTCGCCCTCTCGCTCGTCTTGTCGGGACTTCCTCTTCCTCTTCCTGTTCCTGTTCCTCTTGCTCTTCCTCTTCCTCCTCAGGCGACGTCAGGTCATCTGGGGCAATGTTGGGGTCGTCAGCATCCTCTTCAGGAGACAATTCGGGTGAAGAAGTGACCGGGCGTCGGCGGTGTGGGGCGCGGGAGGCTGCGGGAGCTTCAACAATGGGAGCCTCGGCCTCGGGAGTTGGGCTCCTTTTGCGTCGAGCCGAGGGCTTCTCCGCAGCAAATAATACTCTGCTGTGTGTTGAGGGCTGTGGCACACTACTAATACCACTTGAAGAGGCCCTTTGGTCATCCTCAAGGAGATATGAAGCCGAGGGCTGTGGGTAACCCACGCGGCGTACCGGGTCAAGGCGTCGGGGCAATGGAATGCGGGTGGTTGCTAGACCCGGGTCGGCGTCACTATCACTGTCTTCAGCTTCCCTATCCTTTTCTGCGGCTGCCCTGCGTGCTTTTTTAGCTGCACTTTTCACCAACGATTGTTTATACAAATATTTGCCCACTTTCAAGGGTGTACGGGCAGGCAAAGGGGAAGGTCCTGGGCTACTAGGGCTAGGCCTAGGCTGACATAGCAAAGATGGCGAGGGGGTAGGCCTAGGTTCTAGCACACTTGGAAGTTCAATGGCACCTTCCTGAAACACTTCCACATCAGGATCATCACTACTGTCTCCCCCCTCAAATAAATCCACATTATCGTCGTCTCCAAAGCCAACGAAATCGTCATCTTCGCTTGCACTTATAAATTGTTCTTTGTCCACCAAGCTTTTGCCACTGCTCTCTTCACTATCAAAAAGTTCTCGCTGTATAGCGCTATCACTCAACAAACGCTTAACTTTCTTTCGTTGAGCTTTCTTCTCGGTTGCAACAGGCGTCGAAATTGCGAGCGGGGTAGCAGTGGGGCCCGCGGGAGGTTGCAGCGAATCGGACACGTCGGAAATCATTTTTTCAGTATAACTCGCTATGGCGGCCACGTACGAACTGATTACGCTAGTTATTTGAGGCTTGGTGGCGCTGCGGTCGCCCCTGCGATGCAAAATTTGGCAGCGCGAATTTTGAAACACTCTTTCCAGCACAGGGATTTTAAAAGGACACCCAGGCACCTGCCCTTCTTTCGTGGTGTCATTTTAAAATAACACCCGGGCTGTAAGGGTTAAATCCAGATTTCAATAGAATAATGTTGAATGTATTTCGTAATTCCATTTCTTGGTAACAAATGTAATAACATTAGAAACAGAGTATATCAAATTATTCGAGACTTTTATCCACAAGTAGGCTATCATTGAGAGATATTATCAAAACTCCTATAAACCCAGCACAGTGTTTTACGTTTAAAGACCAGATTTCCGGTTATATTTGATCCTCAGTGGTATATAAAATTTAACGATGTAGTAGCTTTAAGGGGGGTCCCTGCATGTTTTATCTTTCTTTCCTTTTCTCCCTTTCTCTGGCTTGTAACCATTCGGCCCCATTCAGCCAACTGGCCTATGATGATAACAATAAGTCCTGGGAGGGGGGGGGGGGGGGGGACTTATTGTCATCATCATAATAAGTGTCGTGGGATAAATTTGGGTAGAAAGGTCATATTCATGATCGCAGGCCTGCGAAGATCACCGGAAAAGTGTCCCCAATATTATCACGTTTTGCCATATCGTCAATTTTACTACGACTCACTGAAGGGTAGGACCAATATGTATTTAATTCTGCAATTTTCCACATTAGGTATATTAGTTCTATGTCACTCATAATAATCGATGTATTAATATATATATATAATTGTATATATACAGTATATATATATATTGTTTATGATTTTTGTTTTTTAATTGAATATTGACAATGTTATCAGGATGATAACAAATGCTGAAGTTGGATGCTGTCTTGGTGGATTAATATTATTGCTCATGCTGACGATGTAGTTATTTTGGGAGATAAACAAGAAAATGTAAAGTATTTATGTGAAATATTTGAAAACTATATTCATGAATTGGATTTATCTATAAATAACAATATATCTAAAATAATGATATTTCAAACAACTTAACGTAAACAGCAATGTAACAATTCTGTAAATCAATATGAAGAAGTGAATAGATATAAGTATTTGGGACATATTAAGAACAATTTGTCAGATAGTGAAGACATACCGTTTCGACTAAATTAATTTTATGCTAAATTTAATTCCTTGATTAGGATATTTAATACTTTAAATTCTCAAACATTGTTTTTATTATTTACATTTTATTGTGTTCCTGAATATGGCATAAGTACTTGGGATATTATATATGTGATAAAATGTCATATATTTACATAATTTGAAATAACATTTATGAATGTTCTTACAAAGATATACGATCACTATGTAGCGAATAATACAGGTATACTTATGCTTTTTTTTTTTTTTTTTTTTTTTTCTATATTCCAACTACTCCCTCTCGGGCATAGGCTGAGAGCCTGTACATTCCACCGCTCAACACGGTGAAGCCCGTGAGGTCTTGTTCCAGTCTGGGGAGTGAGACATGTGAAGCAACCATCATGGCTCGAAGCAGCTCCATCTCTGAAGCGGCCGGTTGCTTCGCTCAAGTGCTTCACCGTCTCACCCTCCAGACTCAGACCCTCACTCTCAGAACGCCACCTATTGAGCAGTGAACTCACTAGGCATTGTCCCCCTGTAACATATTTTGAATATGGGAATATTCATATAGTGTTATTTAATCAGGGAACAATGAGGGTATTTTTTTTGGCATTTCGGTGGGCTTTGTGGTAATGCACTGATACTAGGTACAGCACAAATTAAATCCCAATAATATCTTCCCATTGACATATCGCGATTTGAACCCGGGTCCATTGGATTACCAATCCAGTGGCATGACCACTCCACCACACCTCCCCTGATGCTGAGGCATCATCTAGCGCTTGTGCAGGCTAGGTTTGTAAAGGATATTGCTAGGAAAAATAATGTAATATTTAAAATGTGTGTACCATATACACATTCAGGTCACTCTTACTACCATATCTATAAATACTTCAAAAGACATATATTCTGTTAATATGGACGAATTTGATGAGAACATACTAAGATCAAGAGTATCGTGGGTACAGAATCATGAGAGTACCAGTGGCAATTTGCCACAATAATATGTTTTATGTAGCTGCCACTAATATTATTTGTGATATTTTAGATTATAATAGCAAAGCATCATATTTATGTATAATGATACATTTATAGTATATATGTAATTTTAAATTACGAAATAAAGTTATTTGAATTTGAATATATATTCGATTTAAAATTAATCTTATTTTGACTCTGGTAACACGAGCATATACTGTATATTATGTTCTTCACACTTACACACTGAATTAAAAAAATAAGAAATATTCTGAGACTCAACGGCTTCCCTGTTCATTTCACTGATACCTTTATTGGCAGACAACTGTCTAAACTTCATTCACCTTCTCCTCCCTTTCAAACAGTAAAACACATCTATAATTTATTGTTCTACTCCTTTTTATGGTAGCAAATCCTATGCAATTCATAATAAGCTAAATAAATTAACTCAAGATTTATACCCTCAAGTCTCTCTGAAAGTTATATTTAAACCAGCATTCACTCTGTCTCACTGCTTCAGGTTCAAGGACCGAATACCTGACCCTCTGCAATCCTTGGTGGTTTATCAATATAAGTGTGGTAGCTGTAATGCGACCTATATTGGCCAAACAAAGCGCCATCTATTAACCAGGACTGCTTAGCAAAGGGGTAGGTCGTTTAGGACGGTGTTGCCACTCTCAAAACCGTCTTATTCGGCTGTTCGGGACTACTCTGAAGCAGCAGACCATTTAATTAATTCAGAATATTTCTCCATTCTACACACAGTCACTGACGATGTTACACGCCATTTAGATGAGTCCCATTTAACTCAGTATCAGAAACCCACTCTGGGTACTCAAGACTCCTCCATGCTACTACTATGTTATTAATGGTATGTTATGCTTTTGTATTTTTCTCTCTCTTAGTTTGCATGTATTTGTATGTCAATTATTTAGGTTTGTTAGGTTTAGTCCCAGTATCAGTTGCTAAATCTATTGTGTATTGTATGAAATTTAAACGTTAGATATTAATAGTTTGTTTTTACTTCATTTTAGGCGTGAAAATTACTCTGTATGGGGTTGAGACGTTTCCCAATAGAGATGTGTACCACAGCGTTGCTTTTGCTGTTCATTATTCGCTTACCCATTCCTAAGAACAACAGTATTGCTTGATACGCTGGCCAGCTTGCCAGAATGCACTCGTAACTCGCTAGCGCTCGCCAGGGCAGTGAAATGGGCTACAATAATTGTAGAACGATGTTCTTTCTTTCATAGAGTTCATGTTGTCACAGACAGATCAGTGGTGGTCTTTATTCTTGTCTGTGACACTTGGAAGTATTTTATACCATTGATAGAATATAAGATGCATTGTGTGAAGTTAAGGAGAGAGAGAGCGGAGGAGGCAGCGCGGTTGTATTATGTGCGTGTGTATGTACGTGTGCCTCCCTTGCTCGCGCGGGCTTTCCCTCGCCCTTGATTGGCCGGCGAGCCGGGCTACGTAATAGGACGCTTGCTCTTCATGACGTAGTGGTCTGTGATTGGAGGCCGCTGTCCTGGGAGGGTGGTGCGGGGCTCCAGCCCGCGTTTCTCCTGCAGAGCTTGGCATGGCATGCTTGGTCCTACATGTCCTTTGAAATCTGTCCCCCATATAACCCCCTATACTACTTTCTCTCTCTCTGAACTTCTTCCTTTTCATACTTCTCTCTTTATTCAATTACTTATCCCTTCTGGTTCTGCATACGACTTCCATAGTCGGCCAGTCGTATTACCAGCACCAGCTCTCCATGTATGTTTGCACTAGTTTTAGGGATTATTAGGGTCATAGTCATATGGTAGCCTAGTGTTGGGGTGCTTCTAATTATTGAGCTGTTCTATCCCATTATTTAATGCTAGACAGTGGAGGGTATGTTTGGTCGTTGTCTGAGTTATGTATGTGGCAAGTCAGAGCCTGTACAACATCGACGAAGCTAACTAGCCTGTAACTCTTGTGCATATTTTCCTTTGCGAGTGTAGCAGTATACAGGTGAAGGGCTTTTGCCTATACTTACCTGTATGCTTGCTACCTCATTGTGTTGACCTTTGTGGAGCGCCAGGGAAAGACCAGATACTAGATATCTGGACTTACCCCAAGTCTTACCCCAACTTACCTGGACTCCAAGTCACTTAACGTAACATAAGGGAAATCTGTTCAAGGGGAGACAGTAGGCTACGAGCATGCTTGCGCTCTGCCTAGTTTCCTGATACCTTTTATGCCACTGCTAGACTTTATTAGTGAGAAAGACAGCATTGTGTTTATTAACTTTCATTGTGTATGCTTTAGGAATTATTCACGCCTTATTTTAGCCTAGGTTGATGCATAGTGCACAACCCAGTTTGGCTGTTACGTTGGCTAAGGAAGTTCTGTTTCTGAGTGGTTATTATTAGTGCTGATACAGAGTTGTTGCACTCCCTTGTTATATATATATATCCTACTTATTGGTGTATTTAAGATACACGCTTTGGTGTCCTGCCCCTGCATTATTTCTGTTCTATATTAACGAGCATCTTAGAGCATCAGACCTTTTCAGAAGATTCCATATCTGATTGCTGTAGGACTAGACTTCCAGTGTTTTCATAGAGCATTGAAGAGTTTAGTGTTGAGTACAGACTCACACTAAAGTTAACGTAAGCAACTATTCCTTTATTAAATCTTATATAGTTTATTCAAGCATTGTTATTACTTAAGAGCATTTTCGTAACGTAAGTACTCCTGTTGTGAGTTGGCTTTGCCGTCACCGGAAAGCCTTTGTAGAAGTTTACTAAAACCCAGTTAATTGATACCCCGTTATCCAGTAGATTAACTCTGGAGGGTTTTAAGTGTTTTGTTCACCGGCGTAATAGTTCGAGGGTTTGGAATTAGCGTACCGTTGTTGCAGATATAGCCTATCATCTAGTCCATTATTAAGTGCCCTTGTTTATTTCGTAGTGCCGGTCGTAACATGCTGATATATATATATATATATATATATATATATATATTATATGCAGTATATACATATATTGATACATACACCTAGATTTTGGACCTGAGGGAAAAAGAACAGAAAAAAACAACAAATGGGATTGGTGGAGATTGGGCCTGAGTATATACAGTATATAGATAGATAGATAGATAGATAGTTTGAGTAATTTGATGCAAAAGTTGACGAGTTAGAACTTTTAAAGACTTGATTATTCATAATCTCTAGGAGCAAATGTCGTTAAATTAATAGCCGCAGGGAGAGAGGGTAATTAAAACTGGGTGAGCGAGAGCGTCAGAGAGCGTATAGGAGTTATCACATGGGTTTGGTCGTTAATTTTCGGTGGCTTGCTTTAACCCCTTCTTTACCGGGGACGTCTCTTTCATTTTATTTTAGATACATTTAGACGATTTTGTGCAGTTTAAAAATAATCAGTGATAGTGAAAAGGGTTAAGAGAGATAGTCCGAAGTCTGTTAATTGCTGGAGGCCCCTTTTATGCTGAATAAAGTCTTCTAATAGTAGCCAGAAAAAGTTAAAAGGACGGCGCCGGTACAGAAAGGGTTAAGTGGCAATATTTGTTAGGTTCTTAAGATTTGGTACTAACAAGTTAGATTAGTTTTGGCAGCTGAATTCTGGCACATTAAACACTAGACCACAATTGCCAAAGAATGTTCCGAATTATTTATGTGATATCGGCGCACAACGGTATCACACAACCGCTTTTCCCTCATTTTTTATCTGCAAATCTTTTCTGATAATTAGTGCGGTAAACTGTTATATAAGTGTTGATATCAAAGTAGATCTTCATGTCTAGATAAACATATCAGTGCAAATGATCCCAGCAATGTTGCAGTAAAACACATATACATTATTAACACTTTCTGTACCGGGGACGTCTTTCATAGTTTATTCTAGCTATATTTTGACGACTTTGTTCAGCTTATGAAGTATCTGTGGTAGTAAAAATGGTTCAGTGAGATAGTTCGAAGCCTTGTTAACTGTTGGAGGCCCTTTCTAAACTTAATAAAATCGGCTAATAGTAGCAAGAATAAAGTACAAAAGCGATCCCGGTACAGAAGGGGTTAATATGCCAACTTCTACTAATGATAGTTGCGCTCTATTTACTATGTGTTGTACGTTCCGTTTTACCGAGGGGGAGGTGTTGTTACTGTTAGACAATTTTATTCAGCATTCTATGGAGAAATCTGGCTTCGTCGGAGAAATTTTTCGATCGAAAAATTTACAAATTTAGCTTGCTGTCAAAACAAAACAATATATATGCTGGCTCGCTACCGCTCGCCAGGAAAATATTGACACCTGGATGGGGTAAAAGTCTTAAAACAGTAGGCTGAATGGGGCCGAATGGATACAAGCCAAAGTAAGAGGGAGAGAAAGAGAAAAGAAAGCGAGGTGGGCTCCCTTAAACACATATCAGCGTACACGTCTCTAATATTGGGTAACAAATATTATTAAAGAGAAGATTCGGGTCAATTCGAGACTGCTTTGAAAATTTAAGACTCAGATTTAGTTCCTACCTAGACTGTACGCTCTATGACCTAAATCCTGACCCAATATGACAGTAACACGAATTTCCGAAATGTAAATATTAGGTAAGGAATTAGTGAGAAGATTCGACTAACTTTGGCAGAGCTTACAGTATATATCCCATTCAGTACCGGGGACGTCCTATATATCATATTCTGGCAACTATTAGACGATTGTATTCAGCTTATGAAGGACCTCTAGCAATATTAAGGCTTCAATATGTCTCAACCAAACCTTTTAACTACCCGAGATATTTCCTAAGCTGCATAATACCGTCAAAATATAGCATGAATAAAGTATAGCTCCTACGTCGCTGGTACTCAAAGGGTTATTGCCACGATGTATGTCCTAGAGTGCACCTCGAATCAGAAATCACTGCAGTACGACGAGGTAGTAGTTTTCACATCCCGATCGTTTACACTGGTCCAAAAAGCATATTATTACGTAATTTACTTTCGATATTTCTCAGATATTGTTGCCTTCAATTATAGGCTTGTTCATATTTCTTTAACTGTCTTTATAGCGTAATGCATAAGTGGACGGAATTTCAATGTGCGTATCCTGGGTTCGAGTCCTTGAATGCCACATGTATTTGTTGATTTCATTGATTGAGTTTAGAAGTGAAGTTGGTTGGTGGAAAAGATATAATAATTCAATAAAGTTAACTTCAAATATGGTAGTATAATATACGAAAAACTGTATAACTCATAATGAGCATTCTGTGAGAAATATTTGAGTTACCTAGGCTGGTGGTGCAAAGTTCAAACTGTTAAAAAAGAGACTGAATGCTTATGTGAGTGAAGCTACTCTTTCCCAGAGTGGAGTTACTAAGTGTATGTAATTATTGTTATAGATTAATCAAGTAATATATATGCATATATTATTGTCCTGGCTTAAGAAGTTATTTCCTGGATCCCAGACTGAGTTTTGGATGTAAACCGGGATTTAAAGCTACTACCAACCCCTTGTAAGTGGCAGTTATTGTCATTATTGGGTATTTGGAACCCCACCTCTTTTTGACGAAATTCTGACGGACAGCAACAATAGATGGCGTTAGCGTCTAGTAGGCCTTAGGGCAAGCTCTAGGGCATTTAATGTAAAGACTCTGGTTCCTGAACACTTATTGCCTCCTGGTACACGAAGTACAAACTTGCATTCTCGGTCCTTTGCAGACAAGGACAATCGGGTTGGCCATTGTAATAATTGGCTTTCCATTGCAAATTAATTTATATACAAGGTTGGAGTAGAAGGATGGGTCATGCATTGTATTCAATGGTGTACAATTGTTGTGTGGTATTTATTAAGAGAAAGTTTCTAATTTTACCAGGAATGCCTGAATATGTTAAAAGCCTAACTAGTGATCAGCTTGCAAAACAACACGAGACAGCTACTGGATTTGTGAATGACAAATCAGTGTTTTTTGTGTTTTATGTCAATCAGTAATCTTCCATTCTTCCACTGGCATGGTCTGAAAGCATTGTTGCTGTGACCTATGCAATATTGATTGATAATTATAAGTAAATCAGCTGGTAAATAGTGATTTACTCTTGCTCCTGACACAAATCAACTCGTTCCCTGGTCTTTTCACTATCATAAAACGATTGATTCTTTAAATAACTTGAATAAGCAAGCCATAACCAACCATATCATAGCCTACGCTAATTTAAATTGGTATAGGCCTATGCTTATTCTCGGTCAATATGCAGGACGCGCAACTATAAAGGTAACAACTTAATAATATTAGTTTGGGGTTCCTATCATCATATGCTTATTGTTATAAATTTTTTATCCTCGGGAAACACTCGGGAAACAAATCTTGGAATTTTGATTGTTTTCTTGGGTTAATGTTTTGTATTTGTCATTAACCTAACCAAAAAACCTAACCTAACCCAACCTAAATGTATTTGGGGGCTATTAGGTTAGGTTAGGTTAATGACCAAACAAAACAAAAAGTCTCAAAAACAAAATTTAAAATCCCAAGATTGTTTTTCTTTCCCGAGGATAAAAATTATATAGCAATGAAGCATATGATGATAGGAACCCCAAAATAATATTAATAATGTGTTACCTATATTGTCGCGCGTCCTGCATATTGACCTTATTCTCTTATTCCGACAGTAATAGTAAGAAATCATGAAAGAAAGGGTCGGTGAAGTAATTTCCCTGAATACCGATTTTCGTTTATATTCCACTCTTGTCATTCATAGGGATATTGAAGAACCTAATCAATATAGATTGAGATAATGTAGGATAGCTGTCCTCTGTGATGATGTATGGATACATTTTATTTGTAGTCGTTGCCTTTGTCCAGTGGAAGAATGAAATCTATATTAATCGAAAAACAGGATGAAATAAAGTATATTGAGTATGTTGTTTGTATTTGTCCTTGATATGTTTAAACAGCTAAGGCCATATGGTTAGCGTGCATTATTGCATGGAATGCAATTTATGTAATACCTAAATAGCAATTAATGCATCTATTTAATTTATTTTAGTTGGTGATGTGAGCTCAAACAATGGTTTTATGTTCTTTTCCAGTAATATATATATATATATATACAGCGTGTTTCCGAACTTTACCGACAAACTTTGTGGGTTAATTGATGGGGAGATCCGAAATATAAACGCCTATGTAAAAATAATAACGTAAACGTATTATAAGAGAGGTACAGGACCTGCTAGCAGAAAATGCTGATAACACTGGTGTAAAATGATAACAGAGGCTTTACCGTACTGGTTGTGACGAAGGCAACGCCGTAGCCAAGTGTCCGAACGGTTAACAAAACAGTACATTATCTCAATCACGGGATTTGATCAGATCCGTAGGCTTCGAAGCTTTAAACCCTTCCCTCGATTACCCGAGAAAGGACAGGGATGTGGGGGGGAGGTGAGGGTGGGGTAGGGGGAGATTTGACGTGTTCGATCGTTCGGCCACAGGCTGTGGCTGTGTAGGCTATTCTGTTCACGTAAATAGGGCGTTGCCTTTATCACAGCCAGTAATGTCTCTGTTTAGCATTTCATACTAGCGAGTTTAGCATAGGATAAGCACAAAAGTGCTAAGCTCCATTGGACAAATGTTTTCCGTTTCATATGTCTTCCATAACATTATTCATGCTAAGTATGATTTGTACTTTGCATTGACAGTTATTAACGACATCATATTCTTGTTTCAAGTTATGTAAACTCGTTGTTAGCAGTTTCTGCTAGCAGGTCCTGTACCTCTCTTATAATGCATTAACGTTATATTTTTAATTAGGCATGCATACTTAGATTCTGTTCATCTATTAACCCACAAAGTTTGTCGGTAAAGTTCAGAAACACGCTGTATATATATTTCGTTCATGTCAGAGAACATTACTTTTGAGTACATAAATGTTGTAACAGGATAAATTAGAGGCTACATAATGTAGGTCTTGCCATTATGTCAAATTTGTGATTACTATACAGTGCTGTGCAGTGCACTGATGAAAGCGAAGTGCGATCCCGTAGATTTGTTTCACTACTTGTTCTGTATAGCAACAACAGATGGCGTTATTTTGTGGTGGCATTTGGCAATCTTTAGGACCACGAATTTATTAGTAATGTACAGTCAGAAACCGCAATTTCTGAGACACCTTGATAGGGCCCGGACATGTGGAGCGCATCGTTTCTGGACGACAGCCCACTTTAACTATCACAAGGACACATACCTATGAACACACGTTTCGAACCAATAGATGTTTCACTCAGTCTGCCATGTAAAATTATAATGCTGCTGCTATCCTATGATCCGCATTCATATATTTATTGATATGCAAATGACAAAAATACCTTAATTATATTCCCTTACGTATCTACAGTAAATACGGACACGAATATTGCCATATGTTTTAAGACATTACAAATAAAAATAAATACTTCCAAATTGCTGCCCCACAAGAATGGCTTGGGTTCCAACCTTAAACGTTTCATTGGCTGTTACGAAATTTGGTAGTTTAGGTTCGCTCTCTCGTCCCCCACCCACAGAGAGCTGTCTTCATTGCCATGTTCCCAGTGACCACGTTATGCATACTTGTATTAATTTCGAAGAGGAGAATGTTTAGTATTACAGTGTATTAGTATTGCATTGGTGTGTAATAAACAGTTGTTGTGTAAAGTAACGAGGGCAATTATGAATTGCTAGTTACGATTAGTCGCGTGTGTGTGAACCGATGTGTGTTGTAATCCACATAATGCTCTACAGTAGGTGACGAACACTGAAAACAGAAGTGTCTGCTTCATGACATACAACACAACGAACTATGTAATGTAATATTACATGGTATCATCTTGTTATGAAATTCAGGTGTGAAACGGCAATGAGTTATCAGTAGTTATATAGGACGGGTATTATGTAATACCGAATACAGTTAAGCTTTGGATGCTGATAGGTTTATATATTCGGCATTAATTTAGTAAACAATATATATAACACTCTAAAGGGTAAAGGCTATATAAGCCTTTTGGGTATAGATACCTTTTCGATGTAGGTAGCGCCAACGAACTTGACAATAATCTTGATCCCTGACCTCTCTGTAACTCAAAAGGGCCTAGAGCAAACTGGCTGTAAATATCCACACCTTATTTCCTGGTGGACTCTTCCCAAATGATAGGAACGTCAGCCCGACTGTTTTAATTTATTTTAAGTTATATGCAGTTAAGGGGTCATGATTATTTTCAAGTTCGCTGGCGCTACCTACAGTATTATAGTGTCTGATATATTGCTATGTGTACACAGTGTAACAAGGTTAATAGCATGATATACAATGGATGAATTATATGTGAGTACCGGTATGTGATTAATAGTAACTACTATGGATGACGTCTGATGAATCACACACACACACAACGAAAGCCTGTCCATTCACTGCGGTTTGGTAGTGTTTCTTTACATTTATAATTCTTTAATAGCTAACCGTGTTTAATGTAGATACGGGAGGGAATAATAAACAATGGTATTTTTGTCATTTTGATATCAGAATCTGTAGTATGACTCATATCGTAGCATAACAACAGCACAATAATGTTACATGGCAGACGTAGTGAAGCATCTACAGTATTGGTTCGAAACGTGTGTTCGTATGTGTGCGGCCTTGTGATAGTTAAAGTGGGCTGTCGTCCGGAAACAATACGCTCTCAATGTCCGGGCTATATCCAAGTGTCTCAGAAACTGCGGTTTCTGACTGTACATTAGATAGGTTACCCATCTCCTGGTAAGTATATAATCTCTGGCTACTACGAAGATCGCGTAGGTCATCGGTTTACAGCAACTAATCCACATTTCGGGTATATACTGAATGAATGAACGTTTACTATATATTATGTATTGACTTGATTAATGTTAAGAAATTTGTATATGATTGATTTGAGTGGTTGAAGAGGGAATGAACCCTTATAACAACAATTACAATTTCGGGAATTTATAACCGAAACTACCACTAATTTTGCCATGGTTTTCTTTTGGGTTATAGGTAGTTTTCATCATTGTACAGTAGTTGAAATTAGTTACAATCCCTGGACAACTTTATTTCACCCATTACCCAACGATCTTAAAACACTCAGATGTAAGTCATGTTCAGAGTAAATATACAACAAAAATTTGGCCTTTGGATACAGGATGGGTTGAGGGGGGGCTTTGCCCCCCCCCCTCACCCCCCCACCCCCCCCATGAATTATTGAAATCAGCATTTATTTTAACAGTAAGGGGCTTGATAAGAATTTCACTGCCGTCAATAGGGAGAATTATAGGGAGGGTTTTTTTTTATTTTTACAGTACTTTATATAGTGCACATAAAATGGATCTCCGGAGGTTGAAACAAATTTTAATATGATCTTTGCAACATCCTTATTCTATAATAGCCTTCAAATATTGAGAAATAATTAGTGGTAGTTTCGGTTATATAATACCCAATTCCGTTTCCACCCAGACGTTTACAAAATCCCGGACGGCCAACATGTCCTCCTCCCACCGGTTCTTGGCCATACATATAAACGCCAGGCCAGTGTTGCAGTCCACGAAGACAGAACTCTACTACAACTCTCCAGGACCCGGATAAAGGTTAGTAGGTGTTTGAGTTGGTCATTTATACAATTGATAGGTAGGGTTTCTGATAATTTGAGATTAACTATAGCCTATTCGCTTTAAGTAGGCGAGAAATCATGAACTTTATCCTCTGTAACTCAAAAAAGGCTAGAGCAAATTGGCTGTACATGTCCACATCTATTCATTGATTGACTCTTCCCAAATGGTAGAGATATTAGCTCGATTACTCTAGTCGTTTTTTAGTTACAGAGGTGAGAGGTCATGATTTTTCGCCTACTTACAGTGAATAGACTATAGGATACCGGTAATATATTTCGCTGGTTAAACCTGGAGAGATTCCGCTATCGAGGTACACACTTCACGTTTTCGTTGTTGTATTCTATATTATTTACGTTAACTATTATGTGTTTATAAGTAATTATATATAATTTCCGAGGTTTTTAGGTAGGAACTACAATTTTAGTGGTGCCCCGAAACACGTTTTTATTTATTCGTTATATCAACCGGAGTTGCACAGTTTTTACCATATGTTACCCACACCCTCGGACAGCATAAAGCAACTTCTGAAATGCGAATGATTGGTAAGGAATGAATATGATTCGAGTTCTTACCTGATGGGCTTCCCAAACCTTGACTGTAGGCTCAGCCGAGGGAAGGGTGGGAAGCCTCACTTTGCTGATGCGCCAGCCCACTAGTCAGAGATAGCTTCGACATGTTAAGGCTAGCATGCTGCATCTGCCCAAGAGTGTAAATTGATTAGGTATTTTAGAGTAAACAAATATTATTCTAGTTGAAATGTCTTTTACTTTTGCTTATCAATATGCGTGTGCTAGCTGCAAGTCTACAGAATAGGAAACACGAAATGAAATTCGAACAATTTATTCATTGTGACCAGATTACACATTTTGACCCCTAGCCGCCTACAGTATAATTTTGGCCTCCTGTATATCAGAGAGGGTTGTGACAAACGGGTATTAACTATCGCACCGATCTACTATATCCTTCTTTCTTCCTGTACCGGTGACGTTTTTTGTATTGGATTTCAGTTACATTTAGACAATTTTATGAAGCTTAGGAAGGATACATGGTAGCTAAAAGTATTAATTGAGATAATATGTAGTCGCTTAATTGGTAGACGTCCTTTCTCTATATATATATCTATTGCCAGACGCCGTGATCCTCGAAGGGGTGACCACGAACGAAGCGCCCCCATGCACCTCTGTCTTCTATATATTCGACAGTCGACGAGCCTCTTCCCATCCAGCACCGCCTTCACTCATATACTTCTTAACTCTATCCTTCCACCTCTCACTCTGTCTACATCTCCCTCTCTGTCCTTCCACCTCACTCTTGTACACTTTCCTAGTAATTATTTCGCTTCCCATACATTCTATATGGCCCAGCCATCTCAAGGTGTTCCTTTTCACACTTTCCAGCACATCTACATCCACACTATACCTCTCTCGTAATTCCTCATTCAACTGTCTATCCCTCCATGTAACTCTGCATGCACTTCTCAAGTAACTAATTTCCACCCATCTCAATCTTGGTCCGAGTCTCCTCACCTACGTCCATGATTTCTCAACACACTGCCCAAATACTTAAATGACCTGACATTCTCCATAGCCTGACCTTTCAACCTCACCTCACACTCTGTGGCTGCACCCCTTTCAAAGACCATAACCTTGCTCTTCCCTGTATTTACCTTCAGATTCAGTTTTTCACACACTGTACCAAACATATTTACCAGCCCCTGCAACTCTCATTTACTATCGCTCATCAGAACTGTCCATTTCTCCGTTTTCACTCTCTCAATCACTATCCTACTATACACCTTCCATACTACACTTAGAAGGCATATTCCCCGGTGGTTACCACACACTCCTCTTTCCCCTTTACCCTTATACAGGGGGACTATTATGCCTGTCTTCCAGTCATCAGGTGCAGTTTCCTTTTCCCATGCTAGTTTACACATTTTCCATATCCATTCGATCACTGTCGCACCTTCCTAAACGGAATACAATTATCTAATAGTTGCCAGAATATAATTAAAAGGACGTCGCTGGTACAGAAGGGGATAATTATGTGTGAGTGATATAATTATTATGCTCGTCCTACAGAATAGACTATTGTGGTGGTATAAATATAATTGATCTGTTGATATCAGAGACTATTAAGGAGGGATGCTTCACTTTTTGGTCAATTTTTGTATGTATTTATTACTTCTGTCATTATATACAGTTCTTTCCTTCTGCTTTACAAATATGTGATTAATTTATTGTCAAAACCCTTTCAATGGATAACTTAAAATTGTTTTGTCTTTATTTCAAATATAAATGGAAGTATTGACCTGGAAGTTATGGAGGAAGTGGAGGAGATGAGCAAGGTGTTTAAGGATGAGATCTGTGCAGCATGTGAGGAGGTGTGTGGAGTGAGGAGAAGAGGGAGGGGAGTGAAAGGTACAGCATGGTGGACAGAAGAGGTAAGAATAGCTGTGGAAGAAAAGAAGAAAGCATATAGAGAGTGGTTGGGTAGTAGAGGGAATGAAGATTTCGAGAGACAGAAACGAGCGAGGTACGTGGAGAGTAAGAGGGTGGTGAAGAGAGTAGTGAAGGAAAGTAAGAGAAGAGTAGATGAGGAATTTGGAAGGACTCCGAGTGTAAAATGGAGGGATAGTAAGAAACTGTTCTGGAAAGAAGTCAAGAAAGTTAGGGAAGGTAGCAAGGGAAACAGTAAGGGTGTGAAAGATAAGAATGGGAAAATGCTAGCCGAGAAGCGAGAGAGAGTCGAAAGATGGAGGGAGTACTTCAATGAGTTGCTAAATGTAAGGAATGAAGAGCCAGCAAACATAGCTGGATATGGTATGGGAGGGAGAAGAAGAGAACTAGTGGAGGAGGAGGTGGGGATTAGGAGGTCAGAAGTGTGGGAAGTGGGGAAAGCACCAGGAACAGATGGAGTGTGTGGGGAAATGTTGAGGTATGGTGGTGAGATAGTGATCGCATGGGTATGGAAAATGTGCAAACTAGGATGGGAGAAGGTGACTGCACCCGATGACTGGAAGACTGGCATAATAGTCCCCCTATATAATGGCAAAGGGGAAAGAGGAGTGTGTGGTAACCACCGAGGAATATGTCTTCTAAACGTAGTAGGGAAGGTATACAGTATGGTAGTGATTGAGTGAGTGAGAGTGAGAACGGAGAAATGGATAGGCGACGAGCAGAGAGGTTTTAGGAAGGGAAGAGGATGTGTAGATAAGATTTTTACCCTGAATTGTGTTGTGAAGATATATCTGGAGAAGAAACAAAAGTTGTATGTTGCCTTTATGGACTTGGAGAAGGCCTATGACAGCCTATATTGCCTTAAAGAGAGTTTTCTCTCATAAGGCTTAGCCAGTTGACTTCCATGTATTTAAATTCTGAACTTATTGTATATCTGAAGGCTAAATAAATATATTTGAATTGAATTGAATATGACAGAGTGGATAGAGAAGGTTTGTGGAAAGTACTTAGAATATACAGAGTAGATGGCAAGTTGCTGAAAGCAGTGAGGAGCATGTAGTGGAGAGTGAGCAGAGCGAGTTCTTTGACCTGAATGTTGGTTTGAAACGGGGGTGTGTGATGTCCCCGTGGTTGTTTACTGTATATATGGATGGAGTCATGAAAGAAATACTATCAAGAGCAGTGGATGTTGGTGTATCGCTGGAAAGGGAGGGAATTGAGTGGAAGCTACCTATACTGCTGTTTGCGGATGACTCAGTTCTGATGAGTGATAATGAATGGGAGTTGCAGGGTCTGGTAAATGAGTTTGGAACAGTGTGCGAAAAACGGAATTTGAAGGTAAATGCGGGGAAGAGCATGGTTATGGTCTTCGAAAGGGGTGAAGTCACAGAGTGTGAGGTGAAGCTGAACGGTCAGGCTATGGAGATCGTCAACTCTTTTAAGTATCTGGGCAGTGTGTTGAGTAAAGATGGGACTATGGATGAAGAAGTGCGGGAGAGGGTACAACAGGGGAAGAGGGTTGTAGGAACGCTGAAAGCAGTAACAAGAAATAGGGTGGTCAGTATGGAAGTGAAGAAGTCCTAGCATGACCGTGTGGTAATCCCGACACTAACTTACGGAAGCAACGCATGGATGTTGGTTGAGAGACTCAGACCAAGAGTGAGAGCAGTGGAAATGAATTACTTAAGAAATGCGTGCGGTGTTACATGGAGGGATAGACAGACTAATGAGGAAATAAGAAGGAGGTGTGGTGTGGAGGTAGATGTGCAGGAAAGTGTGAAAAGGAACAACTTGAGATGGTTCGGCCATAATTATGGAACGTATGGAAAGCGAGAGAATGACTAAGAGGGTGTACAAGAGCGAGGTGGAGGGACAGAGAGGGAGAGGTAGAACGAAAGAGAGGTGGAAGGATGGAGTGAGGAAGTATATGAACGAAGGCGGTGCTGATTGGGGGGCATCGACTGACTGGTGACAGAGGTGCATGGGGGCGGTTCGTTCGTGGCCACCCCTTCGGATAGATTGAAGTTTTCGTCTATAGCAACAAGTCCCATTTGCCTGCCGGTTGCGTGTCTCGACTACTAAAACAATAATTGCGGAGTGTACGTGAGAGAAGACCTTGTGCTTTTCTTCCGATCGTCTAAATATCAACCAGGTTTATGTGTCAAACATAACATTGTGTATTTCTAATTTTATGGGACAAATTGCATCCATGTTTTAAGTTAGATTTTGTGCGATAAAACCTATTGGTCCATAACAAATATATTCACGCATAAATAACATATTGCTAACAAATTATTAGCATAACTTCAATTAAGTGATTTTGTCATATATGGGCAATATCTAGAGTTATATGATTGTATTCCGTTCTTTATAGAGGTATTTATAGAGGTATATAATTTCACAGATCGTATTACAGGCATGCTATAATGAACATGTGATAATTCCCTCGTTCAGTAATGAATCACTAAACTACTTTTGTGTATGCAAACAGATCATATATCTTTGTGGAAAATGATCCCACGAAACGTTGTTTTTATATTTTGTTTACCAGCGATAAGGCTTGACCACATAGTGCTGCTAAAAGTTATTAGTTTTATAACAACAACAAATATATAAATACACAAATTATAATAATGTAAAGCGTTCATAAATCAGTCAACTTATTTTGATGGTAAAAGGATTATGATACTCCTTATTAGGACTACAGCTATGTAAACGTGTGGGTGTGTGTGTGAAAGATCTATTATCCCGTGTATAGCTATATATAGAAAGATCTATTATCCCGTGTATAGCTATATATAGATAGCATGCAAATAGACGGAGAAGGTTGGAAGCTGCTAATGACGCTCATATTTAAATGTCCCCTTTATACTTCAGTATATAATTCTGTACGAACATCACTAAAATAAAGCGATAAAGAACGAGACTGTATAGGTCAAACATAAAGAACGAGACTGTATAGGTCAAACATAAAGAACGAGACTGTATAGGTCAAACATAAAGAACGAGACTGTATAGGTCAAACATAAAGAACGAGACTGTATAGGTCAAACATAAAGAACGAGACTGTATAGGTCAAACATAAAGAACGAGACTGTATAGGTCAAACATGAACAACACCAATGAGTAGGGAATGTTCGTGAGAATGCTAAAGGGATTTTGGGGGCCACTTCGTTTTTTTTTCTTTCTCTCCCTCTCTCTTTGGCTTGTATCCATTCGGCCCCATTCAGCCTACTGTTTTAATTCGTTTACCCCCATCCAGGTATCAATAGTTTCTTGGCGAGCGGTAGCATGCCAGCATATACAGTATATACAGTATATATTTTTGTTTTGACCGCAAGCTAAATTTGTATATTTTTCGATAGAAAAATGGCTCCAGCGAAGCCGAATTTCTCCAAACAATGCTGGCTCGCTATCGCTCGCCAGGAAGAACTCGACACCTGGATGGGGATAAACATTTTAAAACAGTTGGCTGAATCGGGCCGAATGGATACAAGCCAGAGCAAGAGGAAACAGGAGAGAAAGAGAACAAAAAGCAGGTTACCCCCTTTAAGCGATATATAATTATTACATTAATTAAGAGTAACTGTAGTTGTATTACAGATAAAGTAGTTCTAAATACGAAATACTAAAATCCGATAATGGGTGACATTTTACAGGGAAAGAGAAAACTCACTATAGTAGTATTGGTTCGCGGAAATAACCAATACTACCTTCATTCTTATATTGTCATCTCTCTATCTAATGCCGGACGCCTTAAAGGAGCCCACCTCGCTTTTTTTTCGCTTTCTCTCCCTCTCTCTTTGGTTTGTATCCATTCGGCCCCATTCAGCCTACTGTTTTAAGACGTTTACCCCCATCCAGGTGTCAATGTTTTCCTGGCGAGCGGGAGCGAGCCAGCATATATATATTTTTGTTTTGACAAGTTAAATTTGTACATTTTTGATAGAAAAATGTCTCCGGCAAGGCCGGATTTCTCCATACAATGCTGGCTTGCTATTGCTCGCCAGGAAAAAATTGACATCTGGATAGGGATAAACGTCTTAAAATAGTTGGCTGCATGGGGCCGAATGGATACAAGCTAGGGAAAGAGAGAAAAGGAGAGAAAGATAAAAGAAGAAAAAAAACGGTGACCCCTTTAATCCTCTTTGAGGGTTTCCATACTCAAATCGCCCCCAATAGGACCTGTCCCCTGTGAGAAGGACAACCTGTGCCAGTTTATTCAAGGACTTCCTGGATTGACTACTCTATTAAGGGGAGATATCCACTTGAGGGACTTTTTTCTGGACCCCTTTCTCTCTCATGTCTAGCCCCATTGCTTTTGAGATTTTAAGATGTTTGCCCCATTAGTTTGGCGATTTTAAGAAGTTTTACCCCATTTATGTCACTTTTAAGACCTTTCGTCCCATTTAGGTGTCGATTTTTTCCTGGCGAGCGATAGCGAGCCTGTAATTTAAGAGGGGGAAATTTGTCTACCGAAAAATGTACAAATTTATCTTGAAAAGGGGTCAAGGGGGTGTAATTTCAAGCTTGATGGAAGTCTAGGAAACACACTAAAAACCTCCCCTTAAGTGTCCGTCTAACTCAGAGGCCCTTTATGTATAATATTATTAGCATCCCATCCTTATCACCAACCAACCTCTCACGTTTCATTATCCTTTGCATTATGTTTTCCTCTTCGTTTCCTTTACATTTTTAACATCGTTCTTAACACCAATAACACCCCAAATTAAATTAATAAACGCATGTGATTCTCCTAAGATTCGAACCCAGGATGTCACTTACAGAACTTATATGCTCTAACCAGTACACCATCAAGACAGTTATTTCACAGTCGTCCATCTCGTTTTGTTTTCGTCATAGCCATTGTTCGGACCATTAATAATTCGTGGTTTCTCTTCGCCTCTATTCTTCTGGCTTCCTTTCATGTCCTCCTCCTTTCTTTCTTACCCTACTCTTTATTTTCAGATCTGACCTCTCCTCCTTTCCTAGTTTTGTTTTGTATGTATATTTCATTTATCTTTGTCTCCTGTTATTACGATTGCAGTATATTCGTTCTCTCAGTCAAATATATTATGTCTGTTTTAGGCTAGTCCTATGTTGTAGTTTTTCCAGTTCGGTCCTTTAAAAATAAATTACTAATATATTTGCTTTGTCTTGCATTCTCCGGAGTATTGATCTGATCAAGGGTGAACTCAAGAGTTTTTATTTTCGTCGTACACGGCATTTATATTTCAATGCCTTCAAATTGATTGACTGAAAGTTGCACTATTACAGCTCAAAATATTCACGCTTCTCTCTCTCTCTCTCTCTCTCTCTCTCTCTCTCTCTCTCTCTCTCTCAGAGGAACTACTTTGCAAGTACCGGCGGCTGATCAGGTCCTTCAAGGACAAATCTAATAGAATCTTAATTTCAGGAATTGTTCCCCGGATTGATGTAGAAAACCGATTCTACAACATAGCTACCAGTACAAATCGCCGACTAGCCAAACTCTGCAGGGAGGAGGACATCGGCTTTGTCGACACGTGGGATCATTTTTACTATGATAATCTTTGTTTTCAGATGGTGTACATCTCAATGAAGTAGGAGCTGCACGTCTTGGTCGTCTGCTGAACGATGCAGTCAAGGATTTCCGTTCAAAACACGGGGTCAACCAGACCCCAGACAGGGTAGTGTAAGTCAAATACGAACTGAAAATTCAGACAATGCACAATCAGTAACATCCAACTCTAATACTCTTAAGGTGTTTTATGTAAATGCTCGTAGTAGCATACGCAATACATTTTCAGATCTAGAGGAAATCGTGTTTACAGAACATTATGATATAATCGGCATTACAGAATCTTGGTTAAATACGGAAGACAGAGACTTTTTAGCCGAATATACGCTTCCTGGTTATACAATGTTTGAGAAAAGTCGGATCAATAGAAATGGAGGAGGAGTTCTGTTTTTATAAAGGAAAGTCTTAATCCCGTCTTAATGTCAAAACCTCAAATTACGAATATAGACATATCTTACGTACTATTAAATAATAAACGAGGAACTAAAATAACACTAGCTTTATTATACAGACCCCCATCTCAATCAGTGCAAACTGACAGTGAAATTTATGAACAAATTGCAGAAATAACTAACATACAAGATACCGTAATTCTTGGCGATTTCAACTTACCCGTGACTAAATGGGGCGATATTCTTACTTCACACTCTGGACACGACCTCTATGCTAACTTGCAAGAGAGTTCACTTTTTCAATTTGTACAATCTCCGACCCGTGGTAATAATGTGCTTGACCTTGTACTCGCAACAAAAGAAGAATTAATAGAGCATTTGAATGTTGGTGATGAATTCAGTAACAGCGACCATCGTACGATAACTTTCACTTTAAAGTTTACTAGAAACAAATCAAATAGCAGCATTGAGAAAGTCCCTAATTTCCAGAAAGCACATTTTCATAAACTTAAATCAAAGCTTAAAGAAACTGACTGGAGCTTTCTGACTAACAATAACGACATAAATACATCTTGGGAGTGTTTCACAACCACTTACCTTAAGGCAGTGCAAGACTGCATACCATCGAAAATACGGCGTCCAGGCCATAATGATAAGCCCAAATGGTGGAATATAGATATTTCAGACTGTCTGCTTGCTAAAAAAATTGCTAATGATAGATTAAAATCCTCACAAAATAACGAAGAACGGGTGAAATTTGTAGAGCTACGACGCAAAGCCAAATAGTTAATTAAGCAAAGTAAAAAGACCCTGGAGTTACATGTTGCAAATCAAAGTAAAACAAACCCGAAATAATTCTATAGTTATATCAGAAAGAAAACAGTAGTTACTTCAACTGTTGGACCGTTAGTCGATGAAAATGGAGAATACACCAAAGACGAAGTACAAATGAGTAATGCCCTCAATACCTTCTTTGCATCAGTTTTTACAACCGAAGACCTCAGTGATATCCCTACACCATCGCCGATTCAGATTGATAATTCAGATGTTCTAAGCAATATCACCGTTACAGAGAGAGAAGTATTGAATTGTTTAGATAAACTCAAGGTAAATAAAACGCCTGAACCTGATACAATCTCGCCTAGAGATCTAAAGGAAGCTAAGGATGAGCTCTCCAAACCACTGACATTGCTATTGCAGTCTGGGACTATGCCTGATCAGTGGAAGCTAGCCAACGTAACACCGATATTCAAAAAAGGCAGCAAATCCCTACCCAGTAACTATCGTCCAATTAGCTTAACCTCAATTGTATGTAAAATGCTAGAAACGGTCATAAGAGATAGACTCGTAAATCACTTATGTTACGATCGGGTCTTGTATAAATCAGTGGCTCTTATACATTGGACTAGACTGGCATAAATGCAACAACGGAAACGCTAGATCCAACCCCTGATATATAATCCCGTCGAACAAAGAACACATATACCCTCCAGAGTTATATCTGCGATAGCGGGGTATCTTAACTCTCAGTATCTATGTGCTTCTACTATAGGCTGTTGTTCTCTGAAACAGCCTATTACCTATAACATAATTATGGTTGCTTAGTTATGGTTACACACGGAAAAGATAGTTAACTTAATTAAATCACAAGAGTGATCTAATGCAAACAAGAAGAAGGTTTACTTAACGTTACGTTAATCAATAATATCTGTCACTCCTTTATGAAAGAAAGTGTTGTAAAGTCCTCAAGCACCGAACAAGGAATCTTCTGAATAATGTCGGATGCTACTAAGAAGAACGTATCGGAAATGGAACCACAAAAAAGCAGGAGGCAGGACAATGCACGTGTAGGCTAAATACACAAAAAGGGTGGACCTATAATGTTATTGGACACAAGAATATTATAAGCGGTGCAACAGTAATAATGCTCGCCACGAAAAAGTAGTACTCCTATTAACAAAACCGGTCTATGCTGGTTGTGTCTCTCTACAACAACCTAGACCTCAAAATGCTTGTGTAGAAATAATGGGTATGCATAAAAGAGTATATGATCTAATCCAGCTAATGTCTACCCGGGTTAATAAAGTCTAGCTGGGATGTGCAAAGGTACAGAATTCTGGTGAAGCAAGGCAGCTCCTAGCCTAGTGTGGACCTTGGGTCTGTGCGGCCTGATTACGTTAATATGAAGGGGTGCTCTCTTGAGGATTCTCGATCACAAGTATCGAGTATCCTCCTGGCGACCCTCAAAAGTAAAAGCAAATAGAGTCAGAACAGTGTTGGGTGGATTAGGCAAGCAGCCCTCACGCACTACACAGTCTAAACTCCAAGGTACACAGACAAAAGATCCACCCAGGTAACCCACAGAATCCGTAGTGTCGTGCAGCTCAAAAGTAGCCTACACACAGTGAAAACACCAACAGCAAGGTACCTGATCCCTAGTCTAGGATTATTTAACCCTGTAGAAACATTAGTGATTGATGGAGACAGTCCGAGCAATACAATCTCCCAAAAAAACAATGACTATCTTCAACCTTAGCCTAGTACATAAGAAATGTGAGATCCAGCATATAATACAGTCTGGCCACCAATTCAAGGTGTGGATGCAGGGAACCAGAGGGGGATTGATATTAATAAAAGGTGAGGAAGTAGTGGAAATGATAGAGGCGGTACAAGAGAAAGATTCTAAGACAAGAGTGTGGAACAGTTCAAGGGAGATGCTTAGAGTATGCTGTCTGGGACGGATCTGACCAGGATATTTCCATTGACCGTATGGGTGGAGTCCCAGTTCGCAGGAATGGCACGAGGGCGCGCGACAGTCGCCCAGTAAGCAGCCGCCTAGTAGGCCGTGTTAGGCAGGAGGCAACGAATCCCGCGAGGCCTATGTAAGGGGGCCGGCCACGCGCCACACTCACCACCAAGTCACACCACCTGGTCTCTCTCTCTCTCTCTCTCCCGCTCGCCTTCCCATCATTCAATTACTTAACACAATACTTTCAATTGACTAAATAAAATAGAAAGGATTGTGACAGACGAAAACAAAGAACAGTTCTGAACTGTCTGCAACACAAGCTTTCTCGAGAAGGAAAGTACACAATGATAGGTAGAGTGTAGCTACATTCTCTGCCCTGGCGAGTCCTAGCGAGTAAGCCATGCGGTTCTGGGGGAAGCGGTGAGCGTCACACCCCACCCAAGATTTTTAAGAGGCTCCAACTATGAGCTCTAAATCTGACACGCAGAACCCATACAAAATTCGCCACTCCTAGTCACCCAGCGACAATGAAATGTAAAGCACAGTTCTCTTCAAATTAACACATTATAAAAATGAACAACCCTTCCCAACACAATAGATTAAATTACATAGTTATGCTCATAAGAGCGAGCTTCACTAGCCCAGCCTTCTGAGAGGAGTACAACTCAGAATTTCTGCTATAACATACTTAAAACAAATTTAACTATCAAAGATAGAGTTTTTATAGGATTTTTATATTTTTAATGTTTATGGCGGCTGCACTACAGGGGCAGCCTAGTTTTGTTTTCTATACCAACACAGCAACTCCTACTTTACGACCCAATACGCTGGGCTACCCACGCGAGCCAACAAGCACCAGACGTAAACATACTAATCAAACCAAAGTAGGAGGCTACCCTTGTGATGATCTACCCGGTTATGGAATTGATTCAGGAACTTGAGGGGGTGATGGTCGGTGTAGATCACCACAACTGGTCCATAGGCTGGAACATACACCTCAAAGTGCCTGAGCGCTAGCACAATCGCCAGCAGTTCCTTCTCAACTACTGAATAGTTCTTCTGCGCCAAGTTGAACTTTTTTGAGAAGAAACTGACTGGATGCTCCAGTCCATCTTCGTCTGATTGCATCAGAACGGCACCAGCCCCCACACCACTGGCATCAGTTGCCAGCTGGAATGGTCGGCTAAAGTCCGGGGCCCTGAGGATTGGGTGAGTACACAACAGGTGTTTTACTAGCAAAAAAGCCCTCTCACACTCAGGCGCCCACTTAAACTTTCTATCTTTGGCCAATAGGTCCGTCAGAGGAGCCAGCTCAGTAGAATAGCCCTTTATAAAGCGGCGGTAGTAACCAATCATGCCCAAAAACCTCATGATCTGCTTCTTGGTGGACGGCCTAGGGAAGTGGTTAATAGCCAATATCTTGTTCTGTGGGGGGCACACCTGGCCCAAACCCACCATGAACCCCAGATACTGCACGGTAGCCCGCACAAAATCACACTTTCCCAGGTTGACCACCAAGTTTGCCTCGCTTAATTTCTTAAATTGGGATTCTACATGTTCACAGTGGCTCTTGAAATCGTCATCGTAGATAATGACGTCGTCCAGGTACACGGTACAGTTCGGAATGTCAGCCACTAACTCGTTCATCAAGCTTTGGAAGGTTGCTGGTGCGTTCTTTAGACCGTACCGCATGACATTACAACGATATGTAGCACCATCCACCACAAAACCACACACCTCTTTCGCCCGTTCAGACAAAGGCACCTGCCAGTAACCTTTTACCAGGTCCACCTTGGTCAAGAACTTGGCCCTGCCAATCTTGTCTACACAGTCATCGACCCGGGGAAGAGGATATGGGTTGGTGGGAGTCAAGCCGTTTAGCCTGCGGTAATCAACACAGAAGCGCACCTTGCCATCCGGCTTAGGCTGCAGCGTTACGGGAGATGTCCACTTTACCGCCCCCTTCTCGATCAGTCCCTGTTGCAATATATACTCCAACTCCGCCCGGAGGGCCGGAAGTTTAATAGGGGGCACCCTATAGGGCACTGATTTGAAGGGTGGGTGGTCTCCGACGTCAACGTCGTGCACCTCATGAGTAGTGAGGCCTGGGTGTTCCACAAATACAGTAGGGTATAAACAGAATAGGTGCTCGACAGCCACACGCTGTTGCTCAGGTAGGTGTTGCAAAGCCTCATGAGCCGCCTGTCTCGTGTTTCCCGCCCACTGATCTGCAGAAACATGATAATCCCAGTTGTCATCCACCTGCGCATGACTGTCCCGTTCTCCTTCTCCACCTTGACTGCTGAAAGGCATCACGGGGACAGTGAGAGGCTCAGGTGGGCGCCTCACATACTCCTTCATCAGGTTGACATGACATAACTGATTCCTCTTACGCCTGTCTGGAGTGGCCACCAGGTAATTTAAGTCGGAGAGCTTCTCTGCTACCCTATAAGGACCAGCGTACTTTGCGGATAAGGGGTGACCTACAAGAGGGAGTAGTATCAACACCTCCTGACCCACGTGCAACTCCCTGAGTTTCACCTTGTGGTCGTACCTGTTCTTCATGAGGGCCTGAGAGCCTACCAGATTGCGGCCAGCCAACTCCAGACTACGCAACATTCGTTCTCTACTCTCAAGTTCGACAGCACCGTCACTACACTTTAGAACCTCCGGGTCTTCTAGCTGCAATTTGCGAATATCTGAGGGAGCTAGCCTGTCTAAGTGTTTGTGAAACAACTCATGCCCTCCCCCAACATCGAACTTTGCATCCCGTTGCTCTCTCCGTGTATACCGTTGCTGCCTCTGAGTCTCTTTAAGCCCTGCCTCCACACTCTCAGTGACAGGTGGTGGTGCTTCTCCAGACTCTAATAACGGTGCTAATACTGAGTCCCCGAGAAGCGCTGCTGGTACTAGACTCTCCACCGTATCAGCTAGCTTTCAGCACCTTCTCGTGACCGTTCCTCCGCTTATTTGAAGACTGTTGGTTAGGCTGTGACTCCCTGAATGCGAGAGATCTGGTTACAACACACGCCATTGGTTGCACCTGACACTTCTCAACCCACTCCTGTTCCTCCCTACTCACGTCGGCCGGCTTCTCGGCAACGACTAAGGGTGAAACCTTAGAAGCAGGCACTTCAAAGTCATTGCTGAGAAGGAGGTCGACGCCCCCAACAGGCAATTTCTCCACGATTCCCACATCCAGTTCGCGAGTCACACCGTCAACTTCAAGCTCCATTCTAACAAGCGGGTATGACCGAGTTGCATTAACTCCCTGCACCACAACTACCCGCGCCGCGTTTATGGGTCTACCAGTGAAATTCTTCAAGAGTTTCTGAGAGGCACCTGTGTCACGCAAAAGCTGTACCCCGTGCTTCTTGCCCCCCCACTTCACGCAGCCATGCCCTCTATGGTCGCAAAAGGCATCGCGGACAGGGTTCGAGCCTTCCGGATCCTTCTTCACTGGCGGTGCTCCATCCTCTGATCTTATGCCTCCAGCAAACATACAAGACTTCTGGAACACCCCAATGCTGCGAGCCAATGACACAGCCGCCGTGGGAGGTCTGCTTGGACAAGCTTTTGCCATGTGCCCCTCTTTGTGACAGTGATAACACTCAAATTTCCCCTTGGACTTATACTGAGGTGTAAAAGTCCCCTGACCCTTCTTAAACGGGGCGGTGCTAGGTTTGTGATCAGTCTTGGTGTCATTGCTTTTAAATTTATGTGTGTCCATATTCCGGGGAGGGGGAGGGTAACGCTCCTTAACGCCTATATCGTTTCTCTGTGCAGAGCCGCACCCCCGAATTAGTGACAACCGACGATCAGCCATCTCTGGTGCTTCTACGAGAGTTCTTGGGTTCTTCTCTTTAAGGTTTAACCCCTATATGTCGGCACGCAACATAAGTCGAGTATAATAAATCTGGACTATCTGGCGGCGCACGACATAGGTCGTGTGGCAATTTCAGCACGTAATGTTGCTGAGAGAGAGAGACAAGTGGTGGCAGGAGAGTAACGAGCGTATGACTGGTCCAGACCACCGCGGCGAACCTACTGACACGAACCCCACCTCCTCCCTCCCTCTCTCACTCGCTACATACTGAATTGTATGGGGAAAGTACCGAATTACATGCTTTTTGCACTCATGTTGCGCGGTTGTTGCAAGAAAACTAGCCGTCATAAAAGGATCGTTATAGTGTCATTGAAAAGCTCTGTTTATGCCCTTTCAGGGATAGATACTTGTTTTACGCTCTGGGTCTTATTTAGGCATGAAAATGATCACGTAAACAGCCCTATTTTGGCTAAAAACACCCCGCTGGGCGGTACATATAAATAAACCGCTAGCCCGCTAATAAGGTGTTAAAGTCAAGTCGCCGCCCGTACACTTATAAAACTGCTCTAGAAGCATCAACTGTTTCATCTCATGAAACGTAGTTGTCTTCTCTGATCTGAGCCAGTTTCCCATAGCGTCGGACAGGTCCCGGGCGTGCTCCAAGAAGGTACTGTCTCGCCCCTTAGTCACACCCCGGAACTTTAACCTATATGTCTCGGGTTGTAGCTCATATGCCCGCAGGACAGCCTCCTTGAGCTCCTCATAAACAACGCAGGACTCCAAAGGCAGTGCATCGTAAGCCTTGAGCCCCTTACCTACGAGTCTAGAGGACACAAGGGCCGCCCACTTAACTTCAGGCCACTGATGCTCCCGGCACTTCTTCTCAAATCTATTGAAAAACTCTGTGACGCCAGACTCGTAAAATACAGGGACCAGTTTGAGAAGGTGCGACAGAGACTGATCATGCTCACGGTTTCCAGTACCGAGTCGCTGTTCCGTCGTCAAAACATGAGACTTCTCTAAATCCATGTCGGCACAGTATCTTGTAGATTCTAGTTCAGTCCTAAGCTCAGCTTCCCTCGTCTGTTGCTGCATCCTAGCCAGCTCTTTTCTCTCTTCTATCTTAGATAGCTCTTTTCTCTCTTCTATCTTAGCTAGCTCTTTTCTCTCTTCTATCTTAGCTAGCTCTGTCTGCTGTTGACTCTGATGTTGCATCTTTGCCATCTCGAGCTGAAAGAGCATCTCCGGGGTCAAACCTTGAGGAGGAGGAGGAGATGCAATGATGTTAGAAATACCCGGTGATCCCCCCAAGGGCAAACCACCCTGCCAGTCACTACCCACCTGCGGAAGCGTGCTCAGGGTCGGTACTCCAATAGGAGGATTGGGAGTCGAGTGAAGGGGAGGCTCGGCCAAAGGGCTCTGAGCACTCACCCTACCTCGTACGCCAGTCACCCAACCCAGCACACACGTCATCAGGTCATCCTTGGTCATGCCACTAGTACATACATGACCGATAGCTGCGGCTAAGCACTGGAGACCGTACCGATTCACACCCAAAAACCGTTCGGAAGTAACAGGCCATTGTAAAAAATTCCTTGCATCCTCCTCACTGTTCACCAAGTTAACAACCTGCCCATGCTGCTGCTCCTCAGCTTCTACATCACGTACTGTGTCTTCATCCTGCACTGATCCGCTATAAGACATGATGCTCACTGAAGATTTTTCACTTTGATACACAAAAAAGAAGTACCCCAAACTCTTATACCACAATATTCACAATAAAAAGTTCTCGGAGACCGCTTAAGTGCTATATTACTTTGCTAAAAAAATAATTCTTGCATGTCCTCAAAAAATATTCCACAAAATCAACAAATGTTCACTGCCTAAACTGTGAGAAAAATCTGCACAATAACCTGCAATTATATGTCAGTTCACCAAATCCTGAGCTAGGTCGCCATTTGATACGATCGGGTCTCGTATAAATCAGTGGCTCTTATACATTGGACTAGACTGGCATAAATGCAACAACGGAAACGATAGATCCAACCCCTGATATATAATCCCGTCGAACAAAGAACACATAATACCTCCAGAGTTATATCTGCGATAGCGGGATATCTTAACTCTCAGTATCTATGTGCTTCTACTATAGGCTGATGTTCTCTGAAACAGCCTATTACCTATAACATAATTATGGTTTCTTAGTTATGGTACACAAGGAAAAGATAGTTAACTTAATTAAATCACAAGAGTGATCTAATGCAAACAAGAAGAAGGTTTACTTAACGTTACGTTAATCAATAATATCTGTCACTCCTTTATGAAAGAAAGTGTTGTAAAGTCCTCAAGCACCGAACAAGGAATCTTCTGAATAATGTCGGATGCTACTAAGAAGAACGTATCGGAAATGGAACCACAAAATAGCAGGAGGCAGGACAATGCACATGTAGGCTAAATACACAAAAAGGCTGGACCTATAATGTTATTGGACACAAGAATATTATAAGCGGTGCAACAGTAATAATGCTCGCAACGAAAAAGTAGTACTCCTATTAACAAAACCGGTCTATGCTGGTTGTGTCTCTCTACAGCAAGCTAGACCTCAAAATGCTTGTGCAGAAATAATGGGTATGCATAAAAGAGTATATGATCTAATCCAGCTAATGTCTACCCGGGTTAATAAAGTCTAGCTGGGATGCGCAAAGGTACAGAATTCTGGTGGAGCAAGGCAGCTCCTAGCCTAGTGTGGACCTTGGGTCTGTGCGGCCTGATTACGTTAATATGAAGGGGTGCTCTCTTGAGGATTCTCGATCACAAGTATCGAGTATCCTCCTGGCGACCCTCAAAAGTAAAAGCAAATAGAGTCAGAACAGTGTTGGGTGGATTAGGCAAGCAGCCCTCACGCACTACACAGTCTAAACTCCAAGGTACACAGACAAAAGATCCACCCAGGTAACCCACAGAATCCGTAGTGTCGTGCAGCTCAAAAGTAGCCTACACACAGTGAAAACACCAACAGCAAGGTACCTGATCCCTAGTCTAGCATTATTTAACCCTGTAGAAACATTAGTGATTGATGGAGACAGTCCGAGCAATACAATCTCCCAAAAAAAAAATGACTATCTTCAACCTTAGCCTAGTACATAAGAAATGTGAGATCCAGCATATAATACAGTCTGGCCACCAATTCAAGGTGTGGATGCAGGGAACCGGAGGGGGATTGATATTAATAAAAGGTGAGGAAGTAGTGGAAATAATAGAGGCGGTAGAAGAGAAAGATTCTAAGACAAGAGTGTGGAACAGTTCAAGGGAGATGCTTAGAGTATGCTGTCTGGGACGGATCTGACCAGGATATTTCCATTGACCGCATGGGTGGAGTCCCAGTTCGCAGGAATGGCACGAGGGCGCGCGACAGTCGCCCAGTAAGCAGCCGCCTAGTAGGCCGTGTTAGGCAGGAGGTAACGAATCCCGCGAGGCCTATGTAAGGGGGCCGGCCACGCGCCACACTCACCACCAAGTCACACAACCTGGTCTCTCTCTCTCTCTCTCTCTCTCCCGCTCGCCTTCCCATCATTCAATTACTTAACACAATACTTTCAATTGACTAAATAAAATAGAAAGGATTGTGACAGACGAAAACAAAGAACAGTTCTGAACTGTCTGCAACACAAGCTTTCTCGAGAAGGAAAGTACACAATGATAGGTAGACTGTAGCTACATTCTCTGCCCTGGCGAGTCCTAGCGAGTAAGCCATGCGGTTCTGGGGGAAGCGGTGAGCGTCACACTTAGAGGCAAATAACTTACTTAAAGATACTCAACACGGCTTTCGTAAAAAACGTTCCTGTTTAACAAACCTCTTAGACTTCTTCCACGATATCCTCAACCTCTACGATAAGAGTAAAGCTGTAGATATATACCTTGATTTTCAAAGGCCTTTGACAAAGTTCCCCACAAACGTTTACTGCTAAAACTAAAAGCGCATGGAATACAAGACGGTGTGTTGAAATGGATAGAAAATTGGCTCAGCGACAGAAAGCAAAGAGTAGTCATAAACGGTAAGGCATCTAAATGGACCAATGTAAGTAGCGGGGTACCCCAGGGATCGATACTAGAACCAATTCTCTTTCTAATTTACATCAACGACATAGATGAGGGTCTCACCTTGTACAATCTCAAAATTTGCTGACGATACAAAAATTGCAAATAGCGTACTCTCAAAAGAACAAGTTGACGATATGCAACACAATCTAGATAAAGTGTCATGTTGGGCCCAAATTTGGCAAATGAGTTTCAATGCGGATAAATGTAAAGTACTACATATCGGATACCTAAATGAGAAAGCAAACTATTCGATGAATGGCACTCAGCTTAAGAATGTAAGCAGAGAAACCGATCTGGGAGTAACAATATCGGGTAACCTAAAACCGAGTCAACAATGTTCAGAAGTTGTTAAGAAGGCAAACAAAATAATTGGCTTTATAGGCAGGTCATTTGAGCATAAATCCAAAGAAGTTATCCTAACCCTTTACAATTCCTTAGTCCGCCCTCTTCTGGAATACTGCGTTCAATCCTGGTGCCTTTATTACCAAAAAGATATAAACAAGCTAGAACGAGTTCAACGTAGAGTTACCAAAATTATACCTAGCCTAAAGAACAAACCATACGAAGAGCGAGCGTCTTAGAGAATTAAATCTATTTCCTTTAACCCAGCGCAGATTAAGAGGTGACTTAATTCAAGTGTTCAAAATCATCAAAGGCATCGACAATATGAACTGTAGTAAGTACTTCACTATCGACCAATCTAATTACACGCGGGGAAACGGTTGCAAAATTATTGGTAAATCTTTTAACTCACACGAATCTAAGAATTTCTTCTTCAATCAGTTGTCAACTTTTGGAATGGGCTTCCCCGAGACGTTATAGACTGCAGCACCGTTGATTCATTTAAACTCCACTTAGACAAATATCTCGCATCAAACCCGCGACTGACTGCGTTTGTAAATGAATAACTTTAGTTTATCCCCCCCTGTTACTAACCCTTCTGTCCCCTACTAACTTCCTAATCCTGCCACGGACATTAGTTCTAGGGCAGTAGTTCCCTTTCCAATGTTCACCACTGTTTGGACACTTGATCCTCAGTGTATTGGAGGACAAGCAGCCTCGAAGGGTCACTAGAACTGTTGTTGCTTGATTTCCTTTGTACTTTCTCTATTCCAATTTAATGCGAGTGTCATCGCATAACTTAATTTATCTTCCTTGTCACAAATTCTACCACTATGCCTCTTCCATCCCTTGATTATCTGTTATTGATGTTTTGTATACTTTTACGTAAATACGTACGCACTCTTCTTCATTAATTTTGCATCAATTAATGTTAGTGTATCCCTCCTATTGTTATCTTTGATGTTTTCTTTTTGTAGCTATTTTGCTTACAAGTTAGTCTCCTCTCTCTCTATCTCTCGCTCTCTCTTTCTTTATGGTGTTATATTGTAAGTATTATACATCCTATATACTTAGCAGATTCATGTTTACTACTTAGTTAGTTCAAATAGGACTTCAGAGGCTATCAACCCTTCTGGATTATTAAGCCAGCACACTGTAAGTCAAGACTAGCGTCAGGATTTGAACCCCTTTTTGAGAACCCCAATCCCTGGTTTTACTACATTGAAAAGTATTATTATGTATGTAGCTACTGAATGTTTGTTTGTCTGTGACACAAATTGACAAGTGAAGACAAAAGTATGTTATTTCAATAGCATTATAATTTGTTATTTACCTTATACCGTACATCATCTTTGTTTTTTCTCACTTTCTCATTAATATACCATAATTATGTAATACGAAGTGGCTACGGGACACCACCAGGGGTGTCACGTGCGTGACACTACCAGTGGTGTCTCGCAGCTCAGCCACATTGGGTAGGCTACGGGACACCACCACAAGTGTTCCACGTATACAAAGCTTGATTTTATAGCTAAATTTGTTCATATCGTATTTCCATCTATTTTTTCTTAGTTTAAACACGTGCCCTTTGATCCTACCAGGTTACCTTACAAGAAAGTCTTTGTAAATCGTTGTTATATCCCTCACACGTCTTCTCGAAGCTTAGGAAATTGAGATTCTTCAGTGTGTGTGTGTGTGTGTGTGTGTGTGTGTGTGTGTGTGTGTGTGTGTGTGTGTGTGTGTGTGTACAAATGAATGGTAACGGTGTGGATGGAAATACAGGTATTTACGTATGTGTTTGTAAATGAAAGTACGAAATGTTTCTGTGATTGTGAATATTAAGATGTGTATTAAATATTATGTGTGTGTGTGAGCACGTGGTTGTATGTTTGTGAGTAGAAATATACTATGTAGAGGAAATATTGATAGAGGTGTTTTAAGTGGATGAAAGTTATCATTATCAATAAGAGAGATATGTATATGGTATTAAAGCTTAGTAACCTGTCTTTTGTCTCCTTCATACACAGAAAAGAAGAAGACAACATAAATATATATATAAGAACATAAGAAAATGTGAGCCCGCATAAAGCCGATTGGCCCACACAAGGCAGATCCCTCTTACACCCAACCCGTCTCGTCCATATGTCTATCTAATTGTATTTTGAAGCTCTCTATCGTTCTTGATCGCACTATGGCGCAAGGTAGCCTGTTCCACAGGTATATACAACTCTTACCAAACCAGTATTTGCCTATATTTCTTGAAACGAAATGTATCTCATTTGAAACCATTTGTTTGAGTTTTCTCGCTATCGCTGAGCTTCAGTACATCTTTCATATCCCCTGTATTAGCCTATCTCACTTACCCACTTGAACACCTCTATCATATCAATCATATCATATCATAATATGTAACTGTGCGTCTTTCTAACGAATGTAAGCCTAGCTTCTTCAACCTGTCTTCATATGGAAGATTTCTAATATTACAGATTATATGTTTTGTCATTCTTAGTTGTACTCTCTCCAAGGAATCTATGTTCATTCTCTAATAGGGACTCCAATAATTTTGAACAGCATAATCCATATGTAGCCTCACTAACGCTAGATAAAATGTCAAGATTACGTCTGCTGTTCTGTTATGCCTACTCACACTTCTAGATATATATCCAAGAACTCTATTTGCCTTATTTCGAACACTAATGCATTGATTTCCTGGTTACAAATCACAGTTGAGTACAAAGGAAATCAAGCAACATACGAGTCTAGTGACCCGTCTAGGCTGCTTGTCCTCCAAAACACTAAGGATCAAGTGTCCAAACAGTGGTTTAGAGTGGGTAAGGGAACATTGGAAAGGGAACTACTGCCCTGGAACTAATGTCCGTGGCAGGATTAGGAAGTTAGTAGGGGACAGATGGGTTAGTAACTGAGGGGAGGATAAAATAAAGTTATTCATTTACAAACGCAGTCAGTCGCGGGTTTGATGAGAGATATTTGTCTAGGCGAATTTTAAATGAATCAACGGTTGATTCTCAAGTCTTTTTCATTATTTGAGTTAGTTATATCCACGTTATCGAAATTGTATCCTGCATTTTCTATCGATTTACTCAATTTTACTACACTGCATTCATTAACCTACATTGAACTTCATCTGCCAGTTTACTACCCATTTGTGTAATATGTCTAAATCTATTTGGAGTGTTTACATTTAAGTGTCATCTGTAAATTTACTGATTTTTCTAGTTATTCCTACATCAAGGTTGTTAATATATATATATATATATATATATATATATATATATATATATATATATATATATATATATATATATTTATATATATATCGGTATATATATATATGTATAGAAAGAGAGAGAGAGAGAGAGTCCAGACCATAAGATAATTATGCTGGTAGGTACAATTTACAATTACAGTAAGTGTTAATTTTCTAGATTACCTGGATTAGCTTGAGATCTTAGTAAAGGGTCCACGTACGCTGGTATCTAGAGGTTGGTCTCCGGGGTTTTTTTCTCGCAACCTTCTTCGGCCGCACTCACATAAATATTTTATAATGCTATACATTTACCAATTACCATCCCTATCCTAAATTAACCAAATATCACATTTGGATGCCAATAATCACCAGACAATATTTGCATCATCAATTGAGAAATTTTACCTATTATCTTCTACGTTGATTCACTATATAAACACACACAAACTCATGCACATTCACATTTTCACGCACAAAATCATTCAGGAACACATATTCGTATTCCTACCCACAATGTCATTAACTTGCATTGCGTGTATTCACCTTGACGAACAAGTTCGGTGATTTATATTCATATATCGACAGACACACACACACACACTTTTAGATTACCACTCGACAACGCACATATATTCGAACATACATTCACAACTACACACTCGCCTTCACATTTCCAATCAGAATACACACGCACACACATTGATATTCCCTCCCACAATCGCACCCACACTCTAATGTTCTTTCAGAACCACACGCACAAATACATACTCGCATTCCTAAGCACAAACACAAACGCACATTCACAAAGACAAGTCATGTGAATGACTCTCTCTCTATCACACACACACACACAAACACATACACACACACTCACACAAACATATTGTACATTCATTATTAATTTTGTAAATCCATTATACAAACACATATTTCCACTCACAAACGTACAGGCTTTATGCTCGTACATGCACATTCCTACTCGTGCACGCAAGCTTGCACTGCGCCCCCCCCCCCCCCCCCCCTACCTAGCGCCATTGTGGGATCAAGAACGACAGAGTTTCAAAATGAAATTAGATAAACATATAACCGAGATTGGTTGGGTGTGAGAGGGATCTGCCTTGTGTGGGCCAATCGACTTTCTGCAGACTCCCATATGTTCTTATAAGCTGGATATGTAAGACGAAGAATATACACACTTACAGTATATAACAGCTATATATAACGCCTAGTTAGATGTATACATAGGTATGTGTGAGTGTGTGTGGCGTAGGGAGTTGAGTGTGGAATAGGTCTGTATATACAACAAGTAGGATTATAATTGAATAAAGTCCAACGTTTTTAATGATAATATAAATAATAATCCAAAGAATTTCGATTCAACAGTCTAATTGGCTGAATGATATGGCGATAAATACGAAAACACTTGTGGTGGTGTCCCGTAGCCTACCCAGTGTGGCTGGGCTGCGAGACACCACTGGTGGTGTCCCGTAGCCTACCCAGTGTGGCTGGGCTGCTTGACACCACTGGTGGTGTCCCGTAGCCCAGCCTCACTGGCTGGGCTGCTTGACACCCCTGGTGGTGTCCCGTAGCCACTTCGTATGTAATATTCTATATTTTCATTAGTTTCACCACAACACCAAACACCTCCAAATGGAATTAATAAAAGCATATATGTGATCCACCGGGATTCGAACCTGGGGTGTCACCCACAGATTTTATACACCCTAACCATTACACCACCTAATTACACTAAATAATTATGATATTTATATATATATATATATATATATATATATACACACAGTATATAGGCTATGTGATATATTTGCCTGTTTGCGCTTCTCATACTAATATAGTCCACTCATTGTAAGTAGGCCAGGCATCGTGACCCTTATCCTGTTACTCATAAAGGGCTAGAGCATATGAGCTGTAAATTTCCGCATCTATTCTCTGGCTGACCCTTCCCAATCATCCTCATTCTCCATTATCATTATTTGTGTTTTCCTATTCCTTCTCCCACTGTTCATGTCTCATATTTGTCCTGTCTTTCTTCTTCTTAGCTTGTTAATTTGTTGTGTCTTCTTCACATTATTATTACTATTACTTTACTTTTGTCCTCTCTTCCTTCTCTTCTTCATCCACACACACACACACACACACACACACACACACACACACACACACACACACTCCTCCTCTTTTACTCTCACATTCCTCTTCATCTACCAATCCCCAATCACTTGACCAAGAATGTAGAGGGTGACCTGTCCCAGTTTTTCCACTACGCCAACAATCAAGCTCTGGAGTTCTCTCCACCAATATGTCTTTCCTTCACCCTATGACTTAACTGATTGATGCATTGTGTCCAGACTTATTTTATTTGTAATTTTATTTTTTCAATGTGAGAGAAGGAGACAAAAGGCAGAACTGCCTGTAGCGAGTGCCTCCTCCATAGTTGAAAGAGTAACAGGGCCAAAATCAAGGGACTTTCGAGCCAAAATACCTTGAATTTGGCTCTCTATCACCTTTTTAACTTTTTTGTTCTGTTTCTGTGGCATAAGAGTTTTACTTTTGGGGGGCGGCTACGTTTTGTGGCTATTCTGGAAATGTACCATCTTCTTAATAAACAATATTTATGACTTCTGCTACCTACAACAATCTCCTCTTCTCTAGTTGACAATAGCAGTGGTAAAGATGCCTGGCCTTTGTGTGATATAACGAACACCCTCGCGTAATGCAACCTTAACGGAGCCCACCTCGCTTGTTTTCTCTTTCTTTCCCTCTTTCTTTGGCTTGTATCCAATCGGCCCGATTCAGCCTTCTGTTTTAGGACGTTTACCCCCATCCAGGTGCCAATATTTTCCTGACGAGCGGTAGCAAGCCAGCATATATATATATATATTTGTTTTGACAGCAAGCTAAATTTGTACATTTTTCGGTAGAAAAACTTCTCCGGCGAAGCTGGATTTCTCCATACAATGCTGACTCGCTATCGCTCGCCAGGAAGAAATCGACACCTGGATAGGGATAAAAGTCTTAAAACAGTTAGCTTAATGGGGCCGAATGGATACAAGCCAGAGAAAGAGAGAAAAGGAGAGAAAGATAAACCAAAAAACAGGTGACCCCCCTCAATCAGCTGGACAGAAAAAAGACGAGGTATGAGACGATAAAACTGGAGAATAGGTGGAATGCTGCCTCCTCTGTGGTCGTCATTAATTAAGGAGAGAGAGAGAGAGTGAGAAAGAAAGAGAGAGAGAGAGAGATGGGTGAGAGAGAGACAGAGAGGGGGTGAGAGAGAGAGAGAGAAGCGGGTGTAAAAGGGAACAAAATTCACTTATTGTCCGCAATAAATTCACTTACGAGAGAGAGAGAGAGAGAGAGAGAGAGAGAGAGAGTGAGAAGCGGGTGTAAAAGAGAACAAAGCTCACCTATTGTCCGTAATAAATTCACTTACGCTAAAAGCTTTTGTAGAAAAAGCAAAGCACGAGTATCCCCTATTGCAAATACGACAATACGAAGAAAACGAGAAAGCGATGAAAATTTAATAGAGCAATATATTTAACTCCTTGAGGATTATGCCGCGTTTTGACAGCTTATTTTGGCCATCATTAGACAATTTCATATATTTTGAGAAGGATCTGTGGGAAGTAATGAGGGTAATTACTATCTCAGTTAGCCCTCTGACTTCCATATATCGTTCCTAATCTGAATACAATCAATCGTCTAATAATAGCAAGAAAACAGAAAAGAAATGCGTCATCGTATCTTGAAAGAGTTAATAGTTTATAATGAGGAAGAATGAACAGGGAGGAAGAAGACTAGAAGGTAAAGTTGAACAAATTATGATAATATATATTATGAGTGGGTGTAATACGGAACACAAAATCTGTATTTAACTCGTACACATAATTCGCGTAGAAAATGATTGTTTTAGTAATTGTAACAGTTAGTGCATGCTTCCTACATATTTAGTATTTGTAAAGTATGCTATGAAAATTTCCTGAAGTAATATCATATCATTAACCCGGGAAGGCGCCGAGACTCTTAAGAGGTTTTACTAGGCAAAGGCGACGGGACTCTTAAAATCTAAGGCCTAAAAAAAAAAATTTAAAAATCCCAGTCACACTCAAAACAAAGGAGTATGTGATTAAGTGAGATAATTCCCCTCCATACCTCTTATCACTCCTCCACATGTGTCACCCCCCCCCCCCTTCAATTATCACCAATTTTTCCTCTTATTCCCTTGTTTATCGGTTTATTTACCATGCCAATATCTCCCACCCGGTTTCAAGGTCATCTGGGACGCATATAGAGATCGTGGCAAGAGAGAGACTTCACTATTGAGACATCAATCTGGCGTCACGCCTCGAAAGTTGAGGGTGTATGTCTCGCGCGCCTGTCACCTCATGACTGGACGGTCGGCAATAGTTCGTCTTTTTCACCCCCCAAATACTATTCCCACATGTTTTATTGCTGTTACATGTTAATATCTTCATATTAAACGTAAAATAGGTGCATATGAATAAGTAATAACGATATTTATTGGATAATGACAATTTTAGTCAGGAATGTATGAAAACATCATAGCTTGGCGGGCACTTTCAATTACCAATGGTGCGCGCTTCCCGGGTTAAGAAAAAACATACTAGCAAATCTAAGCCATTACCCTCAGAATGTGATGTATCTGCTCTGATAAAGCTTAGATGTTCGGTAAGGCTTGTACAGTACACAATGAGTATAACGTTGAAATGTACAGGCAAACAGCCTGAGAGAGGGAGTAGTTGGAAAAAAAAAAAAAATCCTGTTCAGTTGCCGGATACACAAACAATCTCATGGTCGATCTGTGACGTCATATATCCCAACCACCACATTAGCATCCCTCTGTGACCTTCCGACCTCATACTCATAGCCTGGGGTCAGCCATCTTGTGACAAAATAAGTGGTTGAATGACGCACTATACTCTGTTTCATTTCATCTGACGGTAAATTGAATCCCTTAGCATCTGATTTTTCGATAAATAACAGGAAAATGGGAAACTACTATGCCTCTGCTTCATAATAGTGACAAATTAACAACCGATTTCGCTACAAAACCTACATAATAGCAAAGTAATGAAGATAAAGAGATAGCAATTTACCGTCAGATGAAATGAAACAAACTATAGTTAACAGAGCTCCAAGGGGTGTTTGTTCTAAGTCCGCTAATGCAGAGTCGAAACTAGATAATTTTGTCAATGGGGAGACCGTCTACATGTTATTGCTTTTCGCCTGCCAATTATTAACAAGACTGTCAATATGTCTTTCCCCTTCACCTGCCAATTATTAACAAGACCAAGTTTTGTGTTTAGAAGACCGTATGAGCTATAGCCTGTAAGATTAAATTAATTGAGAGTAAATGGTCTTTCCCAACAGTATAATAGAGAGGGAAACTCACCTGGATCTGTATATTTCTATTACTACAATTAATATCCATTGTGCTTACTGAGCAAAGAAGTATTATAACATATTCCCTTTTCTCATGATTTGCTCGCGATGCATTATTGTTTGTTAGTTAGTTAGTTAGTATATAATTACAAGGCAGATTCTGGTACCATGCAAAATACTAATTGTGATGATGATGATATATATATATATACAGTATATACATATATATTACATATCCAATTAGAGATATCTCTAGGTAATCTTTCATTGCATCAGCATATTTCCGACTGTCCGACCACTGAAAATTTTAAAATAATACAATGGCGCGCTAAACACAATGATATAATTTTTCTGCAGTTTAAGAGGGATCTGTGGTAGTAAAATGGGTTAAGTAAGATAATTCGAAGCCTGTTAATTGCTAGAGCTTCTTTACAAATTGGATAAAATTGTCTAATAGTAGCCAAAATAAAGTTAAAAGGACGTCACTAATACAGAGAGGGTTAATAAATATTATCTACTTCCTTTTGACCCTAAGTTGATGTAAAGGGAAATATCCTACCAACGGAAATTAATATATGTATAATTACAGTAGTATAGTTTATATAATTGCAAAACCAAAACATACTCCATAATATAGTTCTCCACCAATATCTACAGTAGGTTTGGCCTTATGATAGTAGTATACTGGTCTCTACGGATCCAAAAGCTCTCTCCTTTTTACCAATATGGTGGAGATTTTATTTTGTTAGAGTGTTTGCCTTGGCCTTTGTTTACCCTGAGAGCAGCGCCGTGTTGTGGTAGCGGCACCTGGTAATTAACAACGCCACACCTCGCAAATTCTAATTTAAGGCTGGAGCCACATAATATTCTTTCTGGTTGGATCTCTTGGCCGCGATCACACACGTGTCATCTTTCTAGCTCCCTCCGGCTGTTTTTTTTTTCGTTATTTGGGCCTTTATATCTTGTTTGAAGCTGTACATATGTATGGTTTTTACTCATATAAATATATATATAAGTGCCTAAATTATTTCTTCTAGAGCACAAGGTGGAGTCTTTAACTGGGAAAGCAAAGCAAACATAAAATAACATGAAATGTAGTTTATTATACAAGAGAGATTATATTGGTTGGGAGAGAGCTACTCTCACCAGGATTCGAACCCACTCATCTCAGGTATATTTGGGAGAGCTGGGTACCGTAACCACTCGGCCATGAGCGGGTATAAGGAAGCATGGCCGAGTGGTTACGGTGCCCAGCTCTCCCAAATATACCTGGGTGAGTGGGTTCGAATCCTGGTGAGGGTACTTCTCCCCCACCCTGTCCGACATATCATTTGAGAGATTATATTCTTCTATACAGAGTACAATACAACACATGTAATACTATAAATCATACCATAAAAATAATACAATACATCTGCTCAGGGTTGAGATAATGTGGTGGTTCCTGGTAACCCTGAAAAAAGATAGTAGGTGGCCTGGGTGAGCGTCGGATGTCAACTGGATTTTTGTTGCTTCTCTATATTCCAATAGTACCCTCTCGGGCAAGGCTGAGAACCTGTACACTCCACCGCTGAACACGGTGAGGCCCGTGAGGTCTTGTTCCAGTCTAGGGAGTGAGACATGCGAAGCACCCATTCACGGCTCAAAAGAAATTCCATCTCTGAAGCTGCTTCGCCTCTGTGCTTCACCGTCTCAACCCCCAGACTCGGACCCTCACTCTCAGAACGCCACCTATTGAGCAATTAACTCACTAGGCATCGCCCCCCCTGTAGCATATATCGAATATGGGAATATTCATCTATCTATCTATCTATTGCCTGACGCCGTGATCCCCGAAGGGTTGGCCACGAACGAACCGCCCCCACCGAGGCTGTTCTTCCATTTTTCTTTGCTTAGGTATTTTTTCCGGGTGGGGGTCGCAAGCCCACCGACCCAACCTCTTTAGTCGCCTCTTACGACACGCAGAAGGCACGTGGGGCATATTCTATTCCCTTACCCCCAGGGGGTATTCATACAATGCTATTTTAATCAGGGAACAATGAGGGTATTTTTTTGGCATTTCGGTGTGCTGTGGTAATGCACTGAAACTAGGTACAGCACAAATTCCATCCCAATAATATCTTCCCATTGACATATTGGTATTCGAACCCGGGTCCATTGAATGACCAGTCCAGTGGCAAGACCACTCTGCCACACCTCCCCTAAAATTACCCGCTTAAAAGTTCCTGTAGCCTTGGGGGCAACATGCGGCCAGGTGTGTAGCTGGAAGGCAGCTTCTTTCTTTTTTCTGGGCAGCCTGGGAGAGTCCACTGGTACAATCTAGGGGAGTCTGTGAGCAGTACCCCGACGGTCTTGCTCGGCCCTTGGGGGGGGGGGGGGGGATTATGGCAACTTATGGGTAGTGTGAGTTACGACAACTTGAGCGTGGCTGGCCATGGCGGTGACTGATTACTGGTGAAGGAGAAAAAGAAGGGAGGTGGGGAAGTTATCTGACCAGGGCTAGATGGGATGCAAGGATTCGGTATGGGCTCTGGATTCTTAGGGTATCGGACCTTGAGCAGTATCGTCTGTGGGTGTCCCGCTTCTCCACTTCCTTAGCCTCGTTGACTCCGGGAGATCCTTCTTGCCAGTCTGGCAGGGTATAGGGCAGCGCCTCCTGCCACTCTCTGGTCAGCTGCTCATCCACATCATCCACAAGGTTTAGGAAATTCTTTAATTCCTGCAACTCCACAATCTCCTCAGATTCGGCCTGCGTGGTCGAGGGATATCTTGCCTGTGGTGATGGGGGTTATGTATTTGGTGGCCATGGGGTTCTTGAGAAATAGCTCCAGGAGTTGCCTCGTGGAGGTAAATTTTTGTCGTAGAGGATATCTTGCAGGATGAAAACCTGGAGGGGCCTCACCCGGTTTGGTGCTGTACTACCACAGGTCAATGGCTCCTTCAAGAACCTGACGGCCTGCAACAGCTGGATTCTGAACGAGATGGAGAAGAGCTACCTGGTGCTCAAGCTGTAGTGCCTGGACCTTATTTTTGGCCTCAAGTCCTTCAGGGCCTACATTGCTGGCGCCAAGGTCGACATCATCACAGACCATCACTCCTTGAAGTGCTCGATGCACACAATCAACAATCCATTCTTGTTCGACGCCAGAAACTCCTGGAAGAGTTCAACTACACTAAGTGGCACTCCAAGGCGGATGTCCTCTCCCATGCTACCCTTAGCCCCGACCCTCACCAGAAAATCTTTGGAGCCATTCAGCTTGACCCGCACCATTAGATGTGCTCGGGTGGCCCAACTGGCTTTCTTCCTGGTGCCAAGACCTGGGAGATCAGGTCTCCACGGATGAGGGGTGAATCATCTTCCCTCATGCATGAGGGAGGGCCATCAGGAGGCAATTTTGGATCACGACAGCTGAGGACGCTGCCACTATGGTCATAAAAGGATGCAATTGATACACCCTAGTAAAAGACCGAAACAAATAAACTGTTGTGTAGGGGCACATCTAAGTGAGCCACCCCTTCAAGATGCTATCCATGGATGTCAGGGAGCCCCTTGAACCATCTAACGGATACAAATTCATTATCACCTTCGTAGATATATAATCTCGGTTCATCATCGCTGTCCCTGTCAGACACCATGACGTTCTTACCACCACCTAAGCACTACTCAGATATGTTTTCTCCTTCTTCGGTATCCCTATGGCCATCTACAACAACCAAGGGTGGGAGTGCGGCAGTCTGATGTGGTCCACGTTGGCGGAGTTCCTGGACTACCGCATCACCCTCACCTCCCTCTATCACCCCGAAGGGAACGGGATATGCGACAGGTCCCACCATTCCCTGGATTATGCCCTCCTGGATACTTTGCTTCTAAGCCAATAAGTGAACTGGCCCGAACTCCTCCCGCTGGCCTTCCCTCTCTGCTCTCTGCCATGGGTCACATCACCAATGAGATCCTCCTTGGTCAACTCCTTAACCTTTCATCAACTCAGCTCCTGAGCAATCTGACTGTGCATCAGCAGAACTACCTGACCCTCCTACCCTTGCAGCATTCTTACCCAGCGCCAGCCACAGTGGGTATCCAACAAATCCTGCTCCCTACCCCCCTCGCCATCCAACCCCAGCACAAGCTACAGAAAAGATGCCCCCCCCCCCCCACCTACACGCACTAACCACCGAGCGGCTTTGGCACCGTGATCCAGCTACTCAACTACCTTGACCGGAATGTTACATACAGGCCTCCAGACTCATCCCGAGAAGAATTCAAAACCCAGCTCAACAAAATAAAATCAGAAGTGGAAACCCTGGGGAACCCAACACCAAATATTATATGGCTAGGAGACTTTAACCTACCAAACATTAAATGGAGACAACTAGAAAACCAGTTAGTGGCAAATAACACCGGAGAAGCAAATACTAATACGAGAGAGCTTTTTGAACTTTGTGATTTTTTTAGTCTTACCCAACATATTGCTGAACCCACACGGGAAAACAATATCTTAGACCTGGTCTTCACTAACAACGACTCTCTAGTACACAACATTAACATATTGGACACAACATACTCAGATCATAAATTAATTGAGATCAAAACAACCTTAGAAAGTGTACAGACAACCTCAGAATCGAGAACAAAAACCGGCCCCTTCAGTAAATTTAACTTCAATAACAAAAACATTAGGTGGGAAGAGGCAAATCAAGAAATGGAGGAAATAGACTGGGAAGGTTTAATGGATAACCTGACACCAGCAGTATGTCTAGTCTTAATAACAGAAACCATGACCCAAATCTGTAGCCACCATATACCTGCAAGACAAACAAAACGAAGAAGCAAACAAGATCGGGAAAGGAGGAGGCTGTACAGAAGAAGAAAATTACTCACACAAAGACGCACACATCAAAATCTACAGGATAGGCAAAAGGTCGAAATAGATAGAGAAATTGTGGAAATTGAACAAAGGCTAAGAATATCATATGAACTACAACATATGGAAGAGGAGAGGAAAGCTATTGCAGGTATAAAGGAAAATTCCAAATACTTCTTTTCATACGCCAAACAAAAGGCTAAAACAACCTCAAACATCGGCCCACTGAGCAAAGGGGACGGCTCTTTCACAGGGGACAAAGAGGAAATGAGCGAACTATTAAGCAGGCAGTATGAAATGGCATTCAGTGAGCCTGATGAAACAAAAGTCATCAGAGACCAAAATATATTTTTCATGGAAACCTCCCCCACGGAAACCCCTCAGATGCTGGATATTGATTTCGGTCCAAAAGACATAGAAGAGGCCATTTCCAACATGCCATCCCACTCGGCACCAGGCCAGGACTCTTGGAATTCGATCCTAATGAAAAAATGTAAGGAAAACCTCTCAAAACCCCTGGCTATAATGTGGAGAAGGAGTCTAGACACTGGTGACATACCAGATAGCTTGAAAAACGCAATAATTGCCCCACTGCATAAAGGAGGGAGTAAAGCACTACCAAAAAACTACAGCCCGGTAGCTCTAACCTCTCACATCATTAAAGTTTTCGAGCGAGTCCTGCGAAGCAAAATTTCAACATTCATGGAGACAAATGAACTACACAACACCGGTCAACATGGGTTCAGAGCGGGAAGATCATGTCTCTCACAACTTTTGGAACACTATGACAAAATTCTTAAAGCGCTAGAAGAAAAGAAAAACTTGGATGTCATTTACACCGATTTTGCTAAGGCATTTGATAAATGTGACCATGGTATAATAGCCCACAAAATGAAAGCAAAAGGTATAACTGGGAAAATCGGACGGTGGATATACAATTTCCTCGTAAACCGAAAACAATCGGTAGCAGTAAACCAAGTCACTTCTGAGCCTTCGGATGTCAAAAGCTCAGTGCCCCAAGGAACAGTGCTAGCGCCCCTTCTGTTCCTCATACTAATTTGCGACATAGATACCAACACCAGACACAGTACGGTGTCGTCTTTTGCTGATGACACAAAATGAAGTAAGATAGTAAACACACAAGAGGACACGGGCCGACTGCAGGAAGACATGAATGTAGTGTTCCAGTGGACCAGGGAAAACAACATGCAATTCAATGAGGAAAAATTCCAATTAATATGGTACGGAGATAATAATGGTGTTAAAGAAATTACAAATTACTTAACAGAATCTAACCACATAATAGAACGGAAAGACAGTGTGAAAGACCTCGGGGTATTAATGTCTGAAAATATGGGTTTCAAAGTACATAACCAGGTCAAAGTGGCGGCTGCGAAACGTCTAACGGGTTGGATTCTGCGTACTTTTAAAACACGCGGTGAATTGCCTATGATAACGCTCTTCAAATCTCTAGTGCTACCGCGGCTTGAATACTGTAGCGTATTAACATCCCCATACAAAGCAGGTGAAATAAATGACGTAGAGAGTGTACAAAGAAATTTCACTTCGCATATAAGTTCGATAAAACATCTACACTATTGGGAGCGTTTAATAGCACTGAATCTGTACTCACTGGAACGTAGAAGAGAACGTTACCTAATAATATACACCTGGAAAATCGCAGAGGGTTTAGTACCAAACCTACATACTCCGATAGTCATGAAATTCAGTGATAGGAGAGGCTGGGAATGCGAAATCCCCCGGATGAATAACAGGGGTGCTATGGGCTCTCTGCGAGAGGGCTGGTTATCACACAGAGGCCCACGTCTCTTCAACAAACTCCCACGGCGAGTAAGAGACATGAGGGACATCTCGTTAGACAACTTCAAGAGAGCCCTAGATGTCGAACTGCAAAAAGTGCCAGACGAGCCCATCCTCGCAAGGGAGCGAGCTGTCGCTTCAAACAGTCTACTGCACCAAATCACCACCCATAACGAGGGGCGTCGCGCTCCTTGGTGCCGCTAGAGGAGCGGCGAACACATCCAAAGGTATCCAAAGGTAAGGGAAGCTCCGCCCATTCTGCCCTCCTGCCTAAGGTACAAAAATCTAATTGATTATCCTGTGTGAGTGGCCCCTGCAGCCTTGGATCACCTCCACAAAGCAATTCCCGGATCATTTCCTCAAGCACCCATTAGCCAGAGTGTCAATCACCATGAGTACCATTGGCATGGGATCCTGAGGCCTCTTAGACCATGTAAAAATCTTTGCCTAATGGGAGGCTCCTTCTGCATCAGACGGGGCAAGTTAGAATGTGGTCCTGAGGATGGGACCATATTTTAACCAGGGGTAGTTTGCACTGCCCGCCCCCCTGCCGCCCACATCCATATCACCAACCAAGACTCCTTAAATAAGAAGCGAGATCCACCTACCCCTGGACTCAAGACTGCACCTGGTGAATACCGAGTACATGTGGAGGTTGGACTTACGGGAGGTGGACGGGAATCACATCCACTTCCAAAGCCCTGACGACGCCCCAGCACCCCTCTTGTCGCTCTAGCTACAGCTGCCCAGCACTCACAAATGCCGCCGGACCAATCAGGAATCCAGGTCCAGTAAGGGCAAGAAAAGAGTGTGGATTGGTCAGCCAGGACAAGGCCAAGCAAACTCCACCACCACTACCACCAACTCAAGCATCAACGACCGTTGACCATCTCTTGGATCACAAACCCAGATCCCTATTCCCTTCTTGCCTGTGATTGGTCCACTAAGGCAGGACAGATGGGCTTCACGACCCAGCCTGTGGCCTTATATACTCTGGGAAAAGATCCCAACAATGGGAATTGGACTTACTCCTCCCCCTCCCGCCTGTACCTTCAGCAGCACCCTCTCTATCTTATAATGAAAGACATTATGGATTAAGGACTTCAGGGATATTGAAAATAAATACAAATAAGACTGGCAACTAGGGCCATGTACTATGTAAAACGATTAAAGCAAGATAGACAACATCCTAAGTCCACTGCCAACCACCCAGCAGGAGGAACGAGGCGCCAAGAGAAGGAGCCGACTGTATGATGGAGGTCCCAGCAAAATGGCCTTACCTGACGATGGCTAGCACTCCTGGGGAATGACCTAGAAACCAGCCCTTACCCTGGCCCCCCTTGGTTCCCTTCAGATATCCCCCTTCACCAGCAGCAGCCAGGATGCCGTGGCCGAGCTCTTTCCCCATAAGTTGTCATACATCCATTCATGGAGAGCTGGGGAATTCCGTCTTGGTCTTGCCTACCAGACTCCCCGAGTTCCCCCAGTTTGGACGAGTGGACTCACCTGGGCCACCCAGAGAAAAGAAAGGAAGCCGCCAGCTAGCAACACACCTGCCCATGTGTCTGTTCGGTGGCTACCATGACCGTTGACTCGCTAATCTCCTGGTTGCCCTCTGCCTCTCATCCAGACAATAATAATTTTACCCAGAGTTACTTGGAACTGCCATAGTCTCCCAACTCTTTAGCATGGAATATTGTATTATTTCATGTATTGTATTGTCTTTATGTGAACTCTGCAACAAGGTGTATACCTCTAATGTGTGATTTACCATATCTCATGTTCATCTATGTTTGCTATGCTTTCTAAAACAAAGACCCCACATTATGCTTTGACCTTAATCCGAGAACAGCGTGCCATTGGTAGTTCAAACCCTCCCGCCAAGCGAGCATATTTTGGTTCATTCCTGCCTAAAATTTTAATTTTACCCGAAATATCGTGATTACTTATTCATATGCTCCTCTTTTACGTTTAATATGAAGATATTAACATGTAACAACAATAAAACAAGTGGGAATAGTATTTGGGGGGTGAAAAAGACAAATTATTCCCGACCCTCCAGTCATGAGGTGAGAGGCGAACGAGACATACACTCTTCCTCTTCAAGGTCTGAAGGCAGACTTATGCATATGCATACCAGACGACCTTGGAATCGGGTTAGAGATATTGGCGCGATAAATATACCAATAAACAAGGGAAGAAGAGGAAAAAATTGTGATAATTGAAGGGGGGGTTTTGACACATGTGGAGCAGTGATAGGAGGTATGGAGGGGAATTATCTCACTTAATCGCATATTCCTTTGTTTTGAGTGCTACTGGAGTCTTTTGAAAGGATTTTGTTAGGCCTTGGATCTTAAGAGTCCCGTCGCCTTCCACCACCAAAACCTCTTAAGAGTCTCCTCGTCGTTCCCGGGTTAATATTATAGGCATTTCAATAATAAATATATTGTGTTTTTCGTTCCACCATCTTTAGTAATTTCTTCCCAACTGCAACATTGAAGATCCCCTATTAATAATCAGAAAAAAAATATATCTAACATTTATATTAGTAACATACAGTATTTAGTGAAAATAAGGTTTTGGCTTGTATTCTTTTAACTTGGATTCAGCGGTTTTAACAGTTGCAATAGACATTATAATAGTATTAGTGAGAGAGAGAGAGAGAGAGTGAGAGAGGGAGGTGTGTGTCTCTATGAGGGGTGTATGTGTAGAGGGATTAATAGTTGGTGTGGGAGAGAGAGAGAGAGAGAGAGGAAAGCAAAGTATACACGAAGTAAGATAGTAGGGCATCATTCATCCAAGACACTCGTGAACCAACACATTCATAAAGAGAAGGAGAACCAGGTGTGGGGTGTTGGGAGGCTTATTAACATCATTTAAGGGGAGATGGGCGTATTAACTAGTTTGTTAATTGATCTTATTAGTTTTCTAGTTTCCTCCCTAGACCTCCATCAAGTTTAAAAAAACACACCAAAAGACCCCATCAAGATAAAATTGTACATTTGCCAACAGAAAAATGTCACGGCCGAAGGCCGGTTACAACTATATTACAAGCTCGCTATCGCTCACCAGGAAAAAATTGACACCTAAATTGTACGAAAGGTCTTAATATTGACAAAGATATGGGTCGAAAAGTCCTAAAATCGCTAAGCTACCGGGGCACACGTCTTAAAATCTCAAAATTAATGGGACTAAGCATGAGGGAGAAGAGGGCTCACAAAAACAAAGCGCATTCCACATGTTAACAACTCTATTACCAAACCAGTGGTTTCCTATATCTTTCCTAAACCTAAATTTATCTAACTTGAAACCATTTGAGCGGGTTATGTCGCCATTCTTTAGCTTTAATACCTCATCTATATCGCCCTTATTTAAACCTTTTATCCATTTAAATACCTCTATCATGTCTTCCCTACATCTTCGTCTCTCTAGTGAGTGCAAGCCTAAGACTTTCAACCTCTCCTCATATGATAAATTTCTAATATTTGTTATCTGTTAAGTCATTCTTCTTTGGACTGCCTCTAAATGGTCGATATCCATTCTATAATAAGGGCACCAAAATTGAACAGCATAGTCTAAATGGGGTCTTACTAGAGCTAAGTATAGTTTTAAGAAAACTTCAGCAGTCCTGTTGCTAACACTCCTATATATGAATCCTAATATTCTATTTGCCCTATTCCTAACACTTATACACTGTTTTCTGGGTTTCAGATCATTACTAACGAGCACCCCCAGATCCTTCTCACACTTTGAGTTATCCAATGCTACATTGTCTAGTTTGTATTTAGCATCTAAATTACGATTTCCAATCCTTAATACCTTACATTTGTCTACATTGAAACTCATCTGCCAATTTATGGACCACTCGTGCAAGTGATCGAGATCATTTTGAAGACATTCCCTGTCGCTAGCTGACTCTATTATCCTACCTATTTTAGTATCATCAGCAAATTTACTGATCCTACTCTTTATGCCTGAATCAAGATCATTTATGTAGATAATGAACAGAAGGGGCCCCAAAACCGACCCTTGAGGGACCCAACTTGTAACCAATCCTCAGTCCGATTTTACACCATTTATACTAACTCTCTGTTCACTGAAGTCTCAGTAAACTATATCATATGACTTGTCGTTATCTACCGCTTCATAAATATACCTCGGAGAAAAAACTGAGTAAATTTGTTAGGCAGGATCGTCCTGGAGTGAAACCATGTTGAGAGGGTTTTATTAACTTGAACATATTTAAGTGATTCTAATTTTCCTGACAATAATTGATTCTAGCAATTTCCCTATAATTGATGTGAGACTAATAGGACGGAAATTTGATGCTATGGACTTATCACCTTTTTTAAATATCAGAATTATATTTGCGAGCTTCCATGAATCAGGAACTAAGCCTAAAGCTAGTGAATTATTAAATAGGTGAGTTAATGGGTAACTTAGTTCGTCCTTGCATTCTTTTAATACCCTAGCATACACCTCATCTGGACCTGGAGATTTTTGAGGTTTTAGTCTATCTATTTCCTTAATTACTTCGTCACTAGTGACCTGAACTGTGCTTAATATTTCGTCTATACTACCGTTAAAAGCTTGGTTGACTACTGGAACTTGATATAAATTTTCGTTTGTAAAAACAGAAATGAAATTACTTTTTAGAGTATTGCACATTTCTAACTCATCATCTGTAATCTCACCTATCACATTCTGTATCCTTTACCTTAGATTTATACAATTGATAAAATGCTTTAGGGTTGTTTTTGGATTCATTTGCTACCTTGATTTCGTAGTTTCTTTTTTCCTTCCTAATTTCCTTCTTTACCTGCCTCGACAAGTTATGGTGATATCCTATAAGGTGGATTCCGCCTTTCTGTATTTTTCTGTATACACCTCTCTTTCTACCTATAAGATCTACTAATTTATATGTCTTCCATTTTGGTTGGTTTGTATGTGATCTAAATTTTCTTTTTGGTATATGTTTATCTTGTTCGCTCTGTAAGGCAGAGATGAACTGATTATACACACTATTTAAATTTTCAGTTGGTTGTCTAACTATCTCAGCTGTGTGACCACACCTGGCCCTGACCTCTCTTTTCTGCTGTAACTAATCGGCTTACTTGACCTAAATCTCCTGCCTCACCTTTAGTTCTGAGTGACTGTTTTAATCCCCTAAAATTGGCTTTTCTAAAGTCAGGGATAAGAACCTTATTTTCCTTTGGTTTATAATTTAATTCTATAGATAAATATATTGATTTATGGTCACTGTTCCCTAGCTGGTCGCCCACTTCTAAATTTGTTATCCAATTTTCTCTGTTGCTAAGAACTAGGTCAAGAATATTATATCCTCTAGTTGGCGAATTTACAAATTGAAAGAGAAAGTTGTCTAGTACTACTTAAAGAAAAATTTCGGATTCGTTATTGCTAGTTTGATTAACCCAGTCTATACCTGGAAGATTAAAGTCGCCTAAAATACAAACATTATTATTCTGAGATGCCTTACTGATTTCTTCCCATAATAATTTACCTACATTTCAACAAAGACAGGGTGCCCTATAAACGGTTCCCAAAATAATTGTCTGACCTTCCCCGCTAATCTCTACCCACACACTTTCATTTTCGCTATTTGTTTTAATATCTGATCTAAGGCAACATTTTAAAGTATCCCTGACATAAATTGCAACTCCACCTCCCCTTGTCTGTTTTGTCATATTTAAATAAATTGTATCCTGGCATATGAAATTCTGCTAATAGATGTCTAGAGTCAGTATTTATCCAGGTTTCTGTAATCGCTACAATGTCTATATTTTCCTTGCTAACAATTCTCCCTACCAATAAATGCCTACAGTGGCCGATAGAGGCGCTGAACGCAAGGTTTACCGCGGTGCATTGTGGGAAATGGGCGACATCGCGGAGCTATCCACCCTCACATTCCTTCAACAGTTCTATAATATATGCAGTTAGTCGAAGTTTCTGTAGCTGACACATACTTTGGTCTATGCATACTTTTGTTTTATAAATTTTAAAATCACCCATATTCATAAATAACGTATATTTACAATACAAAGTCAGCAGGTATTTTCCCGCCAATTTTGTTATGATAATTAATCAGCTTATAATTATGTTTGTAGTAATTATCAGCTGCATATGGACTTTCCCTTTATTACTATACTATATAAGAACTTAGTGTAGTCCTATACTGTATAATAAAAACGTGTAGAATCACACAAACATTAAAATAAACTGTACATATCCTAGGTGTTTGGTATAGTGATGTCTACAGTCGTAGCTCTGGCGCTAGTTCAGAAGCGTCCACCAGAGGTCTCAAGAAATTGTTGGTACGGAGAATTGCCCTAAGCTGATCCATTTTGTTACATAAACTTCTACAATTTGTATAATATACCCTCAACTAATTACTATTTTTTGTAACTAATTGTCTATCGTTTTTAACTAACTTATTATTTTCTTCTATTTCACTGCAGTTAATGCTATCATAATTACTAACATTTATATGTGACTGGGGTTCTATTCCATTCCTAGCTGATGTATTGGTTTTTTCCCTATCCAAACTTTTTCTCTGTTTTGCCCCCACAGGCTTCATCTTCAGCGAAACCCCGATAATGTCCTATCTAATGAGCTAGCTAACGTGGAAACCCCTAACCTCGAAAGATGCACCCCATCCCTTACCTACATATTGTCTTTACCATAGAATTCGGTCCAGTTGTCTATGAATGGTATTGCTTTCTCCTTACAATATTTTTCCAGACGACAATTTATACCAATTGCCCTGGACGTCCATTCCTTTCCAACTCCCCTTCTAGGTAAGATACTATGCACTACAGGGATCCCTCCCTTCCTCCTAACTTTATTTAACACTTCCCGATACTATCTGAGCAGTTCCTCACTCCTACCTTTACATACATACATACATACATAACATTTTAAGACCGAGTGTTCCACACATAAGTGCAGTTTCAGTCTCTTGTCCTAATGGCGGCATTCCAGGCAACCCTGTTAAGGGCTGCTTCACTTGTCAAGTTCTTGGATTTGAGATCGGCGCGTATAGTCCGATCCCAGGTCTTCCTCGGTCCACCCAACATCATTACTTCTTGCACTGAATTAGATAATGGGTTATCTCCACTATCTTCCATGATGTGGTCAATTTGCTCTAATGCCCTCCCTACCCCGGCGCCAGGCAGACAAACAACCTCCCTAAGTTTAGTGCAGGTAGCCCTAAGCTGGTGTCGTACCATAGAATCGCCAACAATGGAAAAGTTATACTTACCTTTTCCTCGGGAGGATCCAGCAGTAGCAGGTGGAGAATCCCTGGTGGTGGCAGAAGCTCCCTTGGTAGTGGTATTAGTAGGTAGGGCATCAGCGGTAGGCACATGTGCGTCAGCGGTAGGAGTTGTGTTGGAAGGAAGAAGAGATGATGGAGAAGGGATACTAATGTTTTTATATTCTATTCATATATCTTAAGCCGAAAATCTTAATTACTAACCTCTGTAACTCATAAACTACTAGAACTAGAGTAATGGAGCTCATTTTTACCATATAGGGAAGGTCAGTCGAATAATAGGTGTGGTAGTTTACAGCCACTTGACTACTTGTGAGCTCCAGGCTATAAGGAAGTTGAAGCCGTAAAGATCGATTATAAACGGAAATGCAATACTAAAGTAGGTTTATCATTAATAGCAAGTATGTTAGATTTGGTTGTATGTGTTTATCCCTGCTCAGGCATACTTGTTCCATATGGGGTCCGCGCCCATGCGTAAAACACGTTTTTCGCGAATATTTCACAGCCGGAGGCTGATGGCAAGAAGTTACGACGACGGGCAGTCAGTCTGCATCGTCCTACGACTGGGAGAGGGTGTGAGCCGCCGCTCTCTCTCCTCCCCTTTCCTGTACCAACCTGTCCGGTCACCATATGGGGTCCATAATCCCAAATGTGTACTACAAATTTCCCCTTCGTATCAAACTTTTGTTTAGCCCCAAAGTTCTGCCTTGTTGTCACCCAAGACCCTCAGCCATCCCCTCCACAACCCTGCAACCAAATTAATCCAGCTTATGTAATGTATGAGATATGCCTCACTTGTGTTGACCCTTTTTTTTCACTACTTTTTTTTTTTTTTTTTTCAAAGACTTAATATTTACAGTAGTGTAATTTGCTCTTAACATATTATTAAGTATTAATTTTAGTTTCTATTGGTAACAAGAAATTTAAAATCCATCAATTAGTTTTCGGGTGAGAGCCGTTTAAAGTGCCGGTAAGCATATGGGGCCACATTGCTAATTTCGTCACACTTCTGGAACCTTACCTGAGCAGGGTTATGAAGGCACTACAACCATATTTTAGAACATAAGAAAATGGGAGTCTGCAGATAGCCGATTGGCCCACTCAAGGCAAGTCCCTTTCACACCCAACCCTAATTATAAGGCCAAATTATAGGCCCAACTCACTAACACCATGAGGACCGACCTCACCAAAACGGTCAGAGGTTATCATAAGCCGATCAGCCCACACCCGGCTGATCCCCCTCACACCCAACCCATCTCGTCCATATGCCTATCTAATTTAATCTTAAAGCTCTCTATTGTTTTTGATCCCACAATATCACACGGTAGCCTATTCCACCTATCTACAACCAATATTTGCCTAAACTTTTTGTGAAACTAAATTGATCTAATTTGAAACCATTTGTTCGAGTTCTTTCGCTATCACTGAGCTTCAGTACATCTTTCATGTCCCCTTTATTTATCTCACTAATCCACTTGAACACCTCTATCATATCCCCTCTAACTCTGCGTCTCTCTAACGAATGTATGCTAATTTCCTCAACCTTTCTTCATTTGGAAGATTTCTAATATTATAGATAATTTTTGTCATTCTTCGCTGTACCCTCTCCAAGGAATCTATGTCCATTCTGTAATAAGGACACCAACATTGAACCGCGTAATCCATATGTGGTCTTACTAACGCTAGATAAAGTTTTCAGATTACGCCTGCAGTTCTATTATTCACACTTCTACCGCATGGTCTTATGCAGTTTCCCACGATCTTATGTTCTAGATATATAAATTCGATAACTCTATTTGCCTTATTTCGAACACTAAGGCATTGATTTCTAGGTTTCAAATCACATTTTACGATGACTCTCAATTTGTTTTCATTATCTGAGTTTCTTATATTCACGTTATCTAATCTATATCCTAAATTTGTTATCAATTTCCCAAATTTGACTACACTGCTGCATTTATCTACATTGAACTTCATCTGCCAATGTACTGCCCATTCTTGAAGCGTATCTAGATCTCTTTGGAGAGCCTGAATATCATGATCAGAATTGATCACTCTTCCTACTTTAGTCTCATCTGCAAATTTACCGATTTTACTAGTTTATCCTACATCAAGGTCGTTAATATACATGATGAATTGCAGATGGTCTAAAACAGATCCTTGTGGGACTCCACTCTTAGCTATATCCCAATCTGATTGTATACCATTTATGCTAACTCTTTGCTTCCTACCAAGTAACCATGACCTAATCCATCTATAGTTTCCCCTATTCCATGAGATTCTGTTTTTTCTCAGCCATCTTTCGTGGGGAACATTATCGAATGTTTTACTGAAATCTAATTATATTACATCATGTTCTTTGTCATTGTCTACTGCTTTGTATACTTGGGAAAAGAATGTCAATAAATTAGTGAGGCAGGACCTACCCTACCTTAGCTGGTAAATCCTACCCTACCCTAGCCGGTAGTTGGGCTAAATATTAATGTCTACAGCTCAAACTTTCGTATAGCTCCAAATCTCGCAAGTGGTCAATTTGTTTGTGCCTTTTTTTAGTTACAGAGGTTAGGAGTTAAATTTCTGGCTTACCTATCATGAACAGGGTATAGTAAGGATGAAGGAAAATTAAGAAGGAATGGAGGAAAGAGGACGATATATGAAAGGGTGGGAAAGTGGTAGTAGGAGAGATGATACATACGGGGATAGAAAAGTGAAAAGAGTGCTGGACGAATATGAGAGATGTGAGGGGGAGGAAGAAAAAAGTAAAATGAAAGCAGGTGATAAGACAAACAAGGAAAGGAAAGTAGAAGTGTAGGTACGAAGAAGAGAGCAAAGAAGGAGCGATGGAGGAGAGTTGAGAATAAGCGAGAACAGAGAATGGAATAAGCATTGATGAACCATAAGTATAGAGAGGAAACTCACAACCAATGTTAACCCACGCACACACCCATACACACTCACCCTCCACACATACATACATAAACAAGCATAATGTACCCACACAAGCAACTCATACCGCGCTTCTCGAAAGGGTAGAGTCAAAATGATTTCATCTCATCAACTTACCTCTTAAAAATTCCCTACAATCTCTCTCTACGCGCCGCAATGTTACATAATATTATATCTCACTCTTCTACCGCTATTACAATAATCAGAGTTCTTCAGAGCTTTCTCCGTGTATATTCTTCATCCGTGGTAGATTTGGTTGAAGCATGAACAATCGTCTTGACTGTCGGTGGTTCGAGCCAGGCTGATAGTATAAAAACATATAGTAGTTCAGATGTATTTGTGACATATACTTAATATTAATTACGCTCGTGCTTGGTTGGGTTAGAATTAAATTAAATACTATTTAGCCAGAGTTGCGTGGGGGTACTTGTAAACATCCCTGTATGGTATATTGGAATATGGATCCTACGACTTGTGTATGACCTGAAATTAATTTTCCAAGTAGGATTTCCCTTCTCTTTAATATAAATAGGAAAAGGTTAAGTATCTTTTATCAGGCCGTGGTAGAGTTGGTTAAACATGGACAATCGTCCTGGCTGTCGGTGGTTCGAGCCCGGCTGAAAGTATGAAAATCGTATATATATATATATATATGTTAGTAAAGCCAGGTAATACACTTTCTTTAATACATACGAGGTTGAAAGAAATGGCAATTTCGGTGTTGGAAATTTTATTATTCAAAGTTTCCAGGTCTCTGATGAGTTTTCGCTGGGTGGCAGGAAGTAGATGAATGAGATGAGCAAAATTCATGGTGGTACAGGGTTATATTAATGTACATGATGATACAGGATATACGACGCGTTTCACTGGACAACCAGCATTATTAAGTAAGGATAGAATGATATAAAAGGTAAACAGGAATGGTATATATAGAGGGTGGAGGATCAGAGGAGGCGAAAATCAGGGGGCAAAAGTCTGCTATTGGTGGAGGGGTATTCTAGGAGTGCAAAAGGGAGAACCGCTTCACGCATGCGCTCTGGATGCGGGAAGATGGTGGTCGGTTGGCTGAGTCAAAGCTGATTGCGTGTCGAGGGGCGTGGCCTAAGTTGCGTAGTACGTGTGGCGCCGGCAGAAGACGAAGCTGAAGGAGGTAGCGCGGGGGGCTGCGTCATTGGCACCGGGGGGCGAGGGGGGGCGTTAGGTCCTGTAGGATAGTGCCTTTTGGCAGAAGGAAGGATCTGATGGTCCAGAGTTTGGTTGTTGATGTTAGGATGTAAGGCTTGGATATATAACGCTTCGAGTATAGGTAATCTCCTTGGGTCACTTTCTTTATCGAGTATGGTGGTGTGTTACTCTAACTCGTTGCGTGTGAGGTGTGGGTGGTTAGGGGTGAGATAGTGGTCTGTGATGGCTCCAGCCTGAAGGTGAAGAGTTAACCGACGTGAAAGACGAGTCTGCGTCATGCCAATATAGGAATGAGGCCCAACGACCCGCCGTCTACTGTAGATACGTGGATGACATCTTCGTGCAAATCAAGGACCTCCACGAACTACAGGAACTCCAGCGTCGCTTCATGACCTCCTCCGGACTTAACTTCACCTTTGAAAAATCAAACAATGGACAACTCCCCTTCCTCGACATCCTCGTAGCTCTGAACGACCATGGGTTCAAAACCACCGTCTACACTAAACCAACTAACACAGGACAATGCCTCAACGGCGATAGTGAATGGGGGGCCCCCGCCGTTATCTTCTATCCTCCATCTCCGCTTATGTAAGGAGAGCCCTGACGCACTGCTCTACCTGGGCCGACACCCACCAGGAACTAGAAAGACTATCCCAAGTTTTAGTGAATAACGGATACTCCAACTCCGACATCTCCAGCACCATCAACCACCATCTTGAAAAATGTTACACCCAGAGCCCTCCCAACATTGACCCCCCCAATGAAATTAAGATCTTCTACCGCAATTTTATGTCCTCTGAACACAAAAATTACGAGGCCGTCTTAAAAGAAATAATCTCCAAGCATGTCCACCCAACCAACCCGGAAAACAAAATCTAATTAATAATTTATTACAAATCCCCCAAGACCTCCAACCTCGTTCTCCGCAACAAACCAGCTTCCACCAAGATAAAGGGCCCGATGACCTACGATCACGTCATTTACCAACATACCTGTAATTATGAGGACTGTGGACCTCATTCCTATATTGGCATGATGCAGACTCGTCTTTCACGTCGGTTAACTCTTCACCTTCAGGCTGGAGCCATCAAAGACCACTATCTCACCCCTAACCACCCCCACCTCGCACGCATCGAGTTAGAGAAACACACCACCATACTCGATAAAGAAAGTGACCCAAGGAGATTACCTATACTCGAAGCGTTATATATCCAAGCCTTACATCCTAACATCAACAACCAAACTCTGGATATTCAGATCCTTCCTTCTGCCAAAAGGCACTATCCTACAGGACCTAACGCCCCCCCTCGCCCCCCGGTGCCCTTGACGCAGCGCGCGCGCTACCTCCTTCAGCTTCGTCTTCTGCCGGCACCACACGTACTACGCAACTTAGGCCACGCCCCTCGACACGCAGCCAATCAGCTTTGACTCCGCCAATTGACCACCACCTTCCCGTATCCAGTGCGCCTGCATGAAGCGGTTCTCCCTTTGTACTCCTAGAATACCCCTCCACCAATAGCAGACTTTTGCCCCCTGATTTTCGCCTCCTCTGATCCTCCACCCTCTATATATACCCTTCCTGTTTACCTTTTATATCATTCTATCCTTACTTGATAATGCTGGTTGTCCAGTGAAATGCGTCGTATATCCTGTATCATCATGTACATTAATGTAACCCTGTACCACCATGAATTTTGCTCATCTCATTCATCTACTTCCTGCCACCCAGCGAAAACTCATCAGAGACCTGGAAACTTTGAATAATAACATTTCCAACGCAGAAATTGCCATTTCTTTCAACCTCGTATGTATTAAAGAAAATATATATATATATATATATATATATATATATATATATATATATATATACTGTATATATACAGTATATACCTCACATTTAACCCTCCGTTCAATTATTATAACTCCATAAACTTTCACCAGCAACTACAGTACGAGTGTTGTATATTTAATAGGGCCCCTCCATCCTTGACGACTTCGCCTATTAATAATAATAGTCTCCATTCAACAGCCTGCCCAGCATTTTGAATAGCCCGCGCGAAAGTGTTATGGAGTACTCGTCATAAGTGCACGCTTAATTCCCTTATGGGATCGTCATTTTGATCGGGTACCCTACAGAAAAAGAAAAAAAATCCGTAAAATATAAAAAAGAAAAAATAACTCAATATCTGTTATCGTATGACTTGCCATATATGTGGATTTCTCATGTTTTGCTTCCCCGACACCAGGCCTTTTAGCGGCCATCTTCGTCCTTCCTACTTCCGCGGCCTTACGATCAACAGGGCTCGCGCCGTGTCCGCTTCATTCGACGTTCCAGAGCTTCATGCCATATTCTTCAGATATCAGCAAAAGCTCTAGTTTAAGGGGGTCTGCACGTGGTGCTCCACCTTCCAGGGTTCTTGTTTTACTTGGGCCCCTTTGGGTGCAATAAGAATAAAGTTAAAGGACGTCGCCGGTACAGAAGGGGTTAAGCAATGTGATTCGGTTTATGTGGAATTTGCGTGAGTGTATCTATTGGCTGCCATTATGCCTTGACCTGTTTTTGTTTTCTCTTTCTCTGGCTTGTATCCATTCGGCCCCATTCAGCCTACTGTTTTAAGAAATGTATCCCCATCCAGGTGTCGATTTTTTCCTGGCGAGCGATAGCGAGCCAGCATTTTATGGAGAAATCCGACTTCGACGGAGACATTTCCCTATCTAAAAATGTACAAATTTAGCCAGCTGTCTAACTCATTATCCAAAATATAGTGGCTCGCTATCGCTCGCTAGGTATAAATCGACACCCGGCTGGGGATAAAAGTCTTAAAACAGTAGGCTCGTCCCACCGCTCAGCTCTCTCTCTCAGCAACATTACGTGCTGAAAATGGTGCTCGACAGATGTCGTGCACCGCCACATAGTCCATATTTATTTCACTCGACATATGTTGCGCGCCGCCAGTTAAGGGTTAAAGCCTTTCGTGCTCTTTAGGTGTCGTTTTTATCCTGGCGAGCGATAGCTAGCCTCTAATTTCAGAAGAAATTAGCCTTTGGCTGGGCCATTTATCTTGAAAAGGGGTCTAGGGGGTGTTTTTCTAAGTTTGATGGAGGTCTAGCGAGGAAACTCAAATATATATTAATAAATATATATATAGGCCAAAAACAAGCACTACCCCCTTAATTGGAGACATTGAATGGCGTGGGACGGTGAATATTGAAACAGAGAGAGAGAGAGAGCAATACAACCGTCTGTTAATTGTTAATATTGAAACAGAGAGAGAGAGAGAGAGAGAGCAATTCAAGCGTCTGTTAATTGTTAATATTGAAACAGAGAGAGAGAGAGAGAGCAATTCAACCGTCTGTTAATTGTTAATATTGAAACAGAGAGAGAGAGAGAGAGAGCAATACAACCGTCTGTTAATTGTTAATATTGAAACAGAGAGAGAGAGAGAGAGCAATACAACCGTCTGTTAATTGTTAATATTGAAACAAAGAGAGAGAGAGAGCAATACAACCGTCTGTTAATTGACCATTTGCGAGTTTCGTTCTATAAGGAAGTTGGAGCTGTAGACATCGGTATTTAGCAGAATTACCAGCTAAAATATGGTTGTAGCACATCTATAAATACACACAATTAAATTCAACATACTTTTTATTCATCTGAAACCTACATTATTATTTCATTTCATTTTAATAGCGATGTTAACGGCTCTAACTTCCTTATAGCCTGAAACTAGCAAGTGGTCAATTGTGAATATTGAATGGAATAGGAAACGTCTCACATTAATAGATTCATGAAGGACCACGGCCGAATGGAGTTAGCAATCCTCGTGTTCTGTATATATGAAGGTGGGTTGGATCAAACTATTTTGAGTTTCTTTGCTAGACCTCCATCAAGTTTAAAAAAACACCCCCTAGAACCCCTTTCAAGATAAATTTGTACATTTTTCGGCAGAAAAATTTCCCGGCTGAAGGCCGGTTCCTTACAAAATTGTAGACTCGCTATCGCTCGTCAGGAAAAAATCGACAGCTAAATGGCTGTGGTCTGTTTATAAGAAGGTGGCTAGATCAAACTATGGGGGGGGGGGGGACTGGAGTTCTCGAAATAGAGTGAGAAATCCTCGAAATGAAGTTAGGCATTCCCAAAATGGAGTTAGGAATCCTCGAAATAGAGTTAGGAATTCTCGAAATGGAGCTAGGAATTCTCGAAATAGAGTTATGAATCCTCGAAATGGAGCTAGGAATTCTCGAAATAGAGTTAGGAATTCTCGAAATGGAGCTAGGAATCCTCGAAATAGAGTTAGGAATTCTCGAAATGGAGCTAGGAATTCTCGAAATGGAGTTAAGAATCCTCGAAATGGAGTTAAGAATTCTTCGAAATGGAGTTATGAATCCTCGAAATGGAGTTATGAATCCTCGAAATGGAGTTATGAATCCTCGAAATGGAGTTGGGAATCCCCGAAATGGAGTTAGGCATCCTCGAAATGGAGTTAGGAATCCTCGAAATGGAGTTAGCAATCCTCGAAATAGAGTTAGAAATTCTCGTGTTCTGTTTATAAGAAGGTGGTTGGGTCAAACTATGTGGGGTTCTGGAAAAGGGGCTCCAGTCCTGACGTTATTTGTTATTACAGTGTGCTGGCTTAAGGGGGTAGTGCTTGTTCTTTTGGTCTATATATTTGTGTCTTTATATATGTTTTAGTTTCTTTGCTAGACCCCCATCAAGTTTAAAAAAGCACCCCTTAGAACACCTTTCAAGATACATTTGTATATTTTTCGGTAGAAAAAATTTCCGGCCGAAGGCCGGTTCCTTACAAAATTACAGACTCGCTATCGCTCGTTAAGAAACAATCGACACTTAAATGGCACAAAAGGTCTTAATATTTACAACGAAATGAGATGAAAGGTCTTAAATCATCAAACTAACGGAACGAACGTCTTAAAACCTCAAAACCAATATGCTAAACATGAGGGAGAAGGGGGTCCATAAAAACGAGTTCTACCCCCTTAATATTCCAGTAGGGCTTGATAGCCTCTGAAGTCGTACTTTAACTAACTAACAAACTATGCTCGGTATTAAATGTGCCAACCAGGGTGTGGACAGTAGAAGAGGTGTGGGTCAAGGTTATCATCTGTCTCAAATTCAGGTACAGTCGAGCTACTAAGTGATGTCTCGGCACCAAGTATGTTTTGATCAATAATTGGTATCAGCAATAGCTAAGCTTCATTTCTTCATATCGAGTGAAATATACGAACATGTTCCTAAACTTACCCACCCTATTCAACATCTGACAAATATTAATACAGCACAGAGCGAGCGAACGTAATGACAGAGGGGACATGACTTATTAGCGCCACCGTACCTCTATAATTATGTCATATATATATATAATTTTTATGACGGTGACCGGACAACGCAACCAGTACACAATTTCAACCAGTAGCTCTCAACCAGTACCAAATCAACCAATACGGTTAGGTTAAGTTAGGTTAGTACTATATTTTGGCACTGGTTTGGTTGGCCTTGGTTGAGAGCTAATGGTTGAAATGGTCTACAAGTTGAGATGTCCGGGAACCCTTTATGACCCATACATCATGTCCGGGAACCCTTTATGACCCATACATCATGTCCGGGAACCCTTTATGACCCATACATCATGTCCGGGAACCCTTTATGACCCATACATCATGTCCGGGAACCCTTTATGACCCATACATCATGTCCGGGAACCCTTTATGACCCATACATCATTCATATTATATGGCATTACCATCGGGCATTGGTATTTACCCATTATCCAACAATTATATTTTTTCACCAACCAACTTTACTTCTAAACTCAATTAATTAAATCAACAAATACATGTGGCACTCCAAGGACTCGTATCTATGATACTCACACCGAAATTCCGCGCATTTATGCATTAACGCTACCAAGACAGTCAAGACATGTTAGGATATGCCAACCAAACAGCATATTTTGTCATTAACATAATCTAACAACCTAACCTAAGCTGCGGGTCTTAGCATTGACAAAATACTAAAAATACGGTGGAAAATTAAAACAAATTAGATCTCCACTGATTCAAGATGGCCGCCTCTCTTGCTTCCACCCTTATTTAACCCACTAAAAAAAAAGTATATTGAAATATTTTTAATTTCCGATGGTACTGACATAACTAGGAATGATATATGCGTCATAACGATTGTATATATTACATTATTACTGAGGTGCCTGAATTGGAGACAGATGATCATTTTGTCAGAGTTGCGTTATGTGTTGCTACGAGACCGTATAAGCCAAGGTAACCCCTTCTTTACCGAGATGTCTTGTTAGTTTTATTCTAGCTATATTTAGACGATTTTGTGCAGTTTAAGAAGGATATGTGGTAGAAAAAGGGTTAAGTGAGATAGTTCGAAGCTTCTGAATTGCTGGTTACCCCTTTTAAACTTAATACAATCGTCTAATAGTTGCCTGAATAGAATGAAAGGATGTCGCTGGTACAGAAGGGGTAAAGATTGCAGAGTTTGATATGGAACCAAGCAAAACAATAAAACATAAATGCATAAATAAATGGCATCCACAAACTAACACACCAGTTTGAAACTATGAAATTTGCCAACATCTTGTTCATACAAAATGTTAACCCCTTCTTTACCGGCGACATATTTTTATTTTATTATAGCTACATTTAGACGATTTTATGAAGCTTAGGAAGGATATATGGTAGCTAAAAGGATTAATTGAGATAATCTGAAGCCTTTGAATGAATAAGCGTCCTTCATAAAGCTGTACAAAATGTTCTAATAGTTGCCAGAATATAATGAAAAGTACAACACCGGTACAGAAGGGGTTAAGGGGATATGGGCTGGTTTTTCTGGCCCCCTTCTCCCTCGTATTTAATCCCATTGTTTTTTTAGATTTTAAGACGTTCGACTCATTAGTTTGGCGATTTTATGATTAAACGCCCCATTTCCTTGTCAATGTTAAGACCTTTCGTGCTATTTAGGTGTCGTTTTTTTTCCTGACGAGCGATAGTGAGCCTGTAATTTTATTTAGGGAGGACACTAAAGGATGATTAAAAGATAAAACTATATGCACATAAGTACGCCCATCATGTCTCAAAGCCACCTTTATGTTGTCACTTTCACGTTGTTTGTTTGTTTCCCATGTTTCAGCAGTATCCTCAAACAACCCATCATCACGGTTCCCGGACATCTCAACCAGTAGACCATTTCAACCAGTAGCTCTCAACCAGTGCCAAATCAACCAAGACCAACCAAACCAGTGCCAACATATAGTACTAACCTAACCTAATCGTATTGGTTAATTTGGTACTGGTTAAGAGCTACTGGTTGAAATGGTCTACTGGTTGAGTTATTCGGTCACCCATCATCACACACATTATTCCTATGCTCGGGTAGTACAGGATATTACATCTCATTTTGTCCCTTAAATGTAACTGCTCCTGTACCAGCGACGTCTTTTTCATTTTATTATCGCTATGTTCAGATGATTGTGTGCACCTTAAACAGGATCTGGGGTAGTAAGAAGGGTAAATTAGAGGTAGTTTGAAGCCTGTAAATTGCTGGAGGCCCTTCTTAAACTGAATAAAATCGTCTATAAGTAGTCAGTATAAAAGGGAAAGAACGGAACTATAGGTAGCGCTAGCGAACTTGACAATTATGTGGATTCCTTAACTTCTTATAACTCGAAATTAATAAAAGCAATCGGGCTGACGTTTTTATCATTTGGGAAGAGTCCACCAGGAAATGTTGTTGTTGTTGTTCCCTAAGCTGCCTGGCCGAACAGCCCCGAGTCCCTGAGGAAGGCCATGGCCACGATCGGGCTTTCCCACAGAGCTCTCATTGAGTGTAGATTGTGTTGTTGGCGTAAGTGGTTGTGTGAAATGCAGTCTTCTATGATGTGTTTAATGGTATGGGGTGCTGTGTTACATCCCGGGCAGGCGTCGACAACGGAGTCATCCAGTCTCTTCTGATAGTTCAGGAGAGCTTGATGGTGTCCGCATCTCAGCCTGGCCAGGTGGACTCTGTCCTCGCGAGGAAGGGAGGATTCGGGAGGTCGTGCATGCAGCTGCGTGTTGTCTGTGAGTGAGTGGATGGATCGGCGAGAGATATGAGTATGGATGTGCTTCTGGAAGTTGGTTCGGGGTGGGCAGGGAGGGAGAGAGGACAATAATTGTGTGTGATACCGTGTGCTGGGTGTTGTTTTGATATTTCTTGGTGTCTGTGGGTGTGTTGCCATGTAGTTTAGTGGGTGGTCTTGGTTAGTGGAGGCTGCTGCCAGGAATTGAGTGCCTCCCATGTCCAGATGGTCTTTGACTTTGAGGATTTTGGTTTCTTGATGTAGGTGATCTGTGGGTGCAGTTGCTGTGCAGCCTGTAATGATCTTCAGGGCTTTGTTTTGAATATTCTGTAAGGTCTTATGATGTGTGTCAGCTAGGTTAGAAGCCCAGGCTGGGCTTGCGTATTCCATCACTGATCTTATGTATTGTTTATATACTGTGGTGGTAGTTTCTTTGTTGTGTCCAAATTTTGTGTGAGCAAGTGACCTGAGGGCGTTAAGTCTGGGTGTCAGTTTCTTTTTAATGTTTGTGGTGTGCTGTTTGAATGTCATATGAGTATCATATGTTACTCCTAGGATTTTGTGTGTGTGTGTATGTATTAGGGGTGTGTTGTTTATGGTGAGTTGAGGGATGTATTCGTGTTCTACTGTCCAGCTTGTGAGCAGGGTTGCGGTGGATTTGGCTGGGGCTAGATTAAGTCTGTTTGTAGTGCACCAGCCATGTAGTGTGTTGAGATAGGGTTGAAGGAGATCTGTTGCTCTTTTTGGGTCATGGTGTGTGCATGTGAGTGTTATGTCATCTGCATAGGAGGCTAAGTTTATTTGGGGCGTATTGGGTGTAGTTATATTGTGCATGTACAGATTGAAGAGTGCGGGCGATAGGACGGATCCTTGTGGGACTCCGTTTGGAAAGTTTCTGATTTTAGATGACTGACCGGCAAAAGATACGGGTGCACATCTGCCTGCTAGGAAGTTGGCCAGCCACCTTTTTGTGTTGTTGTGCATGTTTGTGTTGTAGATTTTGTTTGTTAGGTTGTGGCGGGGGATGGCATCGAAGGTTTTACTAATGTCGAGTGTGGCTAATAGTGTGTCTGTGTGGTGGTCTAGCTGAGTTGATGCCGTCAAAAGCTCTTTGTGTAAGGTCTGTGAGAAGAGTGTTTGTGGAGTGCAGTGGCCTAAAGCCATGTTGTGTTGGAGCTAGGGGTAGGTCAGGTGTAATTAGTTGTAATACTAGGCGTTCCATGACTTTGGAGGGGGAGCAAAGGAGTGTGATGGGGCGGTGCGAGGAAGGTAGCGTGGGGTCTTTGTTGGGTTTGGGGAATGTGATGATGATACCATGCTTCCAAATGTCTGGTATTGTGTTGTGTGAATAGCTGTAGTTTGATATGTTAGTGAGTGCTTGTATGCCTTGTGGTCCCAGGTGTCTGAGGTGTATGTTGCTTATGTTGTCTAGGCCACAGGCGGGTGAGTGCTTGAGATTGTTGATGATATGCTTTGTCTGGTGATTGGTGAAGGGTGTATAGTCAGGGTCTGTGGGGAATTGTCTCTTACGTCGGATGACACGTCGGTCGTCTTTGTGAGGTTTAGGTGGCTGACATGTGAGAAGTGATTGATGAGAGTGTTTGCTTGTTGTTTACATGAAGGAGTAGAGTCTGTTGTTGTGATTGCAGCATGTGATTGTGTTGTGTTGCTGTTGGAAAGTGTGATGCTGTTTAATGTTTTGTAGAGTTTTTTGGGGTTTGTTTTGTGATCAAGTGTTTGTAGGAAGTTATTCCAATTTAGTTTTTGTTGTTCTTGTATTTTGTTGTTAGTTTGGGTGTTGAGTGCTTGCATTTGATGTGTGATGTCTTGTGTGTGGGGTGCTGGGGAGTGTTTCAGTATGTCGCGTTGTCTGATGAGGTTTTGAATTTCTGGTGTGAAGTTGGGGTTGTGTCTTTTTCTGTTACCTCTTGGAATGTGTTTCTTGTCAGCGTTTTGGATAGTTTTATTGAGTATGTGTACAGCATTGTTGATGTTAGTGATGGGTGAACTGTTTAGAGTTGTGAAGTGTTGTTCTGTCTCATTTGTGAATGCTTCCCAGTTAGCTCTTTTATAATTGGTGTATGTGTGTTTGTGGCTAGCTGGGGTGAGTCTGGTTTTGGTGGTGATAATGATCGGGAGGTGGTCAGAGCCTAAGGTTCTGACCACCCTCCAGGATGTTGTGGGGGCGAGTTCTGGGGAGCAAAAGGTGATGTCTGGAGATGATGGGTTATAGAGGGCTTGGTGAGGAATATGGGTATGTTGATGGATGTTGTTAAGGATGATGAGGTTATCAGTTTGGTTTTGTAGTACCAGCCCTCTGTCTGTGTCGGGGTTGTCGACAAACCAGGCCGACGTCTTGGCGTTGAAGTCACCACCCAGGATGATGTGAGGGGTGTTTGTGATGTGTTGTAAGTGTGGTCTGTATTCATTTGGTACTGTAGGGGATGTTTGGGGAGGGATTTATGTGTTTATGATGGTTATGTTGGAGTTGTTGCCAGTGCGTATTTTAATTGATTGTATTTCTGTTGTGTTATCATTTGGGGGGAGGAGGGATTTGGTTTGTACACTGGTTACTATGTATGATATTTCTTTGTGTACCAGGGTGATGAGTCCACCGCCCCCGCTGACAGCCTGGTCTTGTCTGATGGTTGTGAAATTATGAAATGTGGGTGTTTTTTGTGTTGTGCGGAGTTTTGTTTCTTGTAAGATGGCAATGTGTATGATGTGTTGTTTGATGAAGTATGAGAGTTCGTGTTTCTTTTTGTTGGTGCCATCTATGTTCAATTGAAGAATGTTAATGTTATGTGCACGATGTATGTTGGGTGCTGCTGCACGAGGATGGGCTGGGGGTGGGGGGGGGGTGAGGGAGGGGCTGGGGGGGATGGGTGAGGTGGGGAGCAGGAGATGGGGGTTGGAATGGATTAGGATGGGGTGTGGTGTGTTGAGTTGAGGATGTGGATGGTATGGGAAGGTTAGGTGGGTTAGGGAGGAGAGGTGGACGGGTTTTAGGGGGGGGAGTGGATGATATGGGAAGGCTAGGTGGGTTGGGGAGGAGAGGTGGATGGGTTTTAGGCAAGGGATTTGACTGGGAGAGGGAAGGGCATGAGGAACAGGTCCAAGTGTTCGTGTAGTGTTTCATGGAGGCAAGTGTTGTACAGGTGAAGTGGGTCCAGTTCCTGCATGAATTGCAGAGAACTGAACCCTTAGTGTGGCGACTCGAAGTGATGGGTTTTGAGCAAGTTGGACATATGTATGTGTACGTGGGTCCGGGGTTGCTCTCAATGTCTCCGGCTAGAAGAAGTCTTTGAGAAATGACAGCCGGAGAGTCATTTCTCGGTGTAGGAAAAACTGTGTGATGTGTGTGTGTGGTGTGAGAGGTGTGGAAATTCCCGGCGCGACCGAAGCCGCTCCAAGGACCCGTGCCCCCAGGGAGGGGGCAGGGGATGGTTGTGACGGTTTGGCTCCCGAAACTGCTCCCCGCGGCCGGCATCCGGTTGTCCTCCACTGGTCGTTGATCTTGTCTCCGGCCGTGGAGGGTCAGCAGCCATCCGCGGTTGGCAGCTCCGGGAGGTGGTCCTACGGCAAGTTTGAGTCCCGGAGGAAAGAAGGAAAACCTAATATTTAGTAGTGGCTGCAAAATCATTGACGATATGCCTAATATATAATAGCTCTCTTTCAAACGCCAGCGGTCAGCCTGTTTGAAACACGCCACAGGGAAAAGCGTGCCGTATCATAAGGGCACACTTATTCTCTTATGGAATCGTCATTATGATTGGGTACTTACTACGAAAAAACTTGGTAAAAAAATATACAAAAATTATTAACTTAAGAATTGCTATAATAAAGCTTCCCAACTTTGTGGATGTCTTCCCGTGGATTTTATCCAAGACGCTGAACCCCTCGGCGTCATTCCGCCTTCAATGCCATATCAAGATTAAACTTAAGACATCAACGAATGGGAAGGGGATGGAAGGGAGGGCCTGCATCGTCAATGATTTCGGGGCCACTACTAAATATTAGGTTTTCCTTCTTCCCTCCGAGACTCAAACCTATAATGTATTAGTGGCCCCTCCATCATTGACGATATGCCTGATATCTCAAGACTGGAGGGGGACATTCGTGACAATATCTAAATCACTAACAAACCATCATAGGTAGAGAAAAAACAACCACATAGCATTCAGAAATTTATTGCATAAAAACAATATAAAAAATGGAAAGAGAAGAAGATTGCGTACTGTACTTCGAAGAAGTCTGCTTGTACGTAACCTTGCAGGTACATATAGGTAATGAATATCACATTGCAATTCCAATAAAATATAGTTCCAAGAATACTTGATTCTTGTCAAAAACAAAGATAGTCTTCGTGGTGCAATGCATAAGTGTGTTGATTTTCGGTGTGAGCATCCTAGGTTCGAATCCCCGGACTGCACATGTGTTTGTTAATTTCATTAATCGAGTTTAGGAGTAAAGTTGGTTGGTGGAGAGATCATAATAACTCTTCCTAGACGTCAAAGTTCTGTAGGAACAAACAAATCATTTGGTTACAAACATTTGGTCCTTAAAATTTATTTGTACATATAACTACTGTATATTTTTGTACAACTTATCTCTATACCTCATAGTTGCAACTATTAATGATATATATCCAAAAATAAAATCCTGAACTGTATAACCAGTTCGACTTATTAAATTTAATTTAATGGGTAGGCCGTACGTTGGAGACGAAATCTAAGAATTGCCAACATTTGGCAAATGTTTGATGTTATTATAGTTAGTAGTAGTATTCTCCATATTCTCCAATATGGGGGGGGGGGGGGGCGTAGAGGCCGGTTTTTCCCACGGAATATGTTTCTTATACCTTCTCCTTGATCAAAGGAATATTTTAAAACAAAAACTAAAAAAATCCATTTTCCATTACAAAAATCGAGATCCAACGTATGGTCTACCCTAAGTATCACAGCTCCCATACTTATCACATTCTCCGGCGGAGGGTCTGAGGGTGTTGGGTTCTCCATTAACCCCCCCCCCCCTCCTTTCTCATACTTAAGATTACTCTTAAATCTATTAGCAAAAAAGATCAATTAGACCTGTTGACGTAATACCACACCGGAGAGTTTTGGTTTATCCAAGGCCACACACAGGTAGCGAGTCAAGAAAGTATGATTGGATGCCAATAAGCGTGTGTTAGCTATGGCATCGACCGAAAAATTTTGTAAGAATCTTAACCCTCTCCGACATATGACGCGATTTTGAGCCGATTAGGGATACTTTTAAGCCTTTGTTACCATCAGGGGTATTTAGAAACCTTTAGTTTAGTTACTTCAACCTCTTCAGTTGTCTTTGAGTTAGCTGTGGGCAGAAAACTAATTTTGGAGAGGTAATTATAAGAGTGAGAGAACTCTATTTCTTATTGCTAATCTGGCAACCTCTGCATCATATGAGTCTGAAGGGGTTAAAGAAACTGCCCACTTCCTGATGTCTTGGGCCCTTCCCACTAGACCAGGGTTACTTTCCCGAGTAACATCTACAAGTAATGATGCTAATTTTCTCTTTGTGACTTGCTTGCCTGTACTATTGACCCATAAAGCCCCATCTTGTTGAGATTGCACAACTCTCATAAACTTAATAAGGGACTGTACTGGGCATAAAATATGATGTGTATCCCCACACTTGAGCGCCGGGATAGTAAAATCAGAAAACATGATCGCTATGCTAATTTTTAGAGATAAAAGTGGGGGACGGCGCAATTTGAACATTTATATTGCGTCTCCCAAACCTGAGGCAATTAGGTTCGTTGCTCATCGCCGCCAGCTCAGACACCCTGTTACCTGTGGCCAAAGCCATAAGGAACACAGCCTTCTTTAATAGTGAGTCGAAATCCGGCGCGTTATTATACTTGCGCGAATGGAGTAAAGACAATGCTTTGTCAAGTGACCAGGTAGGCATGAGCTGACGGGGTGGTGGGCGAAATTTGAAACACGCCCTCATGAACCCTGTATCTTCCGCCTGCGGTATAATTATAAGAACATAAGAACATAAGAAAATGGGAGTCTGCAGAAAGCCGATTGGCCTAAGCAAGGCAGATCCCTGTCCCACACAACCCCAATTCAATTACAAAGCCCAATTATAGGCTCAACACTCTAATACCCTGAGGATCAAATATTATATAGCCCTGTTAAATCATAAAAGGGGGTTCTGATAGCTGACAGGTGGTTTTTCAGCGTTACTACGGAAAGAAATTTTTGCTCAAATAAGTAGTCCAAATACTTGAAAACTAAAGCTACTGATGCGTCAGTTTGAGCCGTTTCCACTATCCAGGTTGTAAAAGATTTCCAATGGGATTGATATTGACACCTGGTAGATAGCGTATACTGATTTAGAAATATATTAGTGACGCTCTGACCATACGGAGTTAACCATTTTGCGTTCTGAATGTCCAAAAGGCAAAAGTCAGCGAGGTCTCTAGGTTGCCAATTGTCTCCAAGTGGAAGTACGAGATCGGGAGTGACACCAGGCTCTCGCACCACGTCTTCAACTGGTGGTACCACACCAGAGCCGGCCACAGGGGCGCGATTATCGAGACTATGCCCCAGTAACCCCCTAGTTTGTGAACTACTTGACACATGAATGAAGCATCTGGAGGCGGAAACAGATAGATGGAATTCCACCTGTTCCAGTCCACCATCAATGCATCTGGACCCCCCGCCGAAGTCATTTCCCGGCGGGTTAGGTAGAAAGGAAGTTTGTGGTTTTCCTTGGACACGAATAAATCCACTTGTGGACGGCATAGCTCTGCAATCATCTGATTGAAGATGTTTTGCTTGAGAGACCATTCTACCTTGGTGCTCTGTCTTCGTGATAGGACGTCTGCCCAGACGTTGGCTACGCCTGGTAGGTATGATGCGTGAAGATGAATGTTCAGCTTTGCCGCCAGAACAAAAATCTCTTCAGACATCTCTAGCAACTTCTGAGACCTCGTTGACCCTTGTTTTTGAATGCAGGACACCGTATTCAAATTGTCCATTCGAAAGGCTACTGATTTCCCCCGCAAGGTGGAGCCGTGAGCCTGTATGAAAAGTAAGGGGACTAATAACTCTTTCGCATTGATGTGAAATTTCTCGGATTGGGACCAAAGCCCTTGACCCTGATGGCCAAGGCTTGACTGATAACCCCAGTCTATTGTCCCTGAAGCATCTGTGTCTCTCCCTACCGTAGGTGGAGGAGACGTCCACGACATTATTGAGTGCAATGTTTCCCTCCTCGCCCAAACCGATTGCAAGTTGTGAATTAACGATGGAATTGGCCATAACTTTCCCGGCGGCAACAGAGGAAATGTTTGTTTCCTTCCAGGATTAATCTCTTTACTTTCAACTGGCCCAACTTTACTGTTAGTTGAATCCAGTTGAGAGATTCGACTAGGGATTCCCATGTCCTTCTCGTGGTAGTCAGACTGTGGAGAAACAAAAACAATTTCTTTTGAAATCTGTTGCGATTGTCCACACTCTGACTGAGGGTAAGATATGCTGTGTCCCAGACCAGCCCTATCCACTGAATTACCCTTGTTGGGACAAGATTCGACTTTGCCAAGTTGACCTTGAACCCCAGGGATTGAACATGGTTTATAATTTGAGTTACATGGTTTTTGCATTGACTCCCTGACTCCGCCACCACCAGCCAGTCGTCTAAGTACCACGCCACTTTGATTCCCTGATTTAAAAGTGGCATTAGAGCCTGCCAGACTAATTTTGTAAATATTCTCGGTGCTAGGTTCAACCCGAATGGCATCCTCTGAAAGACATAAATCTGATGTTTGATCCTAAAAGCGAGGAATTTTTGTAACTTTTGTTTACCGGGACATGCCAATAGGCTTCTGCCAGGTCTAACGAGCACATCCAACCTTGCGGCGGAAGTGTTAGCCTGATTTGATTCACAGTGAACATCCTGAACGATGTGTTGTGCATGTGTTGATTCAAACAAGATAGGTCTATTACCGGTCTCATCTGAATACTGTCCCTCTTTGGTACGAGAAAAAGTCTGGACGTGTAAACTGGGCAAGTTGGATTGACCGGGACAATGATATGCTTGGTAATCATTTCCTGGACTAGTGACTCAACCTCTAAAGACACATGATTTATTTCTAGTGGTTGACTTAAACGAGGTCGCCGGAGCCAGTGCCAGGTTATGCCCTTGTGTACCACTGTCCTTGCCCAAGTCCGCCAGGGCTAAGCCCGATGACATGCCCGAAATGACCCAGTTACTTGACTGGGCTTGTCCGGTGTAACTTTCGGATCCAACTCGCCCTCGACAGGCCCCGGGAGTGAGAGAGTATGTGAGGTGACTAGTTTCTTTATGGTGGTTGGGTAGGGTTAGACGGCTGGCTAGTTTTGGCAGAAGTCGATCCCTGACCTGATTTGTGTTTTGGTTGATTCTTATACCATTTACCTGCGTTTTTATCTTGCTTATACTTGGGCTGAGTGCTTCCCTATGCTGGGGGAGGCTTGGGACCCTGAAAGGATTTGGACCCACTAGGTTGAGCTTTTGGACTGCCTTTGGGCTTGGTATATGGTTTAGTGAATTTAAAATGGTCCTTCCTAGCTTGGGAAGCACCCTGCTTAGCAGTATCTACCAAATTGAATACAGTTTTCCACGTATTGGGGCAAACTAAAGATGGCGTCAGTACTGGTGAAAGCATTACCTGGCGACCATTATCGACCGGCAACTTCTTCACCATATAGACCCATAGGTCTTGACGTGCACGGACGTCCTCTAACAAGGCTATCGTGACGTCGCCCAGTGACTGGATTGAATTTTGTAGTAGGAGGCGCCGGGATAATTCCGTGGCCTTCCTAACATCTGAGTCATTAACAGCCTGTATCGTTCTAGTGAGGGACTGAGCTATTTGGCGACTTAATATGAATTGTGAGAAAAGTCTGAAAGCTTTGCTACGCAAATTAAAATCTCTATCCAGGTGTGCCGGAGGAGGAGTTGAAAAAGGCTCCTGCAGGTCCCATAAAGACAACTTGGGGGCAGCAAGAGAATTATATATAGCAGGTGAAATTCCCCCGGCTTTGATTAAGGACAAAGAGAATCAAGAATTATCGTCTTGGGGTATTTGGTGGGAGGATTTTGACGTGATAGATGCTGCAAACGGTTGCGCCTCAATTTCCCAGTCCATCCATGGGCCTGAAACTACCTGTCCCACCTGCAGGACCGGATTGCCGGACTGGTCGCTCACCAGAAGTGTATCCAGTTCCGGCGTGAGCGAGGCTAGAGCTTTTATGTCATTTATGCCATCAGTCTTGGACTAATCCGCAACAGGCCGTGCAAAGGAGGCAGGAGGAAGAGCTGGAGTGGGGGAATACATGAAATATTCATATGCATAGATATTAGGTATTGCTTTGATAGCTACATCCAAAATATTACCCCCTGTATATTTTGCCCTCTGTTTTCTGTCCTTATTCATTTGGATTACCCACTCACTCGGTACTGGGAGCTCCCCAGCGATTGTCTGTTGTGGTATGGCTGGATTTTGAGCCATAATAGTAAGCCATGAACAATCGGGACCGTAAAGAAGTGGCATTGGGCCTTTCTTTATCGGAGCCTTTTCTAAAGGAGGGGGAATAATATCTGTAATGACTCGGACATTAGTGGTAGTCAAAGAAGCAGTAACTGGAATACTACCAGCTGAAGTAGTTTGCGGAGTTACGTTAGGGAGGGGGGGTGGAGCATTGAAAGGAACAACGACTCTGGATGGCTTTAAAGGCCGCACAACAGACACAATCGAAGGAGCTCCCGGTACGGCTGTGGGAGTTTCCGGTGCTCTTGTTGGTACCTGATATCGTTGCATCATATTATGTAAAATATAATCTAAATCATCACGAGTTATATATTGACTCTGAGAACCCTTAGATGACTCTGATCTTACCTCCGACCTTTCCTCTACCTGGTCAGGTCGAGCTGAAGACAATTGTTCTATTTCTTCCTGCTCTTGACCTGTCACTTCCATTTCTTCTGGCTGTTGCCGGGGTTCATAGGTTAATTGTTGTTTCTCAAGACCTGGCCATGTTAGGTCAGGGATGGATGAAGGTATTATCGTAAATACGATAGGCTATGACTCTTTTGTGATCCCGTATGTCTCTGTTACGTCACGGTCGCTCCTGCAGCACGACGTAGGACGAGTAGATCGTATATTATAAGATTGTAAATAAGTTAAGTTATAAAAGGCCTAATATGCTATTAAGCAATATTGCCATGGTCTTATGTAGTATATATGAATTTATCGTATATATTAATATAATTTATCGTATAGAGCAACCTAGATGTGGTACGATAATTTGGGCTCCTGGCGTTTGCCAAGGCAACAAGGTGTGCCTCTGAGGAAGAGAGAGCAGAGCCTTCACGAACACCGACCAGTTAACATCTATTTTCCGCCCTCAGTTGATCGCGCTATTGTGCCTCTAATCACAATACACTGACAGCAATACAAACAGCTACGCCATCACGACGCTCTCATCGACGCCATGACTGACTGACAGATAAGCATAATATTCATGTCCATTCCCATGTAATCATTTATTATTTCTTTCACTTGACTCGAGTCTCGGGACCGAAGTCTCGTTCCCCGTTGTCCACCATATTGGGTAAACGTTCTCCCATGCCTCATTACCACGTGGAACTATTGGAGAGTTAATTCCTGGCTAATATTAACCCTTATAACCTTACCCTATATATAAATGTATTATGTGAGACCTTTTGATATAAATTAGCTTGTTTCAGATTGAATTCAATTTAGATATGGAGTAGTTTTAATTTAGATTGATTTTATTTGATTCATTATAGCTTAGTAATATTTAACTTCCATTGATAGTTTACCACATTGGTGCCCAGACCCGGGAATTAGCTACCAGTAAGGGATTTTTAAGGTAATGAGCAAGGGGACATATCACAGGATGCAGGAACAACTCCATGATAATCTGGTAGGACTAGCCAAGCGGTGGTTAGAGCCGGAATGCAGGGTCGCATTGTTGCACCTGCCTAAGTCCGGCATCCCACCCATCATCTTCCCCCAATAATTTTCTTTTACATCTCAGACTTCCTGTGACATATGACCTGACCTAACATTTTGTCTTGTTCAATATGACCCTTTAGTAGGTATTGCTATTTGTGTACTATTTTTTCTCCATTACATAGAAGTCCGCCGGTCGGCGTCTCTTAACTAGACTACTATTTTGCCGTTGTTTTGTAACATTTAGATACATAGCCTACAGGCTTACATGCAAAATGAGTAAACAGGAAGAGACACCGTCGGGTGGGGTGCTGATCAAGGCCCCTAAAAATCAAAGGGCAGGACTTCGGGGAGTATTAAATAGGCTAATTGTGGACGTCAACCCTTTCATCACTACTGCTAACCTTGAGGAATTGGAAGCTAGATTAGACAACGTCCAGGCTACCCACTGTCGTATTATGGCTCTGAGTGAGGTGATTGTGGCAGGCATTACAGAGGAGGAAGAGATAGTTACAGAGTGTGATAATCGCGCCCTCTATGATGAACCTGTCTCTAGAGCGAAGCACATATTACAGCGTGCTGTCGCAAGTAGGAAGGGAGGTGAGAATGAGGCCCATAGAAGGGCTGACCCAAATCACACTGTACACCTCCCAAAGCTCAATCTTCCTACATTTGGGGGCAAATTGACTGAGTGGTTAGCTTTTTGGGACGTATTTCGGTCTACAGTTCATGAATCCTCTTTGGATAATGTCCGCAAGTTTCACTACCTGAAGGGACAAATGGAAGGAGAGACATTACATTTGATAGAGGGTTTTGCGGTAGTGGGTGATAGTTATCTTGAGGCAGTACAATTATTAAAGTCCACATACGGGGATCAAGAGCAGTTGAAGATGGCCCATGTCTTTGCCTTGTTAAAGCTCGCAGAACCACAGTATACGGTTGAGGAGTTAGCAAATTTTAGGGCAAATATGGAGTGCCATACTCGATCGCTAGACACCCTAGAGCTCACCACACAGGAAATGATAGTCATTATCTTACGTCAGAAGCTTCCTATGGCAATACTTGACAAGGTTAGATCATTTGATCTGGTGGAGTTCAAAACTCAGTTCAGTAAAGAAATTAGCAATCTACAGTTGAACAAAGGGAGAATGTATGTGTCGGGAGGGAGTGAGAATGTGGAGAAGAGGGGAACAGTAAGCATGACAGTGGGGACTAAAGAAAAGAAAGAGGGTACGTATAAGAAACCTGCTCAGATTCTATGTAAGCTATGTAATTATTATGTTCCTTCCAACAACCAACTATACTCCTAAAATCGATTAATGAAATTTACAAACACATGTGGCAGTCCGTGGATTCGAACCTAGGATGCTCACACCGAAAATCAACACCATATGCATCGCACCACGAAGACAGTTGAAGGTTGGTGTACACTGCCTACGATATATTATGCAACTTCGAATCCTGCATATCAATCTAAGCATGTACACACATCCCAACTGCAACTCACGTAGGCTATGCATATGTGAATGGAAAGAGCAATTAATGGGGCCTTAACCACTAGGGAAGTCCTCTCGATAAATTACCCCTGAACCAATATCAATTATTATGTTCCTTCCAACAACCAACTATACTCCTAAAATCGATTAATGAAATTTACAAACACATGTGGCAGTCCGTGGATTCGAACCCAGGATGCTCACACCGAATATCAACACCTTATGCATCGCACCACGAAAACAGTTAAAGGTTGGTGTGCACTGCCTACGATATATTATGCAACTTCGAATCCTGCATATCAATCTAAGCATGTACACACATCCCAACTGCAACTCACGTAGGCTATGCATATGTGAATGGAAAGAGCAATTAATGGGGCCTTAACCACTAGGGAAGTCCTCTCGATAAATTACCCCTGAACCAATATCAATTATTATGTTCCTTCCAACAACCAACTATACTCCTAAAATCGATTAATGAAATTTACAAACACATGTGGCAGTCCGTGGATTCGAACCCAGGATGCTCACACCGAAAATCAACACCTTATGCATCGCACCACGAAGACAGTTAAAGGTTGGTGTACACTGCCTACGATATATTATGCAACTTCGAATCATGCATATCAATCAAAGCATGTACACTCATCCCAACTGCAACTCACGTAGGCTATGCATATGTGAATGGAAAGAGCAATTAATGGGGCCTTAACCACTAGGGAAGTCCGCTCGATAAATTACCCCTGAACCAATATCAATTATTATGTTCCTTCGAACAACCAACTATACTCCTAAAATCGATTAATGAAATTTACAAACACATGTGGCAGTCCGTGGATTCGAACCCAGGATGCTCACACCGAAAATCAACACCTTATGCATCGCACCACGAAGACAGTTAAAGGTTGGTGTACACTGCCTACGATATATTATGCAACTTCGAATCCTGCATATCAATCTAAGCATGTACACACATCCCAACTGCAACTCACGTAGGTTATGCATATGTGAATGGAAAGAGCAATTAATGGGGCCTTAACCACTAGGGAAGTCCTCTCGATAAATTACCCCTGAACCAATATCAATTATTATGTTCCTTCCAACAACCAACTATACTCCTAAAATCGATTAATGAAATTTACAAACACATGTGGCAGTCCGTGGATTCGAACCCAGGATGCTCACACCGAATATCAACACCTTATGCATCGCACCACGAAGACAGTTAAAGGTTGGTGTGCACTGCCTACGATATATTATGCAACTTCGAATCCTGCATATCAATCTAAGCATGTACACACATCCCAACTGCAACTCACGTAGGCTATGCATATGTGAATGGAAAGAGCAATTAATGGGGCCTTAACCACTAGGGAAGTCCTCTCGATAAATTACCCCTGAACCAATATCAATTATTATGTTCCTTCCAACAACCAACTATACTCCTAAAATCGATTAATGAAATTTACAAACACATGTGGCAGTCCGTGGATTCGAACCCAGGATGCTCACACCGAAAATCAACACCTTATGCATCGCACCACGAAGACAGTTAAAGGTTGGTGTACACTGCCTACGATATATTATGCAACTTCGAATCCTGCATATCAATCTAAGCATGTACACACATCCCAACTGCAACTCACGTAGGCTATGCATATGTGAATGGAAAGAGCAATTAATGGGGCCTTAACCACTAGGGAAGTCCTCTCGATAAATTACCCCTGAACCAATATCAATTATTATGTTCCTTCGAACAACCAACTATACTCCTAAAATCGATTAATGAAATTTACAAACACATGTGGCAGTCCGTGGATTCGAACCCAGGATGCTCACACCGAAAATCAACACCTTATGCATCGCACCACGAAGACAGTTAAAGGTTGGTGTACACTGCCTACGATATATTATGCAACTTCGAATCCTGCATATCAATCTAAGCATGTACACACATCCCAACTGCAACTCACGTAGGTTATGCATATGTGAATGGAAAGAGCAATTAATGGGGCCTTAACCACTAGGGAAGTCCTCTCGATAAATTACCCCTGAACCAATATCAATTATTATGTTCCTTCCAACAACCAACTATACTCCTAAAATCGATTAATGAAATTTACAAACACATGTGGCAGTCCGTGGATTCGAACCCAGGATGCTCACACCGAATATCAACACCTTATGCATCGCACCACGAAGACAGTTAAAGGTTGGTGTGCACTGCCTACGATATATTATGCAACTTCGAATCCTGCATATCAATCTAAGCATGTACACACATCCCAACTGCAACTCACGTAGGCTATGCATATGTGAATGGAAAGAGCAATTAATGGGGCCTTAACCACTAGGGAAGTCCTCTCGATAAATTACCCCTGAACCAATATCAATTATTATGTTCCTTCCAACAACCAACTATACTCCTAAAATCGATTAATGAAATTTACAAACACATGTGGCAGTCCGTGGATTCGAACCCAGGATGCTCACACCGAAAATCAACACCTTATGCATCGCACCACGAAGACAGTTAAAGGTTGGTGTACACTGCCTACGATATATTATGCAACTTCGAATCCTGCATATCAATCTAAGCATGTACACACATCCCAACTGCAACTCACGTAGGCTATGCATATGTGAATGGAAAGAGCAATTAATGGGGCCTTAACCACTAGGGAAGTCCTCTCGATAAATTACCCCTGAACCAATATCAATTATTATGTTCCTTCCAACAACCAACTATACTCCTAAAATCGATTAATTAAATTTACAAACACATATGGCAGTCCGTGGATTCGAACCCAGGATGCTCACACCGAAAATCAACACCTTATGCATCGCACCACGAAGACAGTTAAAGGTTGGTGTACACTGCCTACGATATATTATGCAACTTCGAATCATGCATATCAATCTAAGCATGTACACACATCCCAACTGCAACTCATGTAGGCTATGCATATGTGAATGGAAAGAGCGATTAATGGGGTCTTAACCACTAGGGAAGTCCTCTCGATAAATTACCCCTGAACCAATATCAATTATTATGTTCCTTCCAACAACCAACTATACTCCTAAAATCGATTAATGAAATTTACAAACACATGTGGCAGTCCGTGGATTCGAACCCAGGATGCTCACACCGAAAATCAACACCTTAAGCATCGCACCACGAAGACAGTTAAAGGTTGGTGTACACTGCCTACGATATATTATGCAACTTCGAATCATGCATATCAATCTAAGCATGTACACACATCCCAACTGCAACTCACGTAGGCTATGCATATGTGAATGGAAAGAGCAATTAATGGGGCCTTAACCACTAGGGAAGTCCTCTCGATAAATTACCCCTGAACCAATATCAATTATTATGTTCCTTCCAACAACCAACTATACTCCTAAAATCGGTTAATGAAATTTACAAACACATGTGGCAGCCCGTGGATTCGAACCCAGGATGTTCACACCGAAAATCAACACCTTATGCATCGCACCACGAAGACAGTTAAAGGTTGGTGTACACTGCCTACGATATATTATGCAACTTCGAATCCTGCATATCAATCTAAGCATGTACACACATCCCAACTGCAACTCATGTAGGCTATGCATATGTGAATGGAAAGAGCAATTAATGGGGCCTTAACCACTAGGGAAGTCCTCTCGATAAATTACCCCTGAACCAATATCAATTATTATGTTCCTTCCAACAACCAACTATACTCCTAAAATCGATTAATGAAATTTACAAACACATGTGGCAGTCCGTGGATTCGAACCCAGGATGCTCACACCGAAAATCAACACCTTATGCATCGCACCACGAAGACAGTTAAAGGTTGGTGTACACTGCCTACGATATATTATGCAACTTCGAATCATGCATATCAATCTAAGCATGTACACACATCCCAACTGCAACTCACGTAGGCTATGCATATGTGAATGGAAAGAGCAATTAATGGGGCCTTAACCACTAGGGAAGTCCTCTCGATAAATTACCCCTGAACCAATATCAATTATTATGTTCCTTCCAACAACCAACTATACTCCTAAAATCGATTAATGAAATTTACAAACACATGTGGCAGTCCGTGGATTCGAACCCAGGATGCTCACACCGAAAATCAACACCTTATGCATCACACCACGAAGACAGTTAAAGGTTGGTGTACACTGCCTACGATATATTATGCAACTTCGAATCCTGCATATCAATCTAAGCATGTACACACATCCCAACTGCAATTCACGTAGGCTATGCATATGTGAATGGAAAGAGCAATTAATGGGGCCTTAACCACTAGGGAAGTCCTCTCGATAAATTACCCCTGAACCAATATAAATTATTATGTTCCTTCCAACAACCAACTATACTCCTAAAATCGATTAATGAAATTTACAAACACATGTGGCAGTCCGTGGATTCGAACCCAGGATTCTCACACCGAAAATCAACACCTTATGCATCGCACCACGAAGACAGTTAAAGGTTGGTGTACACTGCCTACGATGTATTGTGCAACTTCGAATCCTGCATATCAATCTAAGCATGTACACACATCCCAACTGCAATTCAAGAGGGCTATGCAGAGGTGTATGGAAAGAGCAATTAATGGGGCCTTAACCACTAGGGAAGTCCTCTCGATAAATTACCCCTGAACCAATATAAATTTTTATGTTCCTTCCAACAACCAACTATACTCCTAAAATCGATTAATGAAATTTACAAACACATTTGGCAGTCCGTGGATTCGAACCCAGGATTCTCACACCGAAAATCAACACCTTAGCATCGCACCACGAAGACAGTTAAAGGTTGGTGTACACTGCCTACGATATATTAGGCAACTTCGAATCCTGCATATCAATCTAAGCATGTACACACATCCCAACTGCAACTCACGTAGGCTGTGCATATGTGAATGGAAAGAGCAATTAGTGGGGCCTTAACCACTAGGGAAGTCCTCTCGATAAATTACCCCTGAACCAATATCATTTATTATGTTCCTTCCAACAACCAACTATACTCCTAAAATCGATTAATGAAATTTACAAACACATGTGGCAGTCCGTGGATTCGAACCCAGGATGCTCACACCGAAAATCAACACCTTATGCATCGCACCACGAAGACAGTTAAAGGTTGGTGTACACTGCCTACGATATATTATGCAACTTCGAATCCTGCATATCAATCTAAGCATGTACACACATCCCAACTGCAACTCACGTAGGCTATGCATATGTGAATGGAAAGAGCAATTAATGGGGCCTTAACCACTAGGGAAGTCCTCTCGATAAATTACCCCTGAACCAATATCAATTATTATGTTCCTTCCAACAACCAACTATACTCCTAAAATCGATTAATGAAATTTACAAACACATGTGGCAGTCCGTGGATTCGAACCCAGGATGCTCACACCGAAAATCAACACCTTATGCATCGCGCCACGAAGACAGTTAAAGGTTGGTGTACACTGCCTACGATATATTATGCACAACAAACATAAATGGAGTTTCTGTGTAAAATACCCAACAATTGAGACAACATTAGCACAGGCGAAAAGATTGAAGCTATGTGTAGGTTGTCTAAGTAAGGAACATGGTAAGCAGGGACAATGTACTGCTACATACTTAAGGCCCTGTCGCCACTGCAAAGGACATCACTTTGATAAGTTGTGTACTACGGCAGATAAAGTCAAAGACGTCAAACCAGAGGGTACTACAACTGTGACGCTAGGTAGCACGCAAGACACCACTATATTGCCCACAATACATATTCCCATGGGAGGTAATGATAGTAACAAAGTTTGTCAGGTACTTCTAGATCAACGGTCTCAACGTTCCTTTATAAAGAGTTCCGTCTTAGTGGGACTGAAGCACCGAATCCTAGGGGCTGAGACTCTTCGATTGCAGGGCTCCACAGGGGTTACTGACAAACAAGACTACGAGATAACGGAGATTTCATATTTCTACCGTAAAAACCGGTACTTTATGACATGTATCGTAGTAGACACCCTACCTGAATATGTATCTGTAGGAGTGAAGAAGGTGGAACACGCATTACGTAGCAAAGGGGTTAACTTGTCAGATCCCATGGGAAATCAGAGTGAGGTGCATGTTCTACTTGGTGTGGATCATTATTATGATGTAGTATACCCTGGATTTAAACAGATGTGTGGTGTAATTTTAATCCCCACTAAATTTGGATATTGCATGAGCGGAAAGGTGCATACTACGCAGTCAAAGGTCCTGGTCGACACGGTCTCTATATATAGAGTCAATGTAACCACGGCAGAGTAGTTGGGAAGGGAGGATTCCCAACCTAGTGACCCTAAAAAGACTGCCGAGTTCGACCTGGAACGACTGTGGAGATTGGATCACATAGGCATTAATCCTATGGACACTGATTATGACTCGGAAGTTGCGCTGCAAAGGTTTGACGAGTCTGTGAGCTACTGTACCTCAGACAAGCAATATAAAGTTAGTTTACCCTGGAAAAACAGTGAGATAAGCCTGCCTACCAACTATGGTTTGGCATTAGGTCGCTTGCGTGCATTACAGCGTAAACTGTCTAACGAACTGAGCACGCGCCAGGCGTATGATGATGTATTTCGGAGTTATGAAGATAGGGGCTTTAATGAGAGAGTCGATGTCAAGGAACCGATTAAGAAGGGTAGGGTTCACTATCTGGCCCATCATGGGGTAAGAAAAGACAGCGTCACCACACCAATACGGGTGGTGTATGACTGCTCTGCCCATCAAGGTCAACAACCCAGTCTAAATGACTGCCTGTTGACAGGTCCGTCCATGGTTTCGTACCTGTCCCAACATCTATTGCGGTTTAGGCTGGGGAAGTACTCATATACCAGTGACATCGAGAAAGCATTCTTGATGGTCAAGCTAAAGGAGAAAGATAGAGATGTTACCCGCTTTCTTTGGCTCAGCGACATTAGCGACTCTGGAAGTCCGGTCATCATATACCGTTGTTAAATGCCACAATAAAAAAACATCTAGCTGATACTCATGAGGACACAAGTAAACTATCTCGCGGATTATATATAGACAATTTGCAGGGTTCTAGCGATAGTCAGGATGATTTGTTATATACATACTGTCAAGCATGCAGATTGTTTGCGGATGCACATCTATTTCTCCGCGAGTGGGTAACTAATAGTGAAGATCTTCAGAGTTTGATACAGGTGGACGGTACGGCATCTCAAAACCAGGAAAAGTCCAGAAATTTGGGGATGATCTGGCAACCTAAACATGACATACTAACTTTTCAAACAAGGTCTTTTGCTCAGCAGACAGGAGCACACACAAAATGAAGTCTGTTGAGCAAAGTTGAGCAATTTTTTTATCCTTTGGGTCTAGCATTACCCGTTACCATAAGAGCTAGGATTCTAATGCAGGAAGTTTGGAGACGTAAAATAGGATGGGATGACAGTTTGTCCGAGGACCTGAATGACCAAGGGACATTGTTGTTGAATGAGTATGCCATCCTATGTACTAAACCTATACCTCATAAAGTGTCAGTGTTCGGTGACGTTACGTTACACACGTTTTGCGATGCTAGCGCCACGGCATACGGGGTAGCCATGTATGTCGTTACTTCATTTGGGGCACATTTAGTTACAGCCCGGGCCAAGGTAGCCCCGGTTAAAAAGGTAACTATCCCTAAAATGGAATTGACTGCCATGCTGCTCTTAGCACGTCTGGTGCAACATGTACGCGCAGCATACGAGAGCGAATTAAATATTGAAATTGTTCACGTTTGGTGCGATAGTCAGGTCGCACTCAACTGGATACATAGCAAGAAGTCTCTGCCAGTTTATGTGCGGAATATGGTAGATGAGATTAGAGCCCTTTTGCCAGACGTTGCTTATCATTATGTAAATACAAAAGAAAACCCTAGTGATCTCATAAGTAGGGGTATAACGGCTAGCCAGTTAGTGAAGTCCGAATTGTGGTGGCATGGTCCAAAGTGGCTGCTCCATGAAAGTGAATGGACGATTTGGCATGCTGTTGGTGAGGGACTCATTTGGTTGGACTTACAGCCCAACCAAATGAGCCACCGGGTCCAATCATAGAGTGGGCAAGATTCGGTGACTATAATAAACTAGTCAGAGTTGTAGCTTGGGTTTTTTTTTCTTTTTTTTTTCTATGTGATTGAGGGAGGCAAAAGGCATAACTGCCTATAGCGAGTGCCTCCCCCATAGTTGAAAGAGTGACAGGGCCAAAATCAAGGGACGTTCGAGCCAAAATGCCTGGACACACGGAGTTTGAAGCAATTTAAGTCATAGGAAGCGGGAAAAACTGATTCTGGGAGAGAGTTCCAGAGCTCAGCTGTTGAGTAGAAGAAAGTTTGAGAGTAACGTTTCACTCTTGGGGTGGAGAGTTGCACAGAGTAGGGGTGGAATTGAGTTGCAAGACGGGTACCACGTGCCCTATGTAAAGGAGGTGGTATGCACTGGGATAGCTCTGAGGAACACTGATTATTATAGTAGCGATAGAATAGCGAGAGAGATGCAACATTGCGGCGGAGAGAGAGAGATTGCAGAGAGTTGGTGAGTGGACGGGAGTTAATGATACGAAAGGCCTTCCTTTCAACCTTGTCTAGGAGAGCGGTGTGAGAGGAACCTCCCCACACATGTGAACAATACTCAATACAAGGGCGCACTATGCCCCTGTACAGAGAAATAAACTGTGCAGGGGAAAAGAACCCCCTAAGGCGGTTGAGCACACCCAGCTTCTGGGATATGCATCCAATATCAAGCTTAATGTAACGGGCCAACTCTGCAACAGGGGTCACAACATTGATGCTCGTGAATTTAAAGCAGCTGAAGTAACTTTGATCAAATTGGGTTCAAGTAGAAACCTTTTCCAATGAATTAGAATCCTTGCAAAGCTCGAATAAGACATTAATGCCTAATATAGTGCGTCAACTAAGGTTGCACCTAGACAATGGCCTCATCAGGTGTGAGGGTCGCCTGAAGTGGTCGGGTGTAACAGACTGCACAAACCGCCCTATACTTATGCCAACAAGACATCACGTTACTGATCTATTGATCATACGTGCACATAAGGAAGTAAAACACTACGGGGTATGTCATATTATATCAAATTTACGTCTCACATGGTGGATACCCAGAGTTCGACAAGTAGCTCGACGCGTTGTAAGAAAGTGTGTAATATGCCAGAGAGTAAAAGGTAAACCATATGCAACTGCACCAGCTCCATCTCTACCTGAATGCCGTGTAAAGCACGTAGAACCTTTCCAAGCTGTGGGATTAGATTACACAGGGGCATTGAAGACGAGAGAGCATGAGAAGGTTTATATATTATTGTTGACCTGTGCAACGTCTCGAGCGGTACACCTAGAACTATGTGATAATATGTCTAGCGAAGAATTTATGCTGGCGTTTAGACGGTTTTGTGCCCGTCGTTCATTCCCTCAACTCATTCTTAGCGACAATGCTCACACTTATGTCCAGGCATCAAAATATCTAAAGGATATGAGTAGTGATCCTACTATCATCATTTTTTTGGGAGAGAAGAAGTGCGAGTGGAGGTTCATTCCAGTTAAGGCACCTTGGTTTGGTGGAATGTGGGAACGGTGCGTCGGCATAGTAAAGTCAGGACTCAGAGCGGTAGTAGGACGTGCTCTATTAACCCTTAATTAGCGGCGAGCAACATAAGTCGAGTTAAAAAAAGCTGGACTATGTGGCGGCGCTCGACATAGGTCGAGTGGCAATTTCAGCACGTAATGTGGCTGAGAGAGAGAGACAAGTGGTGGCAGGAGACTAGCGAGCGTATGACTGCTCCAGACCACCGCGGCGAACCTACTGACACAAATCTCAGCTCCCTCCTCCCTCTCTCACTCGCTACATACTCAATTATGTACCGAAAGTACCGAATTACCTGCTTTTTGCACTCGCGTTGCACGGTTATTGCAAGAAAACTATCCATCATACAAGGATCGTTATGGTGTCATTCGAAAGCTCTGTTTATGCCCTTTCAGGGATAGGTACTTGTTTTACGTTCTGGGTCTTATTTAGGCATGAAAATGATCACGTAAACAGCCCTATTTTGGCTAAAAACACCCCGCTGTGCGGTACATATAAATAAACCGCATAGGCCGCTCGTAAGGTGTTAAGGAAGAGTGAGTTGACGACAGTCCTCACAGAGATAGAGGCAGTCGTGAACGATCGTCCGCTTACATATGTGTACACCGACCTGCAAGAACCACTACCATTAATGCCAGCTCACTTGCTATATGGAAAACCATTGACTGCGTCTCCATCTGATTTCCAATCCATAGTAGAGTTAGAGGATTCCTCGTTGTACTCTGAGGTAGCGGTGTCTAAGAGATACCAGTATATATCAAGGATAATCGAGGATTTTAGGAAACGGTGGATTAGTGAATATCTGCTAGCATTGAGGGAAAGGAGTGTTACTCCCTCAGGTAGACCAACAGCACCTACAGTTGGTGAAGTTGTTTTATTTAAAGAAGATAGTCCTCGTTTATACTGGAAATTGGGCGGCGTGTTGGAGGTATACAAGGGGGCAGACTCTGTAGAGCGGGTGGCGCTATTGAAGACAGCCACTGTAACAACTGTTCGTCCGATCGCACGTTTGTACGCTTTGGAGCTCAATTCCGCATTGCAATCTGATGCTCCACCTGTTATTGCTGGGTGTGAGGATTCACAAAGTAACGACTCGCCTCTTACTGATGGTGATCATTCTCGGACCGGGACGCGTCCCAGACGCGCTGCTGCTGGCGCAGTCGACATGTGGCGTCAGAAGATAGCCTCTGGGCAACTTTAAGTTTAAGGTGGGGTTCAGGTATTTTTTTGTGGGGGGAGTGTATCGTAAATACCATTGGCTATGACTCTTTTGTGATCCCGTATGTCTCTGTGATGTCACGGTCGCTCCTGCAGCACGACGTAGGACGAGTAGATCGTATATTATAAGATTGTAAATAAGTTAAGTTATAAAATGCCTAATATGCTATTAAGCAATATTGCCATGGTCTTATGTAGTATATATGAATTTATCGTATATATTAATATAATTTATCGTATAGAGCAACCTAGATGCGGTACGATAATTTGGGCTCCTGGCGTTTGCCAAGGCAGCACGGTGTGCCTCTGAGGAAGAGAGAGCAGAGCCTTCACGAACACCGACCAGTTAACATCTATTTTCCGCCCTCAGTTGATCGCGCTATTGTGCCTCTAATCACAATACACTGGCAGCAATACAAACAGCTACACCATCACGACGCTCTCATCGACGCCATGACTGACTGACAGATAAGCATAATATTCATGTCCATTCCCATGTAATCATTTATTCTTTCTTTCACTTGACTCGAGTCTCGGGACCGAAGTCTCGTTCCCCATTGTCCACCATATTGGGTAAACGTTCTTCCTTGCCTCATTGCCACGTGGAACTATTGGCGAGTTAATTCCTGGCTTATATTAACCCTTATAACCTTACCCTATATATAAATTTATTAAGTGAGACCTTTTGATATAAATTAGCTTGTTTCAGATTGAATTCAATATAGATATGGAGTAGTTTTAATTTAGATTGATTTTATTTTATTCATTATAGCTTAGTAATATTTAACTTCCATTGATAGTTTACCACAGGTATAGTGTCAACATTTTCATTTACTCTGTGATCCACCGGGTATTGGATATAGGGACCTGTTTGCACTGTTTCTGGGTGCCGCCACACACTGCGACCCTGTTCAACTCTAGCTTGTGAATCGGGGAGAAACTGTGAACATTGGACAAACTGGGAACCTGTGTCATAGCCTTGTGGCTCACTCGCCGTGTACCCCCTATGCTGTTTAGCCAGAACTCTTGAAGGTACCACACGAGCACGACTAAGTGTTGTATTTAAGTTTGGAATAGCAAAACTTACATCTTTAGGTTCTGAGTTTCTGTCACTAGACCCGTCCCTGGGAATTGACTCAACTCCCTCCGTCCCTACCTCGGAACTGCCAGATTGGACGTTAGACATGGTAGAGGTAGGGATGGAGGGCGATGACCGCGACCCCGGCGATTGCCGGTGCCGCGAGCTCGTCGCCTCCATACGGGATTGTTTAATACCCTTCCCATCTGAATGCTTGCTACTTGATGTAGCCGCCTCAGTTTTCCGTATCTTCAAAGATCTTGAAGCCTCCACAGATGACTTTGATGACTGCTTCAGAGGCAATCTCGACCGGGACCGTGATCGGTCCTCTTGTGGCGATGTTGACCGTGCTCTCTTATGGCGGCCGGGGGGTGGAGGGGGGTTGACTTAAGGGGTTATCACACTTGCCAATATTTCCGTGGTCTCCACGATTTCCGTGGTTTCTGGTCTATTTTCCGTGGTCTTGCCGACAATCCGCGCTTCCCGAGTAACTTGGGAGATCTTCCTCTATCCACGGAAATGTTCGCGTGTGAATTAGTAGGCTATGTCATGGAAATACATTTCTTATGTATAAATTTATAGTAATATATATATATTCCATATATATTAAACTAGATAAGTTTTATTATATCTAATGATAATGTGATAGGTGATATTCGAACCTTAAGAGCTATAAAATATCCCATGGAACATATAAAATCGTACATATAAACAAGCAAGGGAAGAAAGACCGTCACTGCCTACCGTATTATAAATGTGGTAATGCGTAAATCATGGTCTGTGATTGGCTAAGAGGCGTGAGCCCGAGTCCAGTCAGTCTTCTCTCTCGCGTACTGCTTGAGTTTATAATTTCTTCATCTCGCTTGTGTTTACTTTATGATATATACGTTATTATTGTGTTTCCTGTGATTTTTAATAGTTCTTTAGATCCGGATAACACTGTAGTTTATTAAGTAATCGTTAACATTACTTAAAAATATCTAGTTTAATGAATAAATAAGGAACAATACATATAACAAATAAATGATCAGGGTACTGATAAAATAGCCAATCATGAACGTGCTGCTGCTTCCACTAACTTGCACTTTTACCAACAGACATGGATTCATGTCGCTTGTTTTAGGCAATAGCGAGCAATATAGCCATACTTTCCATGTTTTTTATATATGCTCAGCTTTATCATTGAGATTGAGATGCATTAATAGCATGACGGGAAGCTAAAACGGCCGAAATAAGACCAATTAATTTCGAAGTGAGAACGAAAGAGAGTACGTATTTTCGTGGATTATCTAGGTGCATGTGTGATAGGGAAACCACGGTATTGTCGTCTAAACTATGAACGACGATCCTGAAACCACGAAAAAATAGCCAAGTGTGATAACCCCTTTAGTTGAGGAGGAGTCACTGCTGTCACTACTGCTCACTGTTTCTTTAGATATAATTTTAGGCTTAGATTTAGGCTTAGAGCCGGACCGAGAAGGGGGAGTTTTATTAACTTGAGCTTAATAATTAATAGGTCCCAAAGTGCTTCATCATCAGAGTGAAGTGCTTTGCCTCGGTAAATGAGTTCGACACTCTAGTAAACAAAGCAGAGATAACCCTAAAAAAAGCAAGGTTCAATATTCTTAAAAACGAGCTTAAAATGAACGACAATAAAACGCAATGCATCTTCATAGGCAGTCGCCAATTACTCTCTAATATACCAAGCGACACTGAAATAAAACTACACCACACCAAAATCAAGCCCACCACATATGTAAAAAAAACTCGGTGTATACATAGACAAATATATGGCGTTCGACAAACATGTTAGTGAATTAGCAAAAAAACAATAGGCACCCTTAGGTATTTAAATAGGATCAAGGACTTTTTTGACAAAGGAACCTGGAAGATTATAGTACAATCTCTCGTGCTAAGTATTTTAAACTATTGTAATATAATATGGGGGAATACGAGCGCTACCCTACTAACAAGCATTCAAAAACTGCAGAATTTTGCAGCCAAAATTATAGACGGAAAGGAAAAAAAGTACGACCACGTCACCCATATTATATATTTTTTTAAATGGTTAACCATTAAAGAAAAAAATACCCATGACACAGGAGTAGCTATCTATAAATATCTAAACAATTTATACCCAGACTACCTATTAAACCTGTCAACTGTAAATAACGTAACCTCCAGTATTACAAGGCAACGAAATAACCTTTTTGTCCCGAAAGTTTATACAGAAATAGGCACTAGATCTATCTCAGTAAAAGGCCCCAAAATTTGGAATGAACTCTCACCTTATGTCAAAGAAGCTAACTCCTTACATACCTTTAAATTAAGACTACATAATATACTTTCTAACAGCAATTGAACAAGATACTACTCTTTCTATTGTTGCTGTCATAATTAGTATTATTATCACTGCTATGTATTTTTATTATAATTATTATTATGATTATTAATATTATTATTATTTTCTATTATTAATAATATTAATAGTATTCCTACTGTCATTACTATTATTTCTCGCCGAACCCTTCTCCCTCTTAATCGCCCCCCCCCCTCCCCCCCCCCCCCTCTCCATCTCTCACTCCTATAAGGTACAGCTGCCTCAGATTATCTTTAAATCCGGATGAGGCTATGATTCCAGGACTCTTAACCCATAACTGGCAGCACCCGGCTATAATCAAGTGAAATAAATGTGGCCTATGTGGCGGGTCACGGCTATTGTCGAGTGCAATTTTGAGCCACGTAATGTGCTCTGAGAGAGAGCAGAGCAGTGGGACGAGCGTAGTTACCTCATGACCGCTCCCCACTACCGCCGTGGGTCTACTGAAATGTATTCCACCTCTCTCCACCCTCTCTCACTCGCTACACAGGGAATTATGTAAGGAAATTACCTTATTTTAGGGTTTTGCACTCGTGTTGCACGATCGTTGCAAGAAAACCAGTGGTCGTAGAAGGATGGTTCGGGTGTCATTTGAAAGCTCTGTTTACGCCCTTTCAGGTATATATACTTGTTTTATGCTCTGGTTCTTGTTTATGCATGAAAAAGAGCACGGAAACAACCCTATTTAGGGTAAAAACAAAAATGCTGGGCGGTACATAGAAATTACCGCCTAGGCCGCTCGTAGGGTGTTAAAGAAAGTCGATGAAGGGTTATAAATAGGACCCACATGGGCCAATCTATATTAACTAATAATGTATTATCCAAACTTCATGCTAATGTTCTTATGTTAATAATCCTTTACTATGTAATGTATATATTTTGTCTTGTTTGTACATATTATGTAAGCTGAATAACACTAGCTGTGGAAATAAATATTGTTATTATTATTATTATTAATATTATGAGCTACGTCTTTTGTGTAAGAATTAAAAGTGTTTTTAATCTCTTGCAAGGCTACGAGACATGATTGATCTCGATTAAACAATCCATTCCTCATGTCTGTGCACACGCTGCATTTCTTGGAAACCCAGACTCCCCTGGACCTGTCCAGGCACTTCACACATTTCACACATAATATATGAGAAAAGACTGGAATGAGAGAGCAAGTAGGAGTGGAGCACAGTGTGACTAAAGGCATGATGGTGACCTAACGACCCCCCCCCCCCCGCCGGGATTGTCCCCCTCCCTTGTGTCTTGTGCCACAGCTGAGGTGTTGTGATCTGGAAAGAACATTTCCAGGAATCAATGTTCATAAGGATAAACCGAGACATTCACACACCGTTACACTCCAAATGCGCCGGAAAACTAGATGTAGCCTCACTGCCACTCTAATTTTCCGTCGTACTTGTCTTCAAGAAAGACCCCGAAGATCCTTTCTATTAAGAATTGCTTATCTATGACCAAGTGTCACCGACCCATAATTTTAGATGAATCCTTTCGGATATTTATTAACTAACGGATCGTCTACAAGAACCTGAGTGATAGTTAATTACCACACTGGACTTTTCCGCCGGGCGGATTCAAAGCCATATCATGCCGCGTGAGGCTATCTGTATAGGCGAGTTCTTTCGGCCGGGCCGAACCACTGCCTATGGCGGATTTAAGGAAGATAAGTTTACTCTAGGCTACCTAAGACTGAAAAGGTCCGCTCATATAAATTGTAAATTAATAATAATAATACTGGGAGTATAACTCACTATTAAATCACCATAAAATAGTGCAGTTAGGCAAAGTGGAAATGCTGATGGAGGTGCTGATGGATGGTAGGCAAATGGCTACTATTTGAACACCATTGGATGTTTACCTCAAGGTGACCACATGGGTGCACCTGAACAAATAAAGAAAATATAAGGTTGAAGAAAGTTAACCCGTACAGCCCCAGCGACGCGTCTGACGCGTCGGCGATGTATGTAACGCACAGCCCCAGCGACGCGTCTGACGAGTCACCCTAATTGCTCCGACCGTAACCTCAGGTGTAGCAACTCGAGAAAGCTCAGATTTGTATGGGAACTGTGTACGTATCCCACGCAACCGTGCCGATAGTTGAAAGCTCTCAAAGTCCACGTGCGTTACCTGGTTTTTGGGGTTAATTGCCTTCAATTTTTTACTCTTGTAAAATACGTTTTCGGGGGCTCTGTAGGACCATTCTTTAAGCTTTTTGAGCGGTTTTTCGTGGTTTTTCCTTCATTCCTAACCCATTCGCTATTGTTTCTGGAATAAAACCATTTTTTGAAAACCGGCTGGGTTCTGGTGAACAAACAATACAAAACTAGCCGGGGCTCCACGGGTTAAATCATGATAATAAGGCTTAGCTGTCGGTCGGTCTGTCTGTTGGATGAAGTTTAGTTTAAGTTAATGATGAGAGCTGGATGAAACCGGAACCAGGGTCGCGGCGAACTAAGGAGTGGAGATGTTGTCTCGTTGGTAGACTAAGGAGCTCTGGCGCGGTGCGCCACAATCCGAGACGTCATCGTCATACGCTACGAATCTAGCGGCTACTGCTAAGTTTGTAGCGGATATCTAGCGGTAAATATCGCACCGCTTTTAATATTATGGCATGGTTTATTTGATAAATCATATATGCATTCCTAAAGACACTTAAATACACTACTTTCGTATAATAGGCCTTATTTAACTTATTAAGCTTACATACTGTACATACTGTATATAGGGTATGATACATAGAAAACGTATGTTATACCACTGACTATTGTGAATACACGATAGACTCCCCTCCCCCCCCCCCCCAACACAATACCTGAACCCCACCTTATATCTAGAGTTGCCCAGAAGCAATCTTGTATCGCCACATATCAACGGCACCACGAGCTGCGCGTCCGGGTCTAGTCCCGATCCGAGGCGGATCCCCAACGGATTGTGGTGGATCCGTCCAGCCAACCAACCAGAGCTAGCCTGAGGTTAGCCAACTAGCGTACAGCCAGCACACAATAAACCCTCTCTTGATCTTGTATCGTCTATATATTCTTGACTTATCACCTAACTGACCTGCTACCATGGCTCGAACTTTCATAACTGGTCAAAAATATCGCAATCCAGCCACTATGCCAAACCTTAACATCTCAGGAACAGTTAAGTGGTATAATGTCAAACGTGGCTACGGATTCATAACAAGAGCTGACAACAATATAGATATATTTGCACACCATAAGTCTATATCAAAATACAACCCCAAGTATTTTCCATCACTAGGGGAAGGCGAGACAGTGATCTTCAGTGTTAAACCTGGAAGGAAAGGACCAGAAGCCCATCAAATTACTGGTCCTGGAGGGGTTTCAGTGAAAGGATCACATCTTGCTCGACAAAAACGCTGGGAGAAAACACACAAGACCTAAAACCACAAGGAAACTGACACTATGGCCAAAATATACGCTTGTGTTCAAGCTGCCACAGCTATTGCCGGCCATAACAAAGTTCACCTCTGTCAGATCATTCCCAAACTACTCCAGCACAATGGCTTGCCATCAATCTCCATCCCTCCAGAAGTCTTGGAATCTAGAAGAACGTGGCAGAAACCAAGAAGGAGACGAGAACACCAACCCAACATCATTGAAGAAGACAACTACTCCATCAACTTAGAAGATGATGAAGAGGAGGACAACGCCGAAGAAGACAATGATGACTCCTCCATCATCCTCGAAGATCTCGATGAGGAAGATAATGCAGAACAAGATGATGAAGAATATGAAGAAGAAGTGGAAGAAGAAGAACGTTCACACCAAACTCCTGAGAATACTCCTTCCCTCCTTCCTTCCCCCCCTCCTTCAGTTCTAACACCACAAGTTGTGAAGAAGAAACCTGCCATTGATACAACAACCATCAAACCAACAACCAGGAAACAACCAAACACATACAGCGAATATGCAGAATTTCTTGCAGATCTCCAAAAATTACCACTTGCTATGATGAAGAAAAAATATCCTGAATCAGACATAGAACGAACATCAACACCTACAGGGATAGATACTTATACTTCACTAATGGAACAGCAAAGGCAAATGGAGACAAATGGATATGTGATGACAACATGTGGATTGAAGCTAATCCTTTAGGAGTAATTATCTTACAAATTAGTTATACATCCCTCAGAATTTACCTTACAAATTAGTAATAATAAATAAATAAATAAACATCCCTTTAACAACAGCAAGGTGGACGGCCCACTAACTTTTCTCTTCCACTGTATTTCATCTTTCCTACTTTCTCTTCCCCCCACCCACTCTGTGGTGCCTCTTTTCATCCCCCTACCTTTAAAAAAAAAAAAAAAAAAAAAAAAAAAAAAAAAAATCTAACTTCACTTCTCCTTGATAATGATGGCTGCGCCCATCGAAACGTCGGAACCCTTTGCAAACCTCCTTTACCAACTTCCTGTAAATACTAGAAAAACTATACGAGAGTATCAATAAAAAACTCAATAATGCAAACTGTGCCTATTATTTTAATCTCACCTGCCTGAAAATTAAAAAAAAAAAAAAAAAAAAAAAAAAAAAAAAAATATATATATATATATACAGTATATCTATCTATCTATCTATCTATCTATCTATCTATCTATCTATATATATATATATATATATATATATATATATATATATATACCCGGTATATATATAATATTTCCCTGAACCTTCTTCTTGGTCGTCGTACCCTTCCCTTCTGAACCACTTCCGCGCTCTCATCCCTTCCATCACCTCGCCAATTTAACCTCTCTGCCTCCTCCTAAATCCTCGGGCTTCCTCTCACTTTACTCTCAGGTGGCCTGGCTCGCATTTTTTATCTTTCTCTCCCTCTCTCTTTGGCTTGTATCCATTCGGCTCATTCAGCCTACTGTTTTAAGACGTTTACCCCCATCCAGGTGTCAATATTTTCCTGGCAAGCGGTAGCAAGCCAGCATATATATATTTTTGTTTTGACAGCAAGCTAAATTTGTACATTTATCGATAGAAAAATGTCTCTGGCGTAGCCGGATTTCTCCATACAATGCTGGCTCGCTATCGCTCGCCAGGAAGAAACCGACACCTGGATGGGGATAAATGTCTTAAAACAGTTGGCTGAATATGGGGCCGAATGGATAAAAGCCATAGAAAGAGAGAAAAGTGAGAAAGAGAAAGAAAAAAAACGGTGACCCCCCTTAACTTATTACTCATAATTCTATCTCCTCTCCAACATTCATCCTTCATTTAGCTTTTCTCCGCTTGTCTTTCTCCTTGGTTTTATTCCCAGTTCCGTTATTCATCAGGGCTTTCCTTCTTCCTATGTTCAACTCATCCTTCAGTTGTCCTTACTTTCTCTTCTTCCTCGTGTTACAGTCTTTTTGTTATTATATATTCTAAATTCCTCCAGTTACTTTCATCCTTTTCCTTCTTCCTGTTCCCCATCTTACGTATCCTAGGTTCGAATCCTGGGAGAATCGCATGCTTTCATTAATTTCTTTCTTCAGTGTATCCCACTTGCTCTCTTTCGTTTTAGTTTTCTTGTTGTTCTGTCCTACTCATCGTTCGTCCTTTTAACGCCTCTCACTTCTATCCCATTACCAATTCAATTATTCGTTCTGATCTTTTTTGTCTTCGATTTCTCCTTTGTTTATTTCCTTGTTTCTCCCTCTCCTATATTCGTATTTAGTCATACTTTGCGTCTACCCGTCCTCCTATTCCTTCTCTACTTCTTATATTTCCTCCGTTCTATTCTTCCTCTATATCCTGTGTTCTATCCTCTACTTTATCTTCGGTTGTCTTTCCTTTCGCGTTGTCATCTTATGCCTGTGTTTCGTTTCTCTTTGTTTTGTTTATTTTTTCACATCTTCTTTCCTCTACCCCAGTTTTCTCTCTTTGTATTCCTCTGTTTCTTCCTTCTGATATACTTATTGTATACTCCTTCTATATATTATTTTATGTTCTACTTCTTTATTTCTACATTGTACCTCTTACTTAACGGGAGATGGGTCGGTTTTTCTATTCCCTATTCTCTCTCATGCTTATAGCCCCATTAGTTTTCAGAATGTATGATATTTGCTCCAGTAGTTTGTCGATCGTATGGCCTTTCGTCCCATTCATTTATCATTATTATGACCTTTCGTGCTTTTTAGGTGTCGATTTCTTTCCTGGCGAATGATAATGAGCCTGTAATTTTGGGACGTTTTTCTACCGATTTGTTTTCAAATGTATGTTGAAAAGGGATCCGGGAGGTTATTTTTATTAAGTTTGATAGAGGCCTAGGGAGGAAACTAGAAAAGTAATATATACATGAAAATATCGACCAAATAGTGAACCATCCCCCGTTAACTTGTTCCTAATTCATATCCCCCTCTCGCCAATCCCTTCTTCTCTTCTTCTTCTTCTTCCTATAGTGTTCTTTTCCATCTGATGGTAAACTGTATCACGCAGCATATGCTTTCTCGATTCTTAACCCCTTCTGTACCGGCTACGTCTTGTTAACCTGGGAATTGCGGGAAGACTCATAAGAGTCAGAACAAAAAAATCAACTTTTGACATCGAAAAAAAAAAAAAAAAAAAAAAAAAAAAAATATATATATATATTTTTGTTTGGCCCCTGGGCCATGCAAAATCTCAGTCCTCTACCTCCCCTCCTTCCCCACTTTCCTCCTCTCCTTCAGTTATCACCTATTTTCCCTGTTATTCCCTTATTCTGAGGTATATTTTCGTGCTAACATTAGAAAGCCGGTTGCAGGGTGTGGTCATCACTGAGAGCAAGCGAATGCAAGAGAGAGAGAGAGAGTATCGATCGACTGTGTCTCAGTGGCCTTTGGGGAAATTGGCGGGAAAGCAGCTTGCCTCACTCATACATTATACAACTCGCGGGCTATATCTCCGATTTTGACCATCCAAATGCTGTTTTCACTCGTTTTATTGTTGTTTCAGGTTAATACCTTTATAATCAACCCATAATAGGCGCATATGGATAAGTATTAATGCTATTAATGGTACAATGAATATTTTAGTGACGGAAACACCTCAAATACATGCGCACAGGGAGAGGTGTCTAATTACCCCCATGCGCACTTGTTAGGTTAATTATATTCTAGCTATAATTAGACGATTTCGTGCAGTTTAAGAATGATAAGTGGTATAAAAAGGGTTAAGTGAGATAGTTCGAAGCATGTTAATTAATTGTTGAAGGCCTTTTTTAAATTGAATTGTATCGTCTAATAGTAGCCAGAATAAAGTACAAAAGACGTCACCGGTACAGAAGGGGTTAATTAAATATTTAATACTGCTATATCTCTGCGTCAGGGTATTGCCAAGGATTCATAATTAATACCCTATATCGCTATACAATCTTGGTAATAGCTGACTAATCTAGATGGCGAGATAACTATATTACTCTCACCCTGAATCCAGCTTTCCCTCATCCTATGACTCATATTGCTTCAAACTCCGTGTGTCCAGGCATTTTGGCTCTAACATTCATTGAGTTTGGCTCTGTCACTCTTTCAACTCTGGGGGAGGCACTCGTCACAGGCAGTTGAGCCTTTTGTCTCCCTCATTCACATAGGAAAACAACAAACATCGGCTGGAAAATAAACAGATAGACAATAGTTAGTTAGTTAGGGGAGGCAGTTGGTTTTTCGAGTCCTCCTCCCTCATGTTTAGCCCTATTAGTTATGAGATTTCAAGACATTTGCCCCATTGGCTTGGCGATTTTCAGACATTTTGCTCCATTTCTTTGTCAATATTAAGACCCTTCGTGCCATTTAGGTGTCGATTTTTTCCTGGCGAGCTATAGCGAGCCTGTATATGAAGAGAAATCGGCCTTCGGTCGGGACATTTTTCTACCGAAGAATTTATATCGAATGGGGGGTCTTGTGGGTGTTTTTGTAAGTTTGATAGAGGTTTAGAGAGCAAACTAAACCCCCCTCCTTAAACCACTTACCACTTCCTTTCTTTCCTATGTTACCCAATCATCTTGCTCCATTAATAATAACTCTCGTCCTCTGATATCTTCTCCCCTACATTCATGTCTATGTTTTCTTTTATGTCATCTCCTTCCGTGAATATTCCCTCCTTTCTCTCACCCTAATGTGTACAGCTACTGACAAATGTTCGAGAGCTCTTACGATTTTCTGTATGCAAGTATATCCATTTCGAATGATGCTTAGATAAAATCCGATATATATAAATAAACATATGATAAATATTTATTGATATATAGCTTATTTGATCTGAACATCAATGTGAATGGATATATTTGTATAAAGAATATCGCAAGAAACCACGATCATTTGTCAGTAGCTGTACAGTCGCGCTAATAAGTGATCTCGGCACCATGTATGTTTTATCAATAATGGGTATCAAAAATGTTTACACATAATTTCTTCTTTTTCAATGAGATATACCAACATGTTCCTACACTTACCCAGCCTATTCAACATCTGACAGACGTTAATACAGCACAGAGCAAGCCAAACATAATGACAGCTGGGACATGACTTATTAGCGCGACTGTACATCCGTCGCTTCATCTCTTTGTGTTTTTCCCCTACTGCACCGCCGACGTCTTTTTAAAGTTTATTCTAGCTATATTTAGACGACTTTGTGAAGCTTAAGGAAGATATGTGGTAGTGAAAATGGGTTCAGTGAGATATTTCGAAGCATGTTACTTGCTGGAGGCCCGTTTTAAGCTGAACAAAATCATCTAATAGTAGCCAGAGCAAATTTACAAGGACGGCACTGGTACTGAAAGATTCAATTCTATGTTTGCACTATTTCCATATTTTAATTCCTGTAGCATTATTATCCTCGTTTCCCATCGTTTGTTATGCACATCAATTTGTTCCAATCTGTATCATCCATGTTATTTAATGTAAACTAATTTTCCCATTTCACCTTCCTCTTTTCTGTCTCCTTCTCTCTATGAGTACCAGCGACGTGTTATATTTTATTCTAGCTATATTTAGACGATATAATGCAGCTTGGGAAGGATCTGTGGTACTTAAAAGGGTTCGTTGAGATAGTTTGAAGACTTATTATTGCTAGAGGTCTTTCCTAATGTGGATGGATGGGTTAAGGAGACAGAGGATATTTTTAGGGGTCCATTCATTAATATATTCATTTATTATTTAGTTTCCTCGCTAGACTTCCATCAAGGTTATAACAAGACACTCCCTAGACCCCTCTTAAGATAAATGTGTACATTTTTCGATAGCAAGAATGTATGGGTGAAAAATGATACACTGTGTCATAGTATCCCCTGTATTGATGCCTATAGTCTATTCGCTGTAAGTAGGCGAGAAATCATGACCTCTAACCTCTGTAACTCAAAAACGACTAGAGTAATCAAGCTAATATATCTACCATTTGGGAAGAGTCAGCCAAGGAATAGACGTTGAAATTTACAGCCGATTAGCTCCATCCCTTTTTTGAGTTACAAAGGATAAAGTTCATAATTTCTCGCCTACTTACAGCGAATATACTATAGACACATGGTATTACGTTTTCTGTCTTGGCGCGGCTCTTTTTTAACTTGCTCATGTAGTAATGTACACCCTATGTGGTGGATTGTGTTCTTTTACTTATATATTATTGTTTTACTTAAGCGTTGTTTCCACATAGCGATTTTGATTAGTTGTTTGTTCTTTTTACTGTGTTCGTATACGTTTTGGTTTGTTTATTTTGCAAGTTTTACATTATAATTATGGTGTATGTTGGACAGGTCATTATGGTGTATGTTGGACAGGTCATTATGGTGTATGTTGGACTGGTCATTATGGTGTATGTTGGACTGGTCATTGAAATAGCGCAAAACAATGATCACTTTATTATAATTGAATTAACAAATGAGGACCGACTTAATGCCAAACATAAGAATGACAACACACTTATTAGCCTGATGAAGGTTTGAGTTGATATCTCATGATTAAAGGGAGTCATCTTTCTCTCCTTGTCTCTCTTTCCCTGGCTTGTATCCATTCGGCCCTATTCAGCCAACTGTTTTAAGACGTTTATCCCCATCCAAGTGTCAATTTCTTCCTGGCGAGCGATAGCGAGCCAGCATTGAATGGAGAAATCCGGCTTTGCCGGAGAAATTTTTCTTTCGAAAAATGTACAAATTTAGCTTGCTGTCAAAACAAAATTATATATATGCTGGCTCGCTACCAATCGCCAGGAAAATATTGCACCTGGATGGGGGTAAGCGTCTTAAAACAGTAGGCTGAATGGGGCCGAATGGATAAAAGCCAAAGAGAGAGGGAGAGAAAGAGAAAAAAAGCGAGGTGGGCTCCCTTAAAGCGCTTCCTAACATTGGAATTGATGACATGAAAGCAAAGAGGGAAACAAGCTTTTAGCATCTGAAACTGCAACACTTGTAACCCTGTATAGTTTATTTTAACTCAAAACGGATGAAAGCAATCGGGCTGATGTTTCTATCAATTGGGAAGAGTCCACCAGGGAATAGGTGTGGATGTTTGCAGCCAGTTTGCTCTAGGCCGGGTCGGGATCAAGATTGTTGTCAAGTTCGTTGGCGCTACCTATAGTACACAAATTTTCCTTGTGTTAACCCACTGAACCCCAGCTAATTATAAATATATGTACATCGAGGGACCGGCCGATTTGGCCAAATGTATTTTTTTTCTAAAATGGCAGAGAAAGGTAAGAAATTAAGAATAAGAAAAAAAACTCACCTCGGTCGTTTGGGGGTCGTATGGGTGGGGTGGGGGGGGAGGAGCCTCATACATCAGCTGAGGCCGGGCGGCCTTCAAACTTCCTGCCCGTCCAGCCACAGTTGAGCGCGGCAGCCTGGCAGATGTACGATGCGTCCAGTTTTTGAGTGACGGTTATTTACTCCACCCGAGTATCATGTGTGCCTTCATAGTTCATATAGTTCCAACATGTATCACATAATGTCACCATAAGTGAAGTAATAGTGCGATAAGTGCTTAGATATAAGTTTGATAAGTGCTCACGAGTGGCAAGACCGGTGAGCGTCCCCGTTGCCATGGAGACTGGCAGCCATCATGGTCTCGGACAATAACAGAACGCACGCACGTACACACACCCAGCTGACTGACACACGCCCCCAACACTTTCCCTTTTATTGCCTTTCTCTCTTACTCCCCCGCTTTATTCAATTTTCATGTCACTTCCCCTCTTTATTCAGTTTATTACTTTATCATATGTTTTATAGTTATAAAATATGAGTTTCACACATTGTTTTACGCACGTTTGACTTAGAAATAGTATATATTTACACTTATTGGTGTCAGTCACTGTTTTACGTATATTTGAGTGTCAATATCACTTACATATTGTGTTCGGCACTTTGTATATATTCATTATTTACATTAGGTTTATATACACACACTTCATAGCGTCTTTTATCGCAGTCTTTGAGTACACTCGTTTAGAAATGCTCAAGGGTATGATACTCCCTGAAGCAGTCCGGGAGACACACTCCAACATCACATTCTCTGCACATCCACCTGCTATCTGATCTCTCAGGCTCCCTCTGTGTCGTGTTGCGGCATACATGACACCTTCTTCGGGGATTGTCTTTGTGTTCTGTGGGCGGCACATATTCAGGGAAGTGGCGTTGTGTCAGCCTGGCAATCCCTTCTGCTGCTGGCCGTCGATGGGCGGGGTTTTGCAGGAAGTGGGGGGCAGTCATGTATTCCCTCAACATCTCCCTGGACAACTCTATGCAGAAGTTCTCCATCGTTTCCTGCTTGCCGGTGATTGTTGCGTAGAGGATGTGGCTGTTATACAGGGTGAGATCGAGGAGGTGGAAGAATAACTTCTTATACCACCTCATCGTCTTCCTCGCATACTCACATGACGAGATGACAGCATCTGATTTGTCCACCAGCCGCATGTTGATGTTATAATCACAGATGGCCAAAGGTTTCTTGATAATTTCACCAGTTGCTCTGTCACGGCGTCTGCTGTCTTGGAAGATGGGACGGTGGACTGCTGTGAGGAGGTTCACATCCCGGTTATCCATCAGGACAACATGAGGACATTGTTAGCCTGCTTGTGGATGATGGAGCCCTTTTCCCGCCTGGGTGGTAGTTCGGGCATGAAGATCCGATTCCTCCTGACGGTGCCACAGACTCCTGTAGTGCGGCTACTTGGCAAGGGAGGGGCTGGTGTACCAGTTGTCCAGGTACAGTATGTGGCCCCTGTCCAAGTAGCCCTGCAGCATGGTAATGACGACGGCCCCAGAAATTCTGTATGTCCTCGTTTCCACCAATTCTGTCTTCTTGCCCACATACAGAATTAGGCCCTGGATGTAACCGGTTTGACAGTCACACATCACGAAGGTCTTCAGGCCATATCGATGTCGTTTGCTGGGCATGTACTGCCGGATGCCAATATTCTCCCTCCACAGCAGCAAACTCTCATCAATAATGAACTTCTGATGGGGTTTGAAGGCGGCAGCAAGCTTCACCTTCAGGTACTCGAAGATGGGTCTTATCCTCTCCATGGGGTCCTTCATAGCTCTTGGTTGATCCTGATTTCTGGTGTTGGCTGCCAGGCTGTCAATGAAATGTAGGTTCCCCATTATGGCTGTGAACCTATTTCTGCTCATTATTTGGCCAAAAATAGTGGTTCGGACGAGGGGATCCCAGGACCAGTGCTTTTTTATGGAGGATTTCCTTGTGACCCCCATCAGGATGACAATGGCCAAGAATGTGTAAAACTCTGGGACATCTAGGGAGGACCATGACAGCCTTGGAGAGTATTTCCCCTGCTCCTTCCCAGCCATGAAATAAAAATTTTACCAGTTGGTCTGGTCAACAATTAGAGCCACGAGATTTGTAGTGAAGAACTGCTTGAAGATTTCAAGTCTCGTGGTCTGCCGCCCTTGGTTTGGGGCGGCAGAGCCAAAGTTGTAGTCGGTGGGCACAAAGTTGTCTCCATCAACCCAATCCCACACGTCGGGTTGAGCGGCACCTTCGTCGCCAGAGTCGTCAGGAGGGGAGTCACTATCAGGGCGGCGGGAGGGCCCTGCCCTGCCTCTTGCCGTGCCTCTTGCCATGCCTCTTACCCCTCTTGCCCCTGCCCTCAACCTCGGCCTTGGTCTAGCCGACCCAGCCCTTGCTCTCGCACCGCCAGGGGTGGGGCGTATTAGGGTCACCTTAGAAGCCCTTCGACCATGCCCACGCACAGGACCACGGGCACGCCCACGTATGTTGATACGGCGTTGAGCACGATCAGGGCGTTGCACATGATCAGGGCGTTGTGGCGACGCAGGCGGTGATGGTGTCTGAGTGTCGTGTCTGTGGGAGGTACCAGGCTGAGGAGAAGGTACAGGTGACTATGGTAGTGGGAGGTGATGGTGGGGGCGAGTCAATCCGGGGTGATGAGGGAAACAGGCGGCGTGGGTGGCATGGTGGAGATGATTCTAGGGCAGGCATATCCTCATCTGTTGTTTCTGAAGAAGAAGTCAATGGGCTCCGCTGCTAAGATGGCTGCACCCCTGCGCAACCCATAGAAAGTGTTAGGGGTTGGCGCTTTTAGTGGAGAGGGAATGCGGGATAGTGGGGAAGGCAAACGCGGCAGGAGAGCACCATGGCGAGGCACGTGTGGTGTTGGAGCTTGACCCACCTCATCCTCCTCACCTCTTCTCTTCTCAGCCCTACGATGAGAAGGTGGAATGTTGAGGAAGGCCATGGGGTCTGGGTCATCTTCCTCATCCTCATCTTGCTCTTCCCCACTTGCTGGGGACTCCACTATATCACGGGGAGCGGGGGAACGGTAGCTACTCTCCTCCCTTTCTTGTAACATAGGCGTACCGTTCAGAGATGGGGAGATAGGGTTCCTCCTCATGCATGTCATCTATCTCGGCCAAAGTGAGACTATATTCGTCCTCTGATGATCCAGTGTCACTGTCAGGCACATCACTCTTGTCAAGTATGGCCATGGCATCGGCCAGGGATATTCCCCTGTGTGGGTAACGGCGTGGTAAATCCGACATGGTGTTGCACTCGGGAGATGTAGGGGTAAACTGACTTTCCTTTGTCACGCACATCCCTTGTCCCAACAAACCTAGATTTGGGTGTTGCCATACATTGCCTACATCCTAAGGAATATCCCATACAAATATCAAGCCTATAGCTACCATAGGACAAGAGTAAATAAGGTCGAAAGTCGTGGGGAGATAAGCAGGTACAGAGTTTTTCACCACCTCCCCCACATGACCACCCGCCCGGCAGGACTTGGGGGATAGCTGAGTATGGTCAAGTAATGCCTACATCCTAAAGTGTATCTCACATAAATTTCAAGCCTATAGCTACCATAGGACAAGAGTAAATAAGGTCCAAATTCGTTGGGAGATAAGTGGGTACAGTGTTTTTCATTACCTCCCCCGCATGACCACCCGCCCGGCAGCACTTGGGTGACAACTAAGTATGGCATTGTAATGCGTACATCCTAAGGTGTGTCTCACACAAATCTCAAGCCTCTAGCTCCCATACGACGGGAGTAAATAAGGTCCAAATTCGCGGTGAAATAAGTGGGTAAAGTGGCACCACTAATCCGCCCACCACCACCCGCGCGGCCAGGCTGGCCGGTTCCTGCTTTCCGTCCCTGTTCGGCAACTCTCTACGGTATATCCCCTACCATTCTCAAGCCATTTCCTACCATACGAGCCGAATAATAGAGGTTTTAGTGGCTGATGCAACGTTGTCGTCGCTGGGGTTTAGCGTTACATACATTGCTGACGACAACGTGTCGTCGCTGGGGCTCAGAACAGAATCCAGTATCACCAATTTCCATCATCAACTTAGCAACCTTCACCATCTCTTAAGGGGGGATGGTTCACTTTTTGGGCGATTTTTGAATGTATTAATTATTTTTCTAGTTTTGTCCCTAGACCTCCATCACATTTTAACCCTTAATTAGCGGCGAGCAACATAAGTCGAGTTAAATAAAGCTGGACTATGTGGCGGCGCTCGACATAGGTCGTGTGGCAATTTCAGCACGTAATGTTGCTGAGAGAGAGAGACAAGTGGTGGCAGGAGAGTAGCGAGCGTATGACTGCTCCAGACCACCGCGGCGAACCTACTGACACGAATCCCACCTCCTCCCTCCCTCTCTCACTCGCTATATACGGAATTGTATGGGGAAAGTGCCTAATTACATGCTTTTTGCACTCGCGTTGCACGGTTATTGCAAGAAAACTAGCCATCATAAAAGGATCGTTATGGTGTCATTCGAAAGCTCTGTTTATGCCCTTTCAGGGATAGATACTTGTTTTACGTTCTGGGTCTTATTTAGGCATGAAAATGATCACGTAAACAGCCCTATTTTGGCTAAAAACACCCCGCTGGGCGGTACATATAAATAAACCGCATAGGCCGCTCGTAAGGTGTTAATAAACATCCATTAGATACTCTTTCTAGATTAATTTGTTCATTTTTCGGTAGACAAATTTCCCGGCCAAAGGCCGGTTCTTCCAACATTACAGGCTCACTATCGTTCGCCAGGGAAAAAATCGACACCTAAATAGCAATAAAGATCTAAATATTGACGAAGAAATAGGGCGAAAGGTCTGAAAATCGACTAACTAATGGGGCAAACATCATAACATCTGAAAACTAATGGGGCTAAACATGAGGGAGAAAGTGGTCCAGAAAACAGGCCCATCCCCCCTTAATCCGTTTACCATGAGAACCCCTTCCACCATCACCACATAACCAAGAAAACACCATGCTGCCATCACCCAAAACACCACGCTGCCATCACCCAAAACACCATGCTGTCATCACCCAAAACACCATGCTGACATCACCCAAAACACCACGCTGCCATCACCCAAAACACCATGCTGCCATCACCCAAAACACCACGCTGCCATAACCCAAAACACCATGCTGCCATCACCCAAAACTTTTCTCTCTCTTACCCCGGATTCCTAAAGCCGAAGTCACACGAGCCCCTTTTCGAGCAATTTGTACGGGCAATTATGGTCTGGAAGCTTAAAAAATGACACCTTATCACAATTCAACCATCGAACATAGTCTACCTTCAGTCTAGTTACCGATACCAGTGCGAAAAAGTCCAGAAATAATACGAGAAAAACTTGCTCATGGAAAATTGATGGAAAAATCCCTCGTGTGAAAGCGGCTTAACCGACGCCCGCCTTGCAAGTTTCGGGTGTGGGAGAATTTATTAAGGGAGCCCACCTCGCTTTTTTTCTCTTTCTTTCCCTCTCTCTTTGGCTTGTATCCATTCGGCCCCATTCAGCCTATTGTTTTAAGACGTTTACCCCCATCCAGGTGTCAATATTTTCCCAGCGAGCGGTAGGGAGCCAGCATATATATATATTTGTTTTGATAGCAAATAATTTGTACATTTTTCGATATAAAAATGTCTCCGGCGAAGCCGGATTTCTCCATACAATGCTGGCTCGCTATCGCTCGCCAGGAAGAAATCGACACCTGGATGGGGATAAACGTCTTCAAACAGTTGGCTGAATGGGGCCGAATGGATTCAAGCCAGGGAAATAGAGAGAAGGAGAGAAAGATAAACAAAAGCCGGTGACCCCCCCCCCCCCTAATCCCCGGGACATGTCATTTTACTTCCTGGCATGGTCGACGGAACGGCAAAAGTTTAAGGCAAGATGGTTTAGGGTGTTTTATAAGTTGTTTCATCTTTAGTGCAAGCATGGTTGCCGGTCAAAACAATGGATAAATTATCCCAGGGACGTTTATCATTATATTTGGAGTAATACATGCGTGTATGCATATATTTATATATATATCTATCTATATATATATATATATATATATATATATATGTATATATATATATATATATATATATATATATATATATATATATACATATATATATATATATATCCAAATATATGGACACACGGAGCTTGAAATAGTTTAAGACAGGAGAAGGGATAGAAATATTGAGTGAATGAGTTCCAGAGTTTACTTGTTGAATGGAAGAAGGACTTGGAAAATCGGTTCACTCTTGGGATGGAGAGTTTGACAGAATAGGGGTGGACTAGTGTTGGAAGGTAGGTGCACCCTATTCTCCGTACGGGAGGAGGTATACACTGAGAGAGATCTAAAGAATACTGAATATTGTAATAGCAGTAGAAGAGTGAGAGAGATGCAACATTGCGGTGTGTAGAGATAGGTAGGGAATTAGTAAAGAGAATTGAGTTAATGAGACATGTGAAGCCTTCTCACACATGTGAACAGTGGTTAATACATGGGCGCACTGTGCCCCTGAACAGAGCAATAAACTGTGGGGAACCCACATAGATGGTTTAGCACACCTAACTTCTTGGAAGTCGTTTTAGCAAGTGCAGAAATATGCTATTTCCGCACGGAACGGCCAGAAAGGAAATTTGAGATAAAGGCGCAGATAGAAGGATAGAAACGGTGGAGGGTAGTTTAGAAATTAGAGATTTGTGCCAGACTGTATCAAAGATTTTCAATATGTCTGGCACATTTGATAAGTTCTCATGAACAAGGGTAGGTCAAATATAAAAGGAGATCACCAGTAGAGCAGCCCCAAAGAAAGCCAGACTTGCGATCTGACAGTAGATTATGGAGAGACAAACGCTTTAAAAAAAAATAATCAACAATAGATTAAAAACTTTAGAGATGCTAGAAATGAGAGCAATTGGACAATAGCTAGAGGGTTGAAAGTGGTCATTCTTCTATGAGACCGGTTGAATGAGAGCAAACTTCTAGCAAGAAGGGAAGATGTTAGAGGAAAAACAGAGACAGAAGAGTTTGCCTAGGTAGGGAGTCAGCACGGAAGAACAGTTTTGCGTACAACAGGAGGAACAATATCTGGTCCGTACTCCTTGGTATTGAGCCCAGAGAGGGCAAAAAGTACATCTTTAGAAGAGATTAGGATATTAGGTGTGGGGAATATAGATATATAGGTTAAATTATGCAATCACTGGTGCGTGATTTCATCCCGACAATAAGTTTAATAATATAATTACCAATATGAAGAATTCTATGGGTGGATTCCTGTCCTCTTACACAAGGCTAGTTCATATGCATGAAATGTAGGAATGTTCACATAATACAATATCAATACATATTGAACTTAACTTAGGGGACTGGTGGTGTTGGACTGCAGATAATAGATTAATAGCGGTAGCACATGGTGAATTCTATGTTGAGTCAAGACCGGAGGGGGGTACGTGTTATGGTACGGTTGATTTGATGAGACTAAGGGCCAGCGCTATATCGCTTCGCGAGATTACATATGACTGCCGGCTCATAATATTTCTAACCTATGATTTAGTTTCATGATACATCTAGAGCTGATGTATATAATAATGCATTAGTTCATTTTTAACCTACAATTAATAATAAATTATTACAGTACATAAGGTACTAGCCGAAATCGTACTTATAATACAATACCGCCAAATTCAAATACCCAATTGGACTCAAAACTGTCAGGATTATCATACACTATTCCCGACATACTGCCCGCCACCAAAAACAGTATACAGTAACTATATACATAAAAAATGGGATATCAAAGATTCAAAGATCACCTTGGTTAATCTTAGATCTCCAAAGGTCCACGGAACTCATAGCCGCCCTCCTTTTGGGGCGAGCGCCACTGGAAGCCAGAGGAGGATCATCCTTCTCCTTATCAACAGATCCACCTTGAGGAGCACTGTCACCAGCACTCCCTTGTGGAGGTATATCAATAGAGATACCGGTAACATCAGGCAGTTCTACATCCTGCTCCAAGGGATATAACCTTACGACTGGGCGAGCAGTAATCCCAGTCGAAGTATGTAATCAAGCAACCCTAATATCACCATCAATGCCCTGGAACAAATTGACAATCTACCAAGCTTCCAATATAATCTAGGACGCTCATCATGAATCAATACGATATCCCCGATACGAGGCCACCGTTGATTTGTCCCTTTGATTATATTAGAGTGAAGTTCGCGAAGAGACAGCAAATATTCATGTTTTTTTTTTTTTTTTTTTTTTTTTTTTTTTACTATATTCCAACTACTTCCTCTCGGGCATAGGCTGAGAGCCTGTACATTCCACCGCTCAACACGGTGAAGCCCGTGAGGTCTTGTTCCAGTCTGGGGAGTGAGACATGTGAAGCATCCATCATGGCTCGAAGCAGCTCCATCTCTGAAGCGGCCGGTTGCTTTGCTCAAGTGCTTCACCGTCTCACCCTCCACACTCAGACCCTCACTCTCAGAACACCACCTATTGAGCAGTGAACTCCTTTTCGATAAATCGTTTGACACCTTGTTCATATATTGGAAGCGACGACGTGTGGCGCCAGCATCGCAGAACGTAGGGTCTTGTAGAACTTCGTTGGTTACTGACGACCTATGAAATGGATTAAGGTTTCGTCCATGTGTTAGCATGGAAGGCGAAATGGGTAAGAGATCATCAATATCTGCCGAGGTATAGGTCAAGGGCCTGTCGTTGACTGACATTTCAATCTCCGTCAAGACTGTTTGCAATTATTTTTTTTGTTCACCAGGGCCCTCCCTAATACCTTCTTCAAGGCAGACTTGACAATACCTATTGTCCTCTCCCAAATCGCCCCGAACCATGGTGCACATGCTGGTATGAATTTCCATTGACAACTCTTTCCAGTGAGGGTAGACACAACCTGCGGGTCATGCATTATATCCTTGAGATATTTGGATGCCCCGACAAAACAAGTCGCATTATCGCTCAGAATCATTTGAGGGAAACCGTTGCGACCTGCAAAGCGTCTTAGAGTATATAAAAAACCCTCACTGGATAAGTCGTCAATCAATTCAATGTGAATCGCTCTGGTTACCGCACATGTGAAGAGTACGGCATATACCTTAGTGATATTACCGGGCGATTCCCTAATTTGAATCGCTCCCGTATAGTCTACCCGGTTACCTGAAATGGTTCAGTCTTTTGTACCCTGAACTCAGGCAAGGGAGGTAGATCAACTGGTGAGTAAGGCTTACCCTGTAATCTCTTACAGATAGTACAGCTACTGTGGATCCCTTTAATAGCTTGTCGCATCTTAGGGATCCACTAACGTTGTCGCATATAAGCCAGAACATAATTTACGCCAAAATGTAGGCAGATCCCATGGCATTTGCGAATCAACAGTTTGGTAATCAAATGAGAGGAGCTAAGGAGGACAGGATATTTCGAAGAATCAATAATGTCCGCCTTCTGGATCCTGCCTCTACACTTAATTATGCCTCCTTCCATATATAATCCTAGCTGCCTCATTAAGTTTGAGGGTTTGGCCTTTAACTCCTTGTTCAGTAAGATATGTTTCCCTTTGTACTAAACATATTAAATTTGCTTCTGCTGATCTCAATTCATGGAGTCTGATTTGCTTCGAATCTTTACTAAGGAAAGACCCATGAGCCCGACTTCTCATGTTGTTAATGAAACGGTATATCCATGCAAATATCCGTATTATTTGATCATAGCTGCCATAACTTTCCCACTCTACCAACCTGTTATCCTGATGTGTAGTACTCACAGTCGAACTACTTAACACATCATCTTGGGGCCGACTTGATGGGTCAGATAATTATGCATTCCCTGAAATACTAAGGCCATTTATTTGGAGATGTAAGCCATGTAGGTCCTTGCCACCAAATAGAGGATGACAAAAACTGTTGCGCCGAGATCCCCCGGGAAATTATGTTACTGGGGTTATCCTTGGTACTCACATAGCGAAATTTAGCTATAGGAACTTAGTGATGTATCTCATCAGTACGATTTGAAACATAAACAGGTAGCACCTTCTGGCTGTGTACCCAAGAAAGGGTTATTTGACTGTCGCTCCAGACATAAACATTATCAATCTGTAGTATGTCTGTATAAGCATCCAGTGTAAACTTTATTAGACGAGCAGACAGAAGCAATGCAGTAAGTTCTAATTTAGGAGCTGTAATTTTCTTGATAGGGGCTACTTTGGCCTTTGCTATAGCTAGTTTCGCTTCACTACCATAGCATAAGTATATGGCAGTATCGTACATACTATTACTGGCATCAGCAAAGGCATGTAGATCCACCTGTTGACCGCAAATAACTTGACGATCAAGTTGGACCTTGCAACATGTGGAAAGGTCCGACCGAATTAACCACCAAGTATCTTGCAGCTCAGTCGAGAGTGGTGTGTCCCAATCTAGCTTTAGCCGCCACAGTTGCTGTAAAAACATACAAGCACGAATGGTTACAGGCAGCAAATAGCCTAGGGGATCAAACAACCTTGCAGACAAGCTTAAGCAGTTTTGCTTGCTCATAATCTCACTGTCGCATGGAGTGTGACAGAAGGATATACAATCTGTGGTAGTGTCCCATTTGTGGCCTAAAAACTTCACCGCACTATTCTCAGAAGTTACACCGTCAGAAGCAAATTGACCTTTCAAAAGATCACTATTAGTGGCCCATTCTCTCAAATATAAATGAGCCTTGGCAAATATATCACGGATCTCCCAGCATCTTTTGAGCAATAAATTTTCATTGTCTCCTGTGCCCTGAAGATTGTCCACATAGATCCCCTGCTTGATCTCATTCTTGAAGTCAGGATCTAGTCCAGCCTCCTCAAGATGTCGCAAGATAGTAGCGTTGAGAAGGAACTGGGAACAGGTCGCTCCGAATAAGACGACTCTGAATCTGTAGACCAGATACTCTGAATCTAGATCCATTGGGTCCCGTGGCCATAAAAATCTTGTTGAGTCCCTGTCTTCACGATGGAGTTGAAGCATCAGGAAGGCCTTCTCAATATCGGCGACCCATGCAAATTAATGACATCTGAAGCGTAACATATTTTGCGTGAGATCAGAGACCAGGGAGGGACCCATGTACAGACAATCATTCAGGCTATAAGAGCGATCACTGGAATTAGCTGAGCAGTCATACACAATATGAACAGGAGTGGTGGAACTGTCCTTTTTTATCCCATGGTGAGCAAGGTAATGAATGTTATCCCCATACTCACTGGGATCTACTCTTTCAACAAATCCACGTTGTACCTGCTCGTTAAGTACCGACACACGTTTCTCAATAATTTGGATCCTTGACAAATTGCTTCTGAAGGGCCTGTAACCTACCAAGTGCTATATTGAAATTTGTAGGCAATTTACTCATATTGTCATTCCAAGGGAGCTTTACCACATACTGACCCCTGCCAGAGTCATACGTTACAGTTTCTTCGTACGAGCTCAACGCTAGCTTGGACTCCCGATCAAGTTCATGTGGGTCAATTCCAATATTATCTGAGTCCCATAGCTTATCTATATCAGTGCATGGATTATCAGGAACAGTAGACTTAACGTATTTGTCTATGGGGCTTACTGTTACTTTAAGGACCGTAACTACCTCCACCTTTGTGTCTTGAGATGAAGTTGCATAGGATCCGGAAATGGCATACCCTTGTATTGTGGGGAGCAATATCAGCTTATCTATCCACCAATATCCAGGGTGAACCAGGTCGTAGCAATAATCAGCCCCGACCAGTAGCATAATTCCATTGTTAGCAGAGAGTTGATCATCAGCCAGTTTAAAACCCTTGCTTCTGAGATATTTCAATTGTAGTTTAATCTCTGATGCGACATAGAAACTGGGAAGTTTGTCGACCACAACAGCCTTGATGGGACATACCTTCCTTCTATATACATAGGAAATCTCCACTATATCATAGTCACTGGAATCTACTTCACCAGTGAAACCATGGAGACGCAAATTATCTTGACCCTTGCTGGTACACTTGAGATGTGGCAATGATGACCGCAGAACGAATGACCTCTGTGAGCACTGGTCTAGTAAGGTTCGCGTCATTATGTACTTATTATTACTCCCCACTACTGGCAGCATCATAGTAGGAAGCATTTGACATTCTCTAGAACCAATAGACATTGCAGATACTTTATTACCCTCGCTTTTATTTTTATCATGTGACTCTTTGGTGGTTCTCCCCTTTTCTTTGCCGTCGTGCCGATCAGATTGAGTACAAAGGGAAAACCAATGCTTTCCCTTGCAATACGTAAAGGGTTTGATGAAGAATTTGTACAAGTACTGTTGAAGTGGTCTTTTGCCAGACAACTTGTACACAAGTGAAGCGATTTAGCCTTGCCAATTTTCTGTGTAGCCTTAGGATATTTAGGACAGAGATACCATGGATGACCGTGTACACTGCACAACTTGCAACCTGATGATATCGTCCTCTTCTGTTTAGGAGAAGTCTGTACCGGGAAATCCGCAGTGGATGGCGACATCTCCACGTGTCGGTATTGTCCAGTACTCTCCATGTTGAACACTTCAGTCTGGAATATCTGCACCAACACTTCTAAATCCAGTGGAGTGTCGCTTAGTTGTCGTCTAACAATTTTCTTAAAGAACAAACACATCGTTCTGAGATATTAGAACACACACACACACACACACACACACACACACACACACACACACACACACACACACCATCCCTATTCCCTACAGTACAATTACCTACTAAGAGAGGATATTAAGCGCGACATAATATATTAAAGACATGGAGACGGTCTTCCAAATGTTTGGCCACCCTGTTTCTCCTAATTAACTGAGCAACAACCCATGAGGAAGGAAGGAAGGAAGGAAGGAATGGAAGGAAGGAAGGAAGGAAGGAAGGAAGGAAGGAAGGAAGGAAGGAAGGAAGGAAGGAAGGAGGAAGGAAGGAAGGAAGGAAGGAAGGCATGAACAAAGGAAGGAAGGAAGGAAGGAAAGGAGAAGGACGGAAGGAAGGAGGGGGGAAGGAAGGAAGGAAGGAAGGAAGGAAGGAAGGAAGGAGGAAGGAAGGAAGGAAGGAAGGAAGGAAGGAAGGAAGGAAAGGGAAGGAAGGAAGGAAAGGAAGGAAGAAGGAAGGAAGGAAGGAAGGAAGGAGGAAGGAAGAAAAGGAAGGAAGGAAGGAAGGAAGGAAGGAAGGAAGGAAGGAAGGAAGGAAGGAAGGAAGGAAGGAAGGAAGGAAAAGGAAGGAAGGAAGGAAGGAAGGAAGGAAGGAAGGAAGGAAGGAAGGAAGGAAGGAAGGAAGGGAGGGAGGGAAGATAACAAACAAAGCAAGGCAAGGAGATATATAAAGAAGGGAATTAGTAACGTAGACTAAAGGAACAAAAATAACGGAAAGCATTAAGACATAAAATACGGAAGAGGGAAGTAACTACCGCAAATAGAAGACAGTAATGAAGAGATAGGGAGACAGTGAAGAGAAGCCAAGCTGATAGAAGGAACAGCAGATCGGAAGGGAAAGCATAAACACAGAACGTAAGGGGATGGTAGAGAAAAGGGAAGACATAGAAAGGAAACAAATAAAACATGCTTAGAAGGAAAGAATCATTTAAGAGAAGCAACGTTGAAGGAAGGAAGGGAACTCAATGAATGGAAGGAAGTGGAAGAAGAAACATAATAAACGTCAATAGATGGAAGAAAAGGATTTGCAAACATGAAAACCGTAAATGAAGGATGGACAATATAAGAGGGAAGAATCGAAGTGCAAGGAAAGAAGGAATGAGGGGTGAGATAGAAAGAAAAGGGATGGTAAGCGAGGTTGATTGTAGGAAAAAAGAAAGATAGCATAAGAAATTAATTACAAATATGAGAGGTAGATATATACATAAAGTATATATATATATATATATATATACTGTATAATTATATACATTATATATACCATGTATATATATATATATATATATATATATATATATATATATATATATATATATATATGTATATATATAGAAAAACCAGCGCTGGGATGAACATCTTTATTGTAATATGTGGGACGTTTCGGCTTACACACAAGCTATCTTCAGCCTAAAGTAAGACAAAAAGGACCTACATAAATATTTGCATATTACTAATGGTTAATATTTAAAACGTGTAGGAGATATATATTTATAATTATAATTAAAATATATACTAAAATTAAGTAGGTTGGCAACACGAAATACTAATAAATTGTACGAAAGGGGGGAGAAAATATTGAAAACAACAACAGTGTAGATACGGGTTCGCATTAAGGTAGAATGGGGTCGCGGAAATATACAGTAATTGTAAACACCGAAGATTTTTGAAAAATCGGAAAATGCATGTTATGTACGAAATACATTAAATTAGCATGAAAGGCAGTGAAACTATATAAGAAAGCCACTAGAGTAACATTATTACAGATGGAAATGAAAATTAAAAAACTAATTCAATAATTCAGAGAATCAGACAAAATCACTAAGCATTAAAATATATTAAAGTGTTACAAATTAAGTTTTAATTATAATGCAAAACACATTGAAATCGTACGAAGGGGGAAACTACTGTATATAGGAAGACATTGAACTAAAGTAGAGTGTGGTTAAGGAATTAGTATAGAATGTGGACATATCTAATAAGAAAATAGAACTAATGGAAGAGAACCTACATAATAAAACAGGAAAACATACCACAAGATACTTAGAAGCGAAGTAAAGGGGTGGAAGTCTCGTTTGTGCCCAGGGTTGGGCGTAGCCGTAGTCTGTGCCCACCCCTGGGCATATTTTTTTGTTTTTTTTCTATGAGGGAGACAAATGGCATAACTGCCTGCAGCGAGTGCCTCCCCAAGATTTCAAAGAGTGATAGGGCCGAAATCAAGGGACGTTCGAGCTAAAATGCCTGGACACACGGAGTTTGAAGCAATTAAAGTCATAGGAAGAGGGAAAGACTGATTCTGGGAGAGAGTTCCAGAGCTCTGCAGTTGAATAGAAGAAAGTCTGAGAATAGCGTTTCACTCTTGGGTTGGAGAGTTGCACAGAGTAGGGGTGGGATTGTGTTGCAAGGCGGGTACTACGTACCCTACGTAGAGGAGGTGGTATACACTGGGAAAACTCTGAGGAACACTGATTATTGTAGTAGCGATAGAATAGTGAGAGAGATGCAACATTGCGGCGAAGAGAGAGAGATTGCAGAGAGTTGGTGAGTGGACGGGAGTTAATGATACGAAAGGCTTTCCTTTCTACTTTATCTAGGAGTGAGGTGTGAGAGGATCCTCCCCACACATGTGAACAATACTCAATACAAGGACGCACTGTGCCCCTGTACAGAGCAAGTAGCTGCGCAGGGGTTAAGAACCCCTTGAGGCAGTTGAGCACACCCAGCTTCTGGGAGGCTGCCTTAGCGAGACTGGTAATATGGTCTTTCCAAGTGAGAGCAGAAGAAAAAGAGACACCGAGAACATTAAGGGAAGATGAAGGGTTGATTTTTGTATTGTTGAAGAATAAGGGATAGTCCTCTGGAGGTTCCTGACGGGTAGTAAGATGGATAAATTGAGTTTTGGAAGCATTAAATGTAACAAGGATTTCTCTACCCTAATTGGAAATAGTAGCTAGATCAGAAGATAAGCATTTTATGGCTTCATTATGTTTATTTTTGAGGGACTGCTGGCTGGGGCGTTCTGGAAAACTAATTGAGTGGTGTAAAGTAGAGTTGTCTGCATATGAATGGATGGGATTAGATGTACAGTTAAGAAGATCATTTATGAAAATTAGAAAGAGAATTGGAGATAGGACAGAACCCTGAGGAACACCGGAGTTGATAGGATGAGGAAGTGAGCGATGGCCATCCGCAACCGCAGCTATGGAACGGCCGGAAAGGAAATTAGAGACAAAGGCACAGACGGAGGGACAGAAACCGAAGGAGGGCAGTTTGGAAATTAAAGATTTGTGCCAGACCCTATCGAAGGCCTTCGATATGTCTAGTGCAACATAAAAAGTCTCACCGAAGTCTCTCGTGCTTAGATATTGCTAATACCAATTATTGATCAAAACATACTTGGTGCCGAGACATCACTTATTAGCGCGACTGTACTATTTAGTAATGCAATCGAGTGTTGCACTGGCCAAGTTTTCAACATTTACCATTTACATATAGAGGGATCTGCCTTGTGTGGGCAAATCGGCTTTCTGCGGACTCTCATTTTCTTATGTTCTTATATTTCGTGCATAACCCCAGACTGACTGTGTTTACAGACGAATAATACCATACTGAGCTAGCCTCGATATCGCTCGCAGGAAAAATCGACGCCTGAATGGCACGAGAGTTCTTAAAATTGACAAAGAAATGGGATGAACGTCTTAATATTTCAAAACTAATGGGGCTAAACATAAGGGAGAAGGGAGTCCAGCACCCCCTTTGGTGAAAATCCCCTCTTAAGGGCCTAGTGGCTGTTTTTGTTTGTCTATTAGTTCATTATTTCATTTATTTTATAGTTTCCTCGCTAGACATCCATCAAGGCGTGGAAGAGCAAGGTTATGGTCTTTGAAAGGGGTGTAGCCACAGAGTGTGAGGTGAGGTTGAACGGTCAGGCTATGGAGAAAGTCAGCTCATTTAAGTATTTAGGCAGTGTGTTGAGTAAAGATGGGAGTATGGACGAAGAAGTGCGGGAGAGGGTACAACAGGGGAAGAACGTTGTAGGAACGCTGAAAGCAGTAACAAGAAATAGGGTGGTCAGCATGGAAGTAAGGAAGTCCTTGCATGACAGTGTGGTAATCCTGATATTGACTTACGGGAGCAAGCATGGACGTTGGTAAAGAGACTCAAACCAAGAGTGAGAGGGGTGGAAATGAGTTACTTGAGGAGTGAGTGCGGAGTTATATGGAGGGATAGACAGATGAATGAGGAAGTACAAGAGAGGTATGGTGTGGATGTAGATGTGCTGTAAAGTGTGAAAAGGAACACCTTGAGATGGTTCGGCCATGTGGAGCGTATGGTAAACGAGAAAATGATTAAGAGAGTGTACTAGAGTGAGGTGGAAGGACAGAGAGAGAGAGGTAGACTGAGTGAGAGGTGGAAGGATAGAGTGAAGAAGTATATGAATGAAGGCGGTGCTGGTTGGAAGGAGGGGCGTTGACTGACTTGGGACAGAGGTGCATGGGGGCGATTCGTTCGCGGCCACCCCTTCAGGGATCAAAGCATCCGACAATAGACAGATAGATAGATAGATGTCACTGGGCCTGACTGGGTTATAGAGTAAAACACATACATATAAAAACCAAACATACCAATTGCAGCAAAATAAACATTAAATACGATGAGAACCAAATTAGTGGCATGAGCCAGAGTAATTCGCAACTGAGCCGGTCTAAGTACCTATCTGATCTCTCTCTCTCTCTCTCTCTCTCTCTCTCTCTCGATTTCTCTCTCTCTCTCTCTCTCTCTCTCTCTCTCTCTCTCTCTCTCTCTCTCTCTCTCTCTCTCTCTCTCTGGCTTACAGACAGAAGACAGAGAGTGGTGATAAATGGAGTGGAATCGGAGTGGGAGCCTGTCACTAGTGGAGTTCCACAGGGTTCAGTCCTTGGACCGGTCCTGTTTCTCATTTACATTAACGATATCGATGTAGGGGTAAACAACACCATTTCCAAATTCGCCGACGATACAAAAATTGGAAATACAGTCCTGAACGAAGATGATAGAAATGCGTTGCAATCTGATTTAAACAAGATATCAGAGTGGTCGAAAAAATGGCAGATGCCCTTCAATGTCGATAAATGTCAGGTGCTGCAGGTTGGTAGCAGAAATATGAAATACAAATACGAAATGAATGGCAAACAAATAAAAACCGCAACGGTAGTAAAAGACCTAGGGGTACTAATATCTGAAAACCTAAAAACTTCCGACCAATGTATAGCAGCTGCAAATAAGGCAAACATAGCATTGGGCTTTATTAAACGAAAATTTACATATAAACATGAAAACGTAATAGTGCCACTGTTCAAAAGTATGGTGAGGCCCCACCTTGAATATGGTGTGCAGTTCTGGTCACCTTATCTGATCAAGGACATTGTAAGACTCGAGTCAGTACAGCGTAGAGCGACGAAGATGATACCCTCATTAAGAAATAAACCATATGAAGAAAGACTTAAACGATTGAACCTGTTCTCATTAAAAAAGAGGAGGTTGAGGGGTCAGCTTATTGAGTGCTTTAAGATACTAAAAGGTTTAGACAAAGTCGATGTAAATGCACTATTCACATTAAACAATACTAATCAAACTCGCGGAAATGGAATGAAATTAAAAACCAAAAAGGCAAACCTAGATGTCACAAAGAGTTTCTTCACCTACAGTGTGGCGACAGAGTGGAATAAACTACCAGCGAGAGTGGTGGAGAGCGACACAATAAACGCTTTCAAGGGAAGGCTTGACCTCTATCTGCAGAGGGCTGGGGTGATATGAAAAAAAAAAAAAAAAAAAAAAATGTATGTATATGTATGTGTGTGCACTGTACAGTATGTATATATATACTGTATATATATGTATGTATGTGTGTATGTATGTATGTGTATATGTGTGTGTATGTGTGTATATGTGTGTACCGGTGTATATATGTGTATGTATGTATGTATGTGTATATGTATGTATGTATGTATATGTATGTATGTGTATATGTATGTGTATATATATGTATATATATATGTATATGTATATGTATGTGTGTGTATGTGTATATATGCATATATGCATATATAGTTTGTAAGGCCAGACTGCCTAGTAAGGACCTTGAGGTCTGTGTGGTCTGTGTATCTATGTAGCTCTATGTAGCTCTCTCTCTCTCTCTCTCTCTCTCTCTCTCTCTCTCTCTTTCAATAGTCTTGATATAAGCTACTTAGACTTTCAGAAGTACTCCGACAAAGTCCCCCTTGTCTTTATAGTTCCTACAGAAGCTTGGGGCTTTAGGAATCCGTTGTAAAACCTAGAAATGGGTAAACCATTGTATTGGTGATGTGAAAAAGGTAGCACACAATTATAAAGGAGGCCCACCTCGCCTTTTTTTCTCTCTCTCCCTCTCTTTGGCTTGTATCCATTCGGCCCCATTCAGCCTACTGTTTCAAGAAGTTTACCCACATCCACGTGTTAATATTTTTCTGGCGAGCGGTAGCGAGCCATCATAATATATATTTTTGGTTTACATCAAGCTAGATTTGTAATTTTTTTGATAGAACAATGTCTTCGGCGAATCCGGATATCTCCATACATTTTTTTTTTTTTATATATATTCCAACTACTCCCTCTCGGGCATAGGCTGAGAGCCTGTACATTCCACCGCTCAACACGGTGAAGCCTGTGAGGTCTTGTTCCAGTCTGGGGAGTGAGACATGCGAAGCATCCATCATGGCTCGAAGCAGCTCCATCTCTGAAGCGGCTGGTTGCTTCGCCCAAGCGCTTCACCGTCTCACCCTCCAGACTCAGAGCCTCACTCTCAGAAAGCCACCTATTGAGCAGTGAACTCACTATTGATGACTCACTATCGCTCGCCAGAAAGAAATCGACACCTGGATGGGGATAAACGTCTTAAAACAGTTGGCTGAATGGAGCCGAATGGATACAAGCCAGAGAAAGAGAAAAAAAGCAGGTGACCCCCTTCCATAATGAAACTGACTCATAATCGGTGCCAGTGACGAGTGAGTTCCCCAGGGCTTAGTAAACCCATTCTGTACCGCGACGTCTATTTAACTTTATTGTGGCTACTATTAGACCATTGTATTCAACTTTGGAACGACATACATACATAAAACATACATAACATTTTAAGACTGAGTGCTCCACACATACGTGCAGTTTCAGTCTCTTCTCCTAATGGCGGCGTTCCAGGCAACCCTGTTAAGGGCTGCTTCACTTGTCAAGTTTTTGGATTTGAGATTGGCACGTATAGTCCGATCAATATTTTGACCGGGTCTTCCTCGATCCACCCCTTGGTGCAGCTCCCTCCACAATCACAGACCTGCATTTGTTCACCCAATTTTGTTCATCCATTCTCTCCACATGTCCATACCATCCCAGTCTACTTGTACGCATCACCTCGCTAATACTCTTTATACCTAAACGTCTCCTCAGCTCAACATTTGCTATTCTATCCTGTAGCCTGGCCCCACACATCCATCTCACCATTCTCATCTCATTACGTTCCATTCTGTTGACATCCTCTACTTTAACGGCCCATGTTTCTGAGGTATACGTCATTGCACTTCTAACACATGAGGCATACACCTTTCCCTTCAGTGGGAGAGGCATTCTTTTCATGGTCAGGATTGGCATCAGTTCTCTGAACTTCCCCAGTCACATCTAATTCTAGCGACAGTGGCAGCCTCGGCAGCACCACCGGCAGAGATGGTATCTCCTAGGTAACAAAACTTGTTCGCCAGCTCCAATGACTCATTTCCATAATTCACAGCCACAGGATCATCACTTAACATAAGCTCGCCTTTGCACACTACGCACTTAAATTTCTCTATTTCTGACTTATCCTTCGGCAGGGGTCACTTTATTCTACTACAGCGCTTATTCCCATGGTGCACCCAGCGTCGACAGATGCTACATTGAATCGCGTTTACGCCTACACCCTTTCCACACACTCCACATGAGTATGCACCGCTCTTTTCCACATTGCCTCGTCTCAATCTACAATGCATAACCTTGGTTTTGTTAATATTGACTCTTAAACCCTTGCTCGCCATGCCCTCTCTCCATTCTCTGAATTTGGCCTCAGCATCTTGCATACTGTCAGCTATTAGGACTAAATTGTCTGCATAAAACAGTTCCAACGGGAGTCCGCCTCTAAAAACTCTAGACAGTGCCTCCAGGACCATAATAAAGAGGAGGAGGCTTAACACTGAACCCTGATGGACTCCAACACGGACTGCGAACTCATCACTCAGTACACCGTTCACCCTCACCGCACTTCGCGAATCCTCATACATCTTCATTATCACACGCACCAGCCACTCTTCCACAGCCACTCTTCCACCACGTTTCCACATAGCCCACTGCACAACATCTCTAGGCACCCTGTCAAAGGCCTTCTCCAGGTCTACAAACACAAAGTAAAGATCCCTGCCTTTTAGTAAGTATCCTTCCTGTATCTGCCTGACTATGAAGATAGCATTGGTCCTGGCATAAAACCAAACTGCATATCATCTACACATTAAAAGGCTACATACTATCTCACTTAACCCTTCTGACTACCACATATTCTTCACAAAATCGTCTAAATATAGCTAGAATACAATTTAAAAGACGTCGCCGGTACAGAAGGGGTTAACCCTTTCAGTACCGGCGAGGCTTTAATTTTGTTCTGACTACTATTAGAAAATTTTATAAAGAGCCTTCAGCAATTAAAAGGCTTCGAACTATCTTAATTAACCCATTTCACAACCACAGACCCTTTTTCAGCCTCACAAAAGCTTCTAAATATAGCTAGAAGATATAAAAAGACATGGCCGGTAAACAAAAGGTTAATTGTGAGTGTGAATGTTTATGTGTGCGTAGTGTATGTACGCGAGTTGTCTGTGTGTGTGTTCTACAAATGACTCTATTCAGCATAAGACTACAATCATGTGCAAATTTGTAACTAACAAAATGGCTATATTTTTAGACCAAATAAAGTGAAACCTAAACTCAATCCTCCCACATCAATGACAAGTGTACTACATTCACACACACACATACAACAGAGAGAGAGAGATATATATATATATTTACATATATTTACATAGATACACTGACCACCCAGACCTTACAATCCCAGCGAGATGGTCAGGACTTAATTCTAGTAGAGATAGCTAACCCGAGAATAAAGGACAGTGGAAGGAAAGGATAGCAAAGAAGAAGACACACAGAGAGAGAGAGAGAGAGCTTGCTAAACAAGACGTGAAAGGTTTATCATTACCAGGAATCTCTGTGCTTGAAGTAAATCCTCCAAGAAAATGTTGGGTGTGTGAGATCAAAGTTAAGGGAGCCCAACTCGCTGTTTATTCTCCTTCTCTCCCTCTCTCTTTGGCTTGTATCCATTCGGCCCCATTCAGCCTACTGTTTTAAGACGTTTACCCCCATCCAGGTGTCAATATTTTCTTGGCGAGCGGTAGCGAGCCAGCATATATACATATATTTACAGCAAAGCTAAATTTGTAAACTTTTCGATAGAAAAATGTGTCCGGTGAAGCCGGATTTCTCCATACAATGTTGGCTCGCTATCGTTCGCCAGGAAGAAATCGACACCTGGATGGGGATAAACGTCTTAAAACAGTTGGCTGAATGGGGCCAAATGGATACAAGCCAGAGAAAGAGATAAGAGGAGAGAAAGAGAAAGACAAAAACAGGTGACCCCCTTAACACGGTATGCCTTCTTCTGGGAAAATTAGACGTCGTTAAATTGCGTGTTTTCAAATAGTAAATTCCAGGTAACTTTGGGATAATATTCATATCGAGATAATGAAAAGGGAAGGAAGATAGATGTGGTTATGAGTAATGAACCATCTCTCTCTCTCTCTCTCTCTCTCTCTCATATATATATATATATATATATTGTATTGTATATTTAGGATACCGACTCTCCGCCATTTGGGTCAGAGTCTCATAAGTTCATGTGTGTATGTGAAAGGTCCTTACATCGACTGGAGGGTAACAGTAGACAGAATACATAGACTAGGTTTTATTCATTTTATCACAATCATGGGACATGAACACAGGTTAATAACGAGAGACATTTATAGTGTATTCACTGTATGTAGGCGAGAAATCATGACTTCTAATCTCTGGAACTAAAGAACGACTAGAGTAATCGAGCTAATATTTCTACTCTTTGGGAGGAGTTGTCGAGGAATAGATGTGGACATTTACAGCCAATTTGCACTAGCCCTTTTTGAGTTACAGAGGATAGAAGTCATGATTTATCGCCTACTTACAGCGAATAGACTATAGTACAATACAGTAATATGATGACTAACACACATCGACAAGTATTGTATATAACGTATACAGTTGAGAGATAGATCGACCCGGGAAGAGACAGTGATATTAATGGGGGTTTAAAGGGAAATTAACTATCTCAATGTAACTAGTGTAAGGTAAGGTAAATAGTTTGTTGTATGAAGGCAAAATAAACAAAGTGTAGATATAGATCCTAACTCTTGGACGGAGTATTCATAGAACGTTTCGGTTTATAATTATACTTAGCAAGAACTGAACCTTAGTGTGTGTATTGCATAAATTAACAATCAGTTAGGAAGGGTCTTTCAAAGACAGATAGGCTTTTAGTATTGTGTGGTCTTCCAGGGAATATTTTTGCCAGGAGTTTCAGGGGTAGTTCGTCTTCACTTCGTCTTCTCTTTTGAAGGTGAACGGGACCTCTACTTTTTGGCTTTAGACTTCTTCTTCAGCTTGTCTCCTGGACTATGGATGGTAGCTCAGGTACTGCAATGTGATGCTCAGATGCAGTTTTAGTGTCGAGATGCTCAGGCACTGGTGTCTCTCAGAGATGTTCAGATGAGTTAGAAACGAAATACGTCTCCGTTTACGCCGGAGACATTTTTCTATGGAAAAATATACAAATTTAGCTAGCTGTCTAACACGTTATACAAAACAAGGTGGCTCTTTATCGCCCGCTAGGTATAAATCGACACCTGGTTTTGGATACACGTCTTTAAACAGTAGGCTGAATGGGGCCTAGTAGATACAACCCAGAGAGAGGAATACAACAGGTCACCCCCCTTAACAGCAAAATATATATTTGTTAGGTTCATGCCGAAAATTAAATGTGTGGACAAATATTGCCGAGGCACATAGAGAAAGGTGTGTGAATTTGTATTGTGTGTTTGTGTGTTCATTATGGTTTCTGTGTTGTCCCTATTCTGGCTCTGTCTTGAGTCCCCCCCCCCCATAACAAATGAAATAAAAAGTGTAAAGTGGGCATTCGGCCTGAGTATATAGAATATAATATAGAATAGAAAACGTAGATAAAGGTAAATAGACGGCTGACAGGGACAACAGGTCTATTTGCATATTGCAAGGCCTCTCTCTCTCTGGGTTGTATATTTATTCGGCCCAATTCAGCCTACTGTTTTAAGACGTTTATCCCCATTCAGGTGTCAATTTTTTCCTGGCGAGCGTATATTTTTAAATGTTTTTTGACAGTAGGCTAATTTGTACATTTTTTTATAGAAAAATGTCTCTGGCGAAGCCGGATTTCTTTATACAATGCTGGCTCGCGAAAAATCGACACCTGGATGGGGATAAACGTCTTAAAACAGTAGGCTGAATGGGGCCGAATGGATACAACCCAGAGAGAGAGGGAGAAAGAGAAAATAAAACGAGGTGTGCCCCTTTAATTTCATGCCGAAAATTAAATGTGTGCCAAAATATGGCCGCGGCACGTAGAGAAAGGTAAATAGACGGCTGACAGGGACAACAGGCCTATTTGCATATCGCGCGGCCCACACCACTTTTAGTTTTCGCAGATTTACGTTTTTTGTGGAATTTTCATCGTCTGTGTTTATTTCGACCATTTTATATATCTTTGATTACTTTTTTTTTTTTGTTTTTTTTTTTTAATATTCTTTGGACTTTTTATTGAAATGTAAAAAACAAATAATACAAAAAAAAGTGAAAAAAATCGAATAAAGGGGTATGTTTCTCAATAAAGGGGTATGTTTCTCAATAAAGGGGTATGTTTCTCAATAAAGGGGTATGTTTCTCAATTTCCATGTTCCGTTTTTCAGGCATTCATTAAATTTTAATGTTTCTCTGTGTTTATTTTCGGTCCTTCTACTAATGCTTTACAATGTCTATATGCTATTGTGTTGTAAGAATCCGTGTATTACTATCCCTCGCCAGGGAATCGTCACCTAAATGGCACGAGAGGTCTTAACATTGACGAAGAAATGGGGCGAAAGGTCTTAAAATCGACAAACTAACGGCACAAAATTCTTAAAACCTCAAAACTAATATGCTAAACATGAGGGGGAAGAGGGTCCATACAAAGCGAGTACTACCCCCTTACAATTGTTATCACTACCAGTCAGTGGGCCGATACTGAGCTTAATTAAACTGTTAAATATTCACCAAGATATAATGAAACTGGCCTTAATGGGGTTAAGGGGGGTTACCTGCTTTTTGTTTCTCTCCTTTTCTCTATTTCTCTGGCTTGTATCCATTCGGCCCTATTCAGCCAACTGTTTAAAGACGTTTATCCCCATCTAGGTGTCGATTTCTTCCTGGCGAGCGACAGCGAGCCAGCATTGTATGGAGAAATCCGGCTTCGCCGGAGAAATTTTTCTACCGAAAAATGTACAAATTTACCTTGCTGTCAAAACAAAAATATATATATGCTGGCTCGCTACCGTTCGCCAGGAAAATATTGACACCTGGATGGAGGTAAACGTCTTAAAACAGTAGGCTGAATGGAGCCGATTGGATACAAGCCAAAGAGAGAGGGAGCGAAAGATAAAGAAAGCGAGGTGGGCTCTCTTAAGAATGCCTCACACACACATATATATATATATATATATATATTTTTTTTTTTTTTTTTTTTTTTTTCTATATTCCAACTTACTTCCTCTCGGGCATAGGCTGAGAGCCTTAACATTCACCGCTTTACAATGAACAGTGAAGCCCGTGAGGTCTTGTTCCAGTCTAGGGAGTGAGACATGTGAAGCACGTAGAGCACAACGAGCACCTGCCATCTTGCCTTCACATGAGGCACGGTGCTCACTCATGACCCGAAACGACCCCATCTCTGTTGTCATCTCGTTCCCGTGCTTCACTGTCTCACCCACTACACTCGGACTCTCACACTTACACACACACAACGCCACCTGTTGAGCAGATAACTCACCAGGCATTGCACCCCTATAGCATATTTTGAATATGGGAATATTCATACAGTGCTATTTAATCAGGGAACAATGAGGGTATTTTATTGACGTTTCGGTTGGCTTTGTGGTAATGCACTGATACTAGGTACAGCACAAATTCCATCCCAATAATATCTTCCCATTGATACATCGGGATTTGAACCCGGGACCTTTGGATTACCAGGCCAGTGGCAAGACCACTCCACCACACCTCATACACATATATATATATATATATATATATATATATATATATATATATATATATATATAATATACTGTATGTATACTGTGTATATATTTCGCTTTAAAACACAGCAATCTCCGGCAATACTATGATTCCCACGGGTCTTTTAGAAGCTAGAGAATCTTGTTTAAGGGAGCCCGCCTCGCTTTTTTTCTCTTTCTCTCCCTCTCTTTTTGGCTTGTATACATTCAGCCCCATTCAGCCTACTGTTTTAAGACGTTTACCTCCATCCAGGTGTCAATATTTATCTGGCGAGCAGTAGCGAGCCAGCATATATTTTATTTTTGTTTTGACAGCAAGCTAAATTTGTACATTTTTCGAAAGAAAAAATTCTCCGGCGAAGCCGGATTTCTCCATACAATACTGGCTCGCTATCGCTCGCCATGAAGAAATCGACACCTGGATGGGGATAAACGTTTTAAAACAGTTGGCTGAATGGGGCCGAATGGATACAAACCAGGGAAAGAGAGAAAAGGAGAAAAAAAAACAGTTACCCCCTTAATGCCAATGAGAAAAATGTAACACATGAGCTACCGTGCTGTGTTTAACTTTACTCTGGCTACCATTAGACGATTTTATTCAATTTAAAAAAGGCCTCCACCAATTAACCCATACAGTACCAGGGACGTCCTTTTCATCACATTCTGGCAGTTATTAAACTATTTCAATTAGCTCAGGAAGGACTTCGACCCAAAATAAGGCGTCAAACTATCTCAACCAACCCTTTTAACTACCACAGATCCTTCCTAAACTGCATAATATAAATACAATATAAAACACGTCGCTGGTACTGCAAGGGTTACCTGGCTACGAATTAATTGAGGTTGTAACCAATTAATTATTAGAAGGCCTTCCTTAGCTTAGTAAAATATATTGTTTGCCAGAAAATAATTCGGTAGTGACGGTGGGATGCAGAGATTATGTTGAACTATATTTTACATGTTCTAATGCAATGCATTTTAGTATGCTGAATGAAAGAAATTAGATTATCCAGAGTAAAGTTAAATGAGTCCATCATATTAACTCTTTGAATACCAGTGACGTATGTTGTATTTTATTCTAGCTATATTTAGACGAAACTTGTGAAGGATCTGTGGTAGTTGTTGTTGTTGTTGTTGTTCCCCAAGCTGCCTGGCCGAACAGCCCCAAGGCCCCGAGCAAGGCCAAGGCCATAACCGAGTGCCCCCACAGAACCCTCCCTGCCGACCACAATAAAGCCTGGGTGACCGAAGCCACTCCATGGCGGGGAGCTGAGGAGGGTGCGGAAACGCCCGGGAAACCAAAGCCCCACCCAGGGCCCTGTGCCCCTCAGCAATTATGAAGAGAAAGTTGAGGGGCAAGGGAAAAATGTGACGCTTTGGCTTCCAATCTTGGTAGATTGGGAGGTCAATCCACGGAAGAGACGCCGTCACTTGAGATCTAGAAAATATGTAAGTTAAAGGAACAGTCAGAGTAAGCAATGGGTACGGCAGAGATTGCTCAGCTCTCACTCTGATAGACCAGCCCATCACCACATGACTACAACCCATTCCTCTCAGCATCAGCTAGGAAAGGCCCTAGAAAACCGCCTTTGGCGGGGGGATAGCTCCCCTATTTCAACCCCTTTCGGGGTTGGGCACCCGCCTCTTTAACATCTGTGGTAGTTAAAAGAGTTAGTTGAAATAGTTTGAAACCTTATTATTGCTAGAGGTCTTTTCAACCTGAATGCAATCGTCTAATAGTTGCCAAAAATAATGAAAAGGACGTCACCAGTACTGAATGGGTTAATGGTACATAAGCAGATTATAAGACTCTCATTAGTAATGGTAATTACTAAACGTTCTTTTCTCCTGATCCACATAATGTACAATCGCGCTAATAAGTGATGTATCGGCACCAAGTATGTTTTGATCAATAATTGGTATCGGCAATATCTAAGCTTCATTTCTTCATATCGAGTTAAATATACAAACATGTTCCTACACTTACACACGCTATTTAACATCTCACAGAGCGAGCCAAACGTAATGACAGCTGAGAAATGACTTATTAGCGCGACTGTACACCTCATGCAAATCGTAGAACCCTAAAAACCGTCCTCTCCAAGTCCCCCAAAGAAAGTGCAAGCGTTGTTTATAAATACATATGGCCCAAATCTGTATTATATGTGCACATTATCTCAAACACAAATATTGTTACATACTAGAAAAATATACCAAAACCCCTCAAGTAGTCATATGGTTTACGTAGTTAAATAACACACACACACACACACTCACACATACAGACACACACAGAGAGACACACCACACACACACAGACACACACATACACAGACACACAAACACACACACACACACATTAGTATAATCAATACTCTTTACTTACCTTGCTATCATTATCCCAACCCAATGTACACAAATTATAGGGAGAACACCAATCGCCCACCCAAGGGAGCCCATCTCGCTTTTTTCTCTTTCTCTCCCTCTCTCTTTGGCTTGTATCCAATCGGCCCCATTTAGCCTACTGTTTTAAGACGTTTACCCCCATCCAGGTGTCAATATTTTCCTGGCGACCGGTAGCGAGCCAGCATATATATATTTTTGTTTTGACAGCAAGCTAAATTTGTACATTTTTCGAAAGACAAATTTCTCCGGCGAAGCCGGATTTCTCCATACAATGCTGGCTCGCTCTCGCTCGCCAAAAAGAATCAATCCCAGGATGGGGATAAACGTCTTAAAACAGTTAGCTGAATGGGGTCGAATGGATACAAGCCAGAGAAAGAGAAAACAGGAGATAAAGATAAAAATAAACAGGTGACCCCCCTTAATGAATCGTAAACCAAAAGTGCAAGGATGTAATGAATTGTAAAGAAGGTGTGTTTGTAGACCTCGACAAGTAAACTAGTAGAGCGTTCCCCCTCATATTAGTCACGCAGTAATGACAGATGATTACTAGTTATTAGAATAGGATTTTAAAGGAGACGAAAGCGAGCGTGTGAGAGATTGATAAAAAGGCTTTGAGTGAAATTGAATGGGGTAATCGAGGTAAGATGTTTGAAAGATTGTGCGTGGTAATTTATATGTTTTCACCAACCAACGTTACTACTAAACTCAATTAATGAAATCAACAAATACATGTGGCACTCCAAAGACTCGAACCTAGGATACTCACACCGAAATTCAGCGCATTTAGGCATTACGCTATCAGGACAGAGAACCATTCCCTTTTCATGTCAGGGCCACTTTAGGCTTGATTTATATACTACATCTTTATAACCAGGCTGATTTTTCAAAGCCAATTTGTATATGTGTAATGAGCCAATTATAAATAATCTTAAGGTAGACCACCTCCCTTTTTTTCTCTTTATCTTCCGTGTCTCCTTGGCGTGTATCCATTCGCCCCCATTCAGCCTACTGTTTTAAGACGTTTACCCCCATCCAGGTGTCAATATATATATTTTTGTTTTGACAGCAAGCTAAATTTGTACATTTTTCGATAGAAAAATTTCTCCGGCGAAGCCGGATTTCTCCATACAATGCTGGCTTGCTATCGCTCGCCAGGAAGAAAACGACACCTGGATGGGGATAAACGTCTTAAAACAGTTGGCTGAAAGGGGCCTGATGGATACAAGCTAGGGAAAGAGAGAAAAGGAGAGAAAGATAAAAACAAAAACAGGTGACCTCCCCTTAAATTCACATTCCCACTATGGGACTATTCTCCTCAAACATATTTTTGTAGGACCTAGTGAAAATATGATGGTTGCAAAGCTGATTATATGCAATAGGACTAGGGTTTATTGTAAGACATTCCAATTCCACGGTATGGATTCACCACCAATGCTCGATGTCCTACCTACATTCAAAATACATTTCTGCGTCTTAACAACCAGGCTATTTTTCATAATCATATTTACATGGTCTTCATGGATATAATAGAAATATTAGTAACTCTCTAACGACGACAAAAGTACATTTAGACTATCCTTATTGACTGTCAATTAACTAGATCTCCTTCTCCACTCATGACGGGCCATTTTCTGCCCGACGTATTGTACAGTACACACACTGTACTACTTTTCGAAAGCAAATATTAAATTTGCATTAACGTAATTGTAAAATCAATCTCTTATCAATTTCACAAGGGTTTGGCTCCATGCAATTCAAACATTCGCTCAAATTTGACCACATTAGCAAATTCGAAACAAATTTGCCCACTTGCACAGTTCAACTTTCTTCCCCAGTTCGTACACTACACCAAGTTCGACACATTCAACACTTGACATCAGGTCGGTCGCTCACCTGCATTCAGGATCTTTCCCTAAGTTGATCGGTTTACCCAGTTTAATCAGTCGCCCAACTTCGACACCCCCCCCTCCCCTCCCCGATTCAAACGGTAGTTCAAGTCAACTTCCTATTCAAATATCAATCAATAACGCCCAAGTTCGACCTTCTACTCTAATTCGCCAGTTTACCCAATGTTTGTTTATGTGTATGAATGAGACAAAAGGCAGGCTGTAACGAGGGACAGAGGGCCAAATTTAAGGGACGTTTGGGTCAAAATGCCTGGACACACACATTTTAAAGCAGTCTAAGTCATAGGATGAAGGAAATATTGTTTGTGGGAGAGAGTTCCAGAGTTCACTTGTTGAGTGGAAGAAAGACCAAAAAAATTTGCCAATTCTTGTGATGGACAGCTGGACAGAATAAAAGTGGGACTATGTTGAAAGGCGGGTGCCTCACACTCGCTGCAAGGTAGCGGTTATGTACTGAGAGAGCTCTGAAGAACACTTTTGTAATAGCGATAGAAGAGTGAAAGGGATGCAACATTGCGGCGTGTAGAACAAGATTGTAGGAAAGTAAGTAGTAAGAGCAGCTGAGTTGATGAGACGAAATGCTTTTTACTCTACTCTTTTGAGAAGCGCAGTATGGGTGGAACCTCCCCACACATGCGAACAATACTCGATACATGGGTTAAGTGTGCTCCTAAACAGAGCAAGAAGCTGTGTGGGGGCGAAGAACACACAAAGATGATTGAGCACACCAAACTTCTGGGAAGCTGTCATGGCAAAAGTGGTAACATGATCTTTCCAAGCAATGTTGGATGAAAAAGATACACCAAGAATATTGAGAGAAGGTGAAGGGTTGGCTTGTGTATTGTTGGAAAATAATTGAAAGTCTTGTGGAAGATTGTGATGGGTAGTTAAATGGAGAAATTGGGTCTTGGAGGCATTGAAAGTAACAAGATTTTCTCTGCCCCAATCATAAATAGTTGATAAATTAGAAGATAGGCACTCTATGGCCTCGTTACGTGAGTTTTGGAGTGATTGCGTGCTGGGTTGATACGAAACATTTGTTGAATAGTGTAATAGATAATAATTTCAGCTAACTCTCACAAACACCTCTTCCTTACTATTCACTTCACTACATTTTACAAGCAAACCACACTGCTTTCCCACACACCTAAAATACCTCTCATGTACACTTTGATTTGGGTTCTCTACCACACTTTCAACATTGGAGGAAACACTTGTTACAGGCAGCTTTACCTTTTGTCTCCTTCATACACATAAAACAAAAAAGAAGTAGAGTTATCAGCAGATGAGTGGATAGGACTAGAGGTACAGTTGAGATCATTAATGAATATTAGAAAGAAAACTGGGGATAGGACAGAACCCTGAGGAACACCGGGGTTGATAGGTTGTTGTTGTTGTTGTTGTTCCCTAAGCTGCCTGGCCGAACAGCCTCGAGTCCCTAAGGAAGGCCATGGCCATGGTCAGGCTTTCCCACAGAGCTCTCAAAGAGTGTAGATTGTGTTGGCGTAAGTGGTTGTGTGAAATGCAGTCTTCTATGATGTGTTGAATGGTATGGGGTACTGTGTTACAACCCAGGCAGGTGTCGACAACGGAGTCATCCAGTCTCTTCTGATAGCTCAGGAGAGCTGGATGGTGTCCGCATCTCAGCCTGGCCAGGTGGATTCTGTCCTCGCGAGGAAGGGAGGATTCAGAAGGATGGATTTCGGGAGGTCGTGCCTGCAGCTGCGTGTTGTCTATGAGTGAGTGGATGGAACGGCGAGAGATATGTGCATGGATGTTCTTCTGGAAGCTGGTTTGGGGTGGGCAGGGATGGAGAGAAGATAGTATTTGTGTGTGATAGCGTGTGCTGGGTGTTTTGATATTTCTTGGTGTCTGTGGATGTGTTGCCATGTAGTGTAGTGGGTGGTGTTGGTTCGTGAAGGCTTCTGCCAGGAATTGAGGGTTGATTGGTTGAGGAAGTGAATGATGGTCATCCACAACCGCAGCTATAGAGCGGTCTGAAAGGAAATTGAATAAAGAGGCACAGGCAGAGGGATAGAAACCGAAGGAGGGTTGTTTGGAAATTAGAGAATTGTGCCAGACTGTATCGAAGGCTTTCGATATGTATAGCGCAATAGAAAAAGTCTCACCGAAGTCCCGAAGGGAGGATGACCAAGAGTTAGTAATATAAGAAAGGAGATCACCAGTAGAGCGACCCTTAGGCGATCTGAAAGTAGACTATAGGAAAATTAATGCTTAAGAAATGTTGTATTACGAATACTTTCAAAATCTTTAGAGATGCTAGAAAAGAGAGCAATTGGACGATAGTTGGAAGGTTGAGAGCAGTCACCCTTCTTTGGGACAGGTTGAATAAGAGCCAACTTCCAGCAAGAAGGAAAGACGTTAGAGGAAAGACAGAGACGAAAGAGTTTGCCTAGGAAGGGAGTCAGCACGGAAGAACAGTTTTTAAGTACAACAGGAGGAACACCATCCGGTCCGGTCCGTAGGCCTTCTTAGTATTAAGCCCAGAGAGGGTAGAAAGTACGTCCTTAGAAGAGATTATGATCTTAGGCATATGTGAATGAGAAGGAGGTGGAGAGGGAGGAGTAGCGCCGGAATAATTCAAGTTGGAATTTTTTGCAAAAATTTGAGCGAAGAGTTCAGGTTTGTCAGAGGAAGAGGTGACCGTGGAAAAAAGAAGGGAAACACGAGGAAGTGAGATTGTTGGAGAGGTTTTAGCTAAATGCCAGAAAGTTTGGGAGTAGCTAGAGTAGGAAAGTTCAGAGCATTTATTATTGATGACATTTTGTTATGGCAAGTCAAAGAACAGATTTGGCTTGATTCCGGGCAGAAACCTATGAAACATGAGATTCTTGAGTTTGAAGATGACTCTACCGTTTGAAGAAGCGATAGTAAATCAAGATTTATCATAATTTATTAATCATAATACATAATTCATAATCATAATTCACGAGCTTAACATTTGTCTGCTCATCATTATTTACCGGCGCAACCAATTTGACTGCTCATGTTTTATGTTTTATCTTTATGTTTATATTAGTACATATTGCATTTTAGCTTCCTCCCTAGACCTGTATCAAGCATAAAAAGGCACCCCCAAGAGCCCCCTTCGAAATAAATTTGTACATTTTTCGCAGATAAATGTCCCGGCCAAAGCCTACACTTTAGGAGGAAGCAGCACTGAGAAATATACATAATGATCTTGAGGTTATTTTATTTAAGCTTGATGGAGGTTTAGGAAGGTAACTAATGAAAAACACAATACATAAGTTAATAAATAAACAAATATAAAAACCTCCCCTTAACTTACGACATTTGATTCCCCGCATACGGTAGTCAGATTCACTCTAGCTCTCGCACAGTTTCTCTTCAATCGTGTCACATATTTAAAGAATTCGGGTATACGTTAAGAAAAGTCCAATTTACTGCCTGGCAACCGCGCTAATACGTTTATCCGAAATTAACTTGGTCTGCCAGAAGCTTACATGTGTGTGTGTGTGTGTGTGTTCCCTCTCTAATTTCGGTGTGAGTAGGGTGTATTGAAACAACACTTACAGACTTCAAGTGCTAAATACATATTAAAAAAACAAGTTCACTTTATTCTATAATGCAATATAAAATAACTAAGCATTAATGATTTACAGGATATACAGTAAAATAATCAGTGTCATCCAAGCATGTGCTATAAGCCAAACACTGGCATTGGTCTCCCCCTTCATCCCCCCCCCCCCTCCCCTTCCTCCCCCGCACCCTTCCTCCCCCCAATCTCCTAGTTTATACCCAGGAATGTTCAATTATAAACATAATTAGTTTTCGGGTTGACATAAATGTAATTTATGTTCCCTTTATAAACCGTTTACAACTAAAATTATTTTCTGTTAATATCAAACATTTATGTAACTTTCTTTCTACATGGGAAACACCGAAGGTATCTTGGATGAAACAAATTAAGATCTTCAAGTGGTCTGCAGATGTTATTGTCATATGTTAATAATTATTACCAATGTTGAATGATAAATAGAACCACAAAATGTGGGGATTATGAAGTTATTGCCCAATGTTATTTAATGTATTGTACAGATGTGAACATTTATTCAGATACACACATATTCGAAGCGGTCTCGGGTTGAATTGAATCTCCTAACTAATTTATACTGGGTATTTGAATGTCAGAGATTCTTTTAATCTATTCGACATTTTTAGATCGATCAGAATGAATTACCCCTTCTGTACAGTCACGACCATAAATGCTGCAACATCAACCAGATAACGTCAACTCCTTCATCACTAGGGGTTTATACTAAGCTGAATACAATCATTTGACGGTAACTAGAATGAAATACAGAAATAATTGTGAGTTTGAAACAAACTTTTGCAATACCTTTGGAGACAAAACGTCGAAAATTATTTGGTTGGTGTCGAGGTATTTATGCTCGTGACTGTGCATGGTCATTACAGTGTAATAAGAAGATTAATTGCAACAAATACTGTATAATTCCCACCAAGTGATGCATACATTTTTGAAAACTTATTCGAGGCGTTTTATGAAGCTTCGGATTCCACTCGAATCTGTCATTAATTTTCTTTAACCTCGCTCTTTTATAACATGAGTGTTTGGTCAGGTATGCCTGGTCACAATTGTACGGTATGTAACATTTGGCTCCCATAACTTTTCGTATTGCTCGATGACTCTTCATTCCTGAATATAGCTGTACATGCAGTATACTATCTTCATTAAATACGTAACAATTGCGCGAGAACGATCAGCCCCCAATAGAACTACGCTGCATAAACGATTGAATTACCTTCTGCTTCGTTCGGATACCCGACCCAGACTTGGGCATCAGCATTATGTCCCATGACCAGAGTTACAAATGTTACATATTTTGTTTACGCTAATATGTTGCTAATAATTAGTATTTTTCTGCTATCCACATAATATCATCACCACATTCTACGATACTTTTATTTCGTAATTACTAATATGTGAATAGGTAAACCTATGCTTTCCCGTTAGCAAAGTCGATAATAAATACTGTAGGTTTATCATGTATTAATAAGTTAGTGCTTTACTTGTAACCCTGTTTTGCTACATTTCTAAAAAGGCATTTATCTCTAAAATAACACATTTATGGGAAAAATGTGATACAACAATATATGTTTATTTTCCATTTTACAATGTGTTCGTCATAGTCTGTAACAGTTGTTTCAATACATCCTAGTATATATATATTTTAACCGGTCTAAAATCAGACCTAGTGTATCACTGTAGAATTTGAAATATTGTTTGTATTTACAATACATAGTTAATACTATTCAGTAACTACATGACTTTTCTTTTTCTATGTAAATGAGGGAGACAAAAGGCACAACTGCCAGCAGCGAGTGCCTCCCCCAGCGTTGAAAGAGTGACAGGGCCAAGATCAAGGGATGTTCGAGCTAAGATGCCATGACTTTATCCCTGCGCAGCTTCTTGCTCTGTACAGGGGCAATGTGCGTCCTTGTATTGAGTATTTTTCATATGTGTGGGGAGGATCCTCTTCACACCGCACTCCAAGACAAAGTAGAAAGGAAAACCTTTCGTATCATTAACTCCCGCCCACTCACCAACTCTCTGCAATCTCTCTCTCTTCGCCGCAATGTTGCATCTCTCTCGCTATTCTATCGCTACTATAATAATCAATGTTCCTCAGAGCTCTCCCAGTGTATACCACCTCCTCTACGTTGGGTATGTAGTACCCGTCTTGCAACACAATCCCACCCCTACTCTGTGCAACTCTCCAATACCAAGAGTGAAACGCTATTCTCAGACTTTCTTCTATTCAACTGCTGAGCTCAGGAACTCTCTCCCAGAATCAGTCTTTCCCTCTTCCTATGGACTAAATTGCTTCAAACTACGAGTGTCCAGGCATTTTGGCTCGAAAATCCCTTAATTTTGGCCCTGTTAAGGGGCCCTCACACACTCAGGAGTGCGAGCTAGAATCACTAGGAGTAGGGGAAATTTCGGACTCTCGTGCCTATTCGCAGTGAAAATCGATTACTCCTAGTGACTCTAGCGACTCCTGTTAGACTCCCACTCGCTCCCAGTGACAATCGATGACTCCTCGTGACTCTAGCGATTCCTGTTAGACTCCCACTAGCTCGCACTCAACTCTGGGAGAGGCACTCGATACAGGCAGTTCTGCCTTTTGTCTCCCTCACTCACATAGAAAAAAGAAGAAGTTACATAATTTCATGGACACAATCACATAGGCAAACGCACATACAGCCATTCGCACAGACATGTACGTTTTTTTCACCGACCCAGGGAACGAGCCCACATCCGTCGTGATTACTATGTTGATGAGACACAAATGGATGCTAACAGCCACGGGGACTTTTGTGGAGGTGAATTCTTATTGTCCATGAGGGGTTTAACAGTTTCCAGGGCTAAAAGGCTGGCTGAGTTGATGGAGTTGTCGAGAGAGAGAGAGAGAGAGAGAGAGAGAGAGAGAGAGAGAGAGAGAGAGAGAGAGAGAGAGAGATTTGATTTTGCCCCGAGGGGCGAGTTTATTGAGCAGCGCCCCCCATCCTGTGAGGGGACAACCACTAATAAGGCGATACATACTGCTCAAAGAGCCATTATTCCACTGAAACAACAGCATCGTCGTCTGGTTACATTCATATTTGTGTTTATAAGTCAGGTTGGCATTATTCAGATGTGTTATTATAGTTTCCTCATTTAATTGTCACATGGTCTGTATATACGTATCTCATTAAAAAAAAAAAAAAAAAAAAAAAAAAAAAGCAAGCAAGCTTGTAGTGACTGAATTATTAATTGACAGGTTGTAAATAATAGCACTACAGAACTAGTGCAATCGTATGAGGAGACTATTCATATTTTCATTACATCAATGGTTATTGAGATCATAGTTAGCTGAATACAATTATTACAAAAATAGGCAATGGTATAAATCAACATAATACATAGTTTAATACAGGCGGACATAATCATGATCCGGTTCGTTGTGCACTGGGAGCTAAGGTGTCTTGAGATCGCCTCGTACCCATACACAACGAACGTATTATAGTCTGCATGGTTGGTATCTAATTGAATATACTTAGTGGGTATTTCAAGAATGTCAGGGGTTAAGGAAATGTGATTTGTATATTAGAAGACTGTGATTAACGAGACGTGTAACATGTGGAGGGAGGTGGTAGAAAGAGAGGGATCTCGTTGGGGGTGGAAGTTTCGCTCCCAGGAATTTTCGTTCCTGTGGTATTTCAATAATAATAATAAAATAATAATAATAATAAGGGGACAACCAGTGGTAAGGCAATTCATACTGCTCAAAAAGCGATTATTCTACTGTAATAACAGTATCGAGAGAGAGAGAGAGAGAGAGAGAGACTGACTTGGAAGGAGTTACACGGCATAGTTAGTATATCAAATACCTTGCAGTTCAGAGAGAGTGAGAGAGAGACTTGCAAGTAGTTACACGGCATAGTTAGTATATCAAAAACCTTGCAGTTCAGAGAGAGTGAGAGAGAGACTTGCAAGGAGTCACACGGCATAGTTAGTATATCAAAAACCTTGCAGTTCAAAGAGAGTGAGAGAGAGAGAGACTGACTTGCAAGGAGTCACACGGCATAGTTAGTATATCAAAAACCTTGCAGTTTAAAGAGAGTGAGAGAGAGAGACTGACTTGCAAGGAGTCACAAGGCATAGTTAGTATATCAAAAACCTTGCAGTTCAGAGAGAGAGAGAGAGAGAGAGACTGACTTGCAAGGAGTCACACGGCATAGTTAGTATATCAAAAACCTTGCAGTTCAAAGAGAGAGAGAGAGAGAGAGACTGACTTGCAAGGAGTTACACGGCATAGTTAGTATATCAAAAACCTTGCAGTTCAGAGAGAGAGAGAGAGAGACTGACTCGCAAGGAGTTACACGGCATAGTTAGTATATCAAAAACCTTGCAGTTCAGAGAGAGAGAAAGAGAGAGAGACTGACTTGCAAGGAGTCACACGGCATAGTTAGTATATCAAAAACCTTGCAGTTCAGAGAGAGAGAAAGAGAGAGAGACTGACTTGCAAGGAGTTACACGGCATAGTTAGTTAGTATATCAAACACCTTGCGGTCCACAGGGAGAGATATATTTACATAGATTTATATAGATACACTGACCACACATACCTTACGATCCCAGCGAGGTGGTCAGGACATAATTCTAGTAGAGATATAGCTAACCCGAGAGTAAAGGAGAGTGGAAGGAAAGGATAGCAAAGGAGAGAGAGAGAGAGATTCCGTTAACCCGTGCAGTACCGGTGACGTCCTTTTCATTATATTCTGGCAACTATTAGACTATTTTATTCAGCTTAGGAAGGACCTCTAGCAATAATAGGGCTTTAAATTATCTCAACCAACCCTTTTAACTACCACAGATCCTTCCAAAGCTGCATAATATAGTCTAAATATAGCTAGAATACAATATAACCCACGTCGCTGGTACTCAAAGGGATAATTATATAAGCCTAAACAATAGAGAAGATCGTAGACATTTCCATCAGAGGTTAACCCTACCTGGTGCAGCGTCTTGGGGGTTATTTTGGTATTTTGTTTAATAATGGAGGGTTTTAATTGTGTTTGCCATTTGCGAACAATGTATTTTTAGTTTATCCCCTAGAGTTTAAAAAACGTCTATCCAGACCCCCTTCAAACTAAAAAAATATCGTCCCCCAGACCCCCTTCAAGTTAAATGTGTACATTTTTCTTTAGAAAAATTTCCTGGCCAAAAGCCAGTTTCTCCCAAATTGAAGGCTCGCTATCGCTCGCCCAGGAAACATCGACACCTTATTGGGTTGAACTATCATGTAATCGCCAAACTAATGAGATGAAACGTCTTAAAATCTCCAAGCTAATGGAGTAAAACTGGAATGCTCTAAATTGGCCCGCCCTGCACCTAATAGGGTTAATGCGGTAGAAACATACTACATGGGAGTATTTATTTCCTGAGATATGTATCTTTATATTATAATTTTGTTATTTTTATTTATTTTTTATTTTTTTTTCTATATTCCAACTAGGCCTACTCCCTCTTGAGCATAGGCTGAGAGCCTTTACACTTCACCGCTGAACACGGTGAGGCCCGTGAGGTCTTGTTCTAGTCTAGGGAGTGAGACATGCGAAGCACCCCGGCTCGAAGCAACTCGATCTCTGAAAGCGCTTCACCTCTGCGCTTCACCGTCTCATCCCCCACACTCGGATCCTCACTCTCAGAATGCCACCTATTGAGCAATTAACTCACTAGGCATTGCCTCCCTGTAACATATTTTGAATATGGGAATATTCATACAATGCTATTTAATCAGGGAACAATGAGGGTATTTTTTTGCCATTTCGGTGTGCTGTGGTAATGCACTGAAACTACAGTAGGTACAGCGCAAATTCCCTCCCAATAATATCTTCCCATTGACATATTGGGATTCAAACCCGGGTCCATTGGATTACCAGTCCAGTGGCAAGACCACTCTGCCACACCTCCCCTACTCCGTAGGCCTCCATCAAGCTTGAAGAAACACCCGCCCAAGACCCTCTATCCTGTTTATTATTCCTAGGGGGTAGAGGAGAAACGGATATAAATTAAATAACTAAACCTGGAAAGATGAATTGGCTTAGGCTATAAAAATGTTACCGGGTCGGCGGTTGACTTAGCCTACATGTTAAAATGTATATGTACCGGTAGGTTATCTGTGGTAGTCCCAGTAATATCTATGAAGTACTTCTAGTATTAAAGGAACTTAGCTGTGATGCAAAGAGTGTAGATTAGATGATGGACATGTCGGTAGGTGAATATCAGGGAAGTTCTGGTGTTATGTGGCAGCAGCTGGCGGTCTGTAGTTGGCGGGGGGGGGGGGGGGGGGCCAAGACTGTGTGAAGTGTGTCTGACATTCCCTTTTGTCGTGACAATATAAAATATATTTAAGGGTTTAAATCGTCCCCCGTGATTAAATAATAAGGGAAAATAAACTAAGATATAATTGGTGCAACCACAGTAATACTTATCCACAAAGATAAATAAAGTAATGCGTATCAACAAAAAGGAACCAGCTGTCGTGAACCCGGGAAATTCAAACTACGGAATCTATAGCAGGATTCACGAAATACTCCGCCACCAGCTATACAAAGTATTTACAATTGTCCCATCCCGATCATGGATCGCCACAATTGGGAGGAACCCAAAGCAGCCCGACGTGACGGCCTCTTAGAGGTATCACCTCGTTCCGCTCCAGTAGCAGGAAGGATATTATCAGAGTTCGGCATGCTGTCGCCATCCACTACCTCTAAATCTATCTCTAGTGGGTATAGCTTAACCACCGGTCTGGTTGTCAAACCGGCTCCTGTTTTTACCTGAACTGCCCTACATTCGTGGTCAGGACCACGAAGAAGTTTCATTATCCGACCTATACGCCAAAAAAGTCGGGGGACGTCATCATGTACTAGAACGACGTCCCCAACTTGCGGCGATGCTATCCCTCTTTTTACCATTAAGTGACGATGTTGCTCCCTGAGTGATATTAAATAATCAGTGCTCCACCTTTTCCACAGGTCATGTGAGAGTTTTGTTACATATTGGAAGCGTTGATTGACGGAATCGTTGTTACGCCACGTCGTGTCCTTGAGATCTTCATCCGTGACTTCTCCCCTTGGAAAGCTTCTGAACCGCCTCCCATGAACCAGTTGTGATGGAGTGATGGGTAGAGGGTCTTCAAGATCACTGTACGTGTAGCCAAGCGGGCGATCATTGACTGTGGCCTCGAGCTCCAGTAATACCGTATGCAGTTCCTCTGAGGTAACCAATGCTCGACCCAGTACCTTCTTCAAGTCAGCCTTTAGGATGCCAGTGACCCGTTCCCATATGGCACCGAACCATGGCGCCCTGGCCGGTATAAACCGCCACTCGCACTTGAATTCCGCTAGAGTACCTTTTAACCTCACATCATCTATCAACTTCCGTAATGTACTGGCTCCGCTAACAAATGTGGTGGCATTATCACTCATCATAATCTCAGGGTAACCCCTCCTGCTACTAAACCTACCGAACGTATGCAAAATTGATTCGCAGGAGAGGTTAGACACCGTCTCTACATGGACCGCTCTAGTAACTGCACAGGTGAATAAGACTACATATAATTTACTTACAGTACCCTCCTTCTCTTTTACTGGTAAGGCACCTGTGTAGTCAACCCCTGTTACCTGGGAAGGACTCACTTCCTGAACCCTAAACTCCGGCAATGGAGGGGCCTGTACAGCACGGTATGATGTACCTTGCAATCTCTTGCAGATGATACATCCCCTTAAGGCTTTCTTTACTACCTGTCTAATGTTGGGGATCCACCACCTTTGCCTTATGTAATTTACAACATAACTAACACCACTATGGTTACACACTTTGTGGCAGTAATTACTAAGGAGAGTGGCTATACAATGTTTATTAGGGATAAGGATAGGGTACTTGGTGCTATCATGTAAAGCTGACAAGTGTAGTCTACCTCTACAACGTATCATGCCTCCCTCCATATAGAGGCCTAACTGCTTCACTATATTGCTTGGTGTGCCCTGTCCTTTTGACAAATAGTGGTGTTCCTCAGAGTAAGCTTCTCTCTGAGCTACCTTAATCATGGCTGACTCTGCTGCTCTTAATTCCAGCACCATCAAGTATGCCGGTTTTGCCTGATAGTTCCCTTGTGTCTTCTCTCTAAGAGTCCTAATAAACCTAAGGACCCATGCCATTACATGCCATGACTTCATATATGAGCCATACCGGTCCCAATTCAATATGGCAGTAGGGGCAACCGGTACCGGAAATGACAGGGTTCCTTCTTGACTCATGTTACAACCCACAGTGGTGTCCCCTCCTATTGAGCCCCCTATTGGGCCATGATCAGGCCATAGCATTTGGTGAGGTAGCCATGTGGGCCCTCCCCACCAAAGCGAAGAAGCAACTAAGGACACATATGAAATCCCTCTGGTGACTAAGTCACTGGGGTTGTCCTCTGTGGACACATAATGAAAATGAGCGCCGGGGACTAATGACTTTATCTCATCAACTCTATTCTGAACATAGATAGGCAAAATCTTCTTACTAGACAACCAGCATAGAGTTATCTGGCTGTCCGACCAGAGGTATATATTCTCTATAATCAGCTCGTCCGCGTAGGGCTCACATATATAACATGCGAGACGAGCTGCGAGAAGAACAGCAGTCAACTCCATCTTAGGTATGGTGAGGGACTTAATAGGCGCCACCTTAGCTTTGGCCATTACTAACCTACTCACCTCATCACCAACCGCATAGGCCACTACACCATATGCTGCTGAGCTAGCGTCACTAAATAGGTGCAGCGTAACCCTCTTATAATTAGTGACCTGACGGGGAAACATGATACCTGTACTATCTATCATATCGTCATAAATACCCTGCCAGTTCTTGCTCTTGCTCTACTGGTATGACCGTTTCTGTCGGTCAAAGGAATCTGAATGGTAGGTAACAACACTGCATTACGGCCCGAAGCCACAGCCATGGTCACTGTTGGTTCAGGGGCCACTGGTTGTCCAGTTTGTTCAAGGCGTGGCGTCGGACACAAATACTTAAAATGTTTCTGTTGGCAGAATTGGCACTGCCTAATTTTAGGGCTAGTACACCCCTGGCTTCCATGTTCTGACGACAGGCACCCGACGCACAATTTCAACTGCCTTGCTCTATTGGCTTTGGCAGGACTGTTCTTGTATTTAGCACACTTTGCCCAAAAATGTCCTGTCTTTAAACACAACTTACATCCATACTTCTGCTTGGTATCGGGTTTCTGATACACTACATATACTGCTGTGGCGGTCGCCCCAAACGGTTCTAGTAGATTTTGTCTACTTTCTAGATTGCACACTTCAGTCTTTAACACACGAACATATTCATCCACATCCAGCCAGTTGTCTTTTAATTCACGCTTAATCACTTCAGAGAATGCACTAGGAAGTTTATTATGCAACAGTAGTGCACACATTTCACTTACTGTTACATCCATAGAGCATAATGACTCTAATGCACACTCAAATGACGCGGACAAATCTTTCAGAGCACTGACCTCCTGGCTAGGATGCGGGAGATCCTTTTGACCATAACTGTTTTTTAGAATATTGACCGCTGGTTCATAACTTGCAGCGACCAAACTAAATCCACTAACAATTTGTAGAGCCTCACCTCTAAGTTGTCCCTTTAGATACGTAAATTTCTGAATGTCAGTTAAGTCCGTTTGGGATTGAACACTACAATCAAAGAGCTCCCAGAAACCCACCCACTGTGTTGGATCCCCATCAAAAACTGGCAACTTCAGGGAGGGTAGCTTAATACCCTTCTGTTTCCTACTTGCTGCGCTATCATGAGACCTACCATTAGTGGTTGTCTGGAGAGCACTATCTAACTCAGCTAACTGACTGTTTACTTGATTAACATACTGCATATCTTTCACCATCTCCTCCTCTAACTGATCATCTGAATATAAGCTATACAACTCTACGTTTTACGACTCGATATCAGCTAGGGCCTTTTCTACAGTGATTTTCACACCCCTTACATCATGCAGTGTAGCAGCATGTTCAATAAAATCAGATAGATTAGAGGTAAGCTTAGTAATCCCTCCCTTCTTGGCGGCCCTGAACCGCTGCAATGACTTTATTTTCTCCTCCATTCTTAAAAAAAATACTAAAGCTTAAGGAACAACAATACTAATCGTCACTGTAGGCTAGCCGACTCTAATCTATTCTAAGCCTAGGCTAACCTACTTACATTGATGATGACAGCAACCAAGCAAATTGAAGCATGCAGATCGCGTGCCCCCTGTGAGTTTACAAATGATAAAAAAAAGGAATTTACATATATATATATCATATTACTCTACTTTACAATATTTACTTTACTATATTAAATTTTACCAAATTACAAAGTTAATGCCTGAAAAAGAAAGGAAAAGAAAGAGAAAGAAGGACCAAGACTCCTCTGAAGGAGGAACAGCCGCAGCCGTCGTCGTAGTCTTGAGATCTAGCCTATTGCGTCGACTGCACCTCCTCATCCCTGTCCTTCTTCTCAAAGAAGGCACATGCTCTTTCCAGTAGCCTATCTAGCACCTTCCGGCTCCTAGCGCATCTAACCCAGGCTGAGGTCTGCCTGACAGTGTTCACCCTTGCCCCTGGTCTATATAACTGCTTAACCAAAAAAAACAGGGCACTGCACTGGACGGTCCAGCGGAAAATCCCGGACATACGAATGGCCGAAGAGGGGGAGGGAGGGGAATGACGGAAACCCAAAGACTGGTCTGGTGTCTTTCAAGGCCAGTTTGTGCAGAAGTAAACATGGCAATGCAACAGCTGACATCCATCACATGCTAGACGAGTGAACAGCATAAAGACATATCACAAGCTCGGCAAACAAGGGACAGTAGTGACTGTAGCACATTGCTGTCCTCCATTGACTGGAGGTCTCCATTCGAAGCAGACTCATCCCTCCGCAACATAGTCAGCGGAATCTCGGCTGGTTCCGAGGTTAATGTGGATGATGCAAAAAGGATCGGATATGACATTCTTAATAAAATGGTTGGACAACATGTGGTCAAGTACAGTTTCAAAAGGAAAGCCCAAGCTGTGACTTTTGACTCTAAGTCTGCAGTCAAGATAGGTGATGAGGAAGTACAGATTGATCCTCTTCTTCTGTTTCAATGACTCATCATTGCAGGATCTCAGGCAAATGATCTTCCGAATGCCCTCACCTATGAGCTCTGCAACTACCCACCTGCCTTGTTCGAAGGGAAGGGAAAGCTCCTGAAAGCTGTGAGGGCACAGCTATCTGACGCCATCTGGTCCGAGGTACCACACAACCCAGCACCATGTCAAAATATCACATATGTCCTTGATGGAGGTATTCTTCTCCATCACATTCCATGGCAACTTGGTGAAACATACGACAAGATATTGCAGGACTATACCAGATATGTTACAAAACACTATGGTCAGGCAGTGGTTGTTGTTGTTGTTGTTCCCCAAGCTGCCTGGCCGAACAGCGCCAAGGCCCAGAGCAAGGCCAAGACCACAACCGAGCGCCCCCACAGAACCCTCCCTGCCGACCACAATAAAGCCTGGGCGACCGAAGCCACTCCATGGCGGGGTGCTGAGGAGGGTACGGAAATGCCCGGGAAACCAAAGCCCCACCCAGGGCCCTGTGCCCCTCACCAATTATGAAGAGAAAGTTGAGGGGCAAAGGAAAAATGTGACGCTTTGGCTTCCAATCTTGGTAGATTGGGAGGTCAATCCACGGAAGAGATGCCGTCACTTGAGATCTAGAAAATATATAAGTTAAAGGAACACTCACAGTAAGCTATGGGTATGGCAGAGATCGCTCAGTTCTCACTCTGATAGACCAGCCCATCACCAGGCAGTGGTTGTGTTTGATGGTTATGAGGCGGGACCTTCAACAAAAGACAGCACACATCAGCGTCGAGTGGAGTGTGAGGGTAGGAAGGTGACATTCCATCTGTCCACGAAACTCCAGTTAAAAAAGAAGGAATTCCTCTCAAACAAAGAGAACAAGCAACGCTTTCTTGAACTTTTGGGAGATGCCCTGGCCAAAGAAGGCTGTGAAGTTATCCATGCCAGAGGGGATGCAGATACTCTTATTGTCCAAACTGCAGTGAGAATCTCTGAGGACAGAGAAACTGTGTTAATCGGAGACGACACAGACCTACTTGTTCTTCTCATCCACCTTGCAGGAGAAAACAAACATGACATCCACTTCCGACCTGAACCAAAGAAAGGAGCAGAAGTCAGGTGCATGGGTGTTAATTCGATCAAGCATAAGCTTGGGGTCCAGGTTTGCAGGCATATTCTCTTTGTGCATGCTTTCTTGGGGTGTGATACCACATCCAGGGTTTTTGGGATCGGGAAGGTGGCAGGTTTCAAACTTATTCAAGACAGGGAGGCATTTCGGGAACAGGCGGTGTTCAGGAGTAAAAGGGCAACAAAGGACGACATCATCACGGCTGGTGAGAAGGCAATGGCCATTGTCTATAAGTGGAACCCCAGCGACTCCCTCGATGATGTTAGATATCGCCGATTCCAAGCCCTTGTCACCACGAGAAATAAGGCAGTTCTTCCTAACATGTTGCCACCAACATTAGCAGCTACGAAGTACCATAGCCTGCGTGTCTACCACTAAGTCCAAGAGTGGCAGGGGAACACACTGAATGCTGAAGACTGGGGTTGGAAGCTCTCAGATGGAACGTTTAAACCAGTCATCTCTGACCGTGCCCCTGCACCACGGTCGTTGTTGACTCTAGTGTGGTGTACCTGCAAGTCAGGTTGTGGGACGCTGCGCTGTAGCTGCCGCCGGCATGGGCTTCAATGCTCACCTGCTTGTTCTGGGTGCAGAGGTATATGTCAGAACAACGACTATGACAGTGCTGAGGATGGAGATGACAGCGAAATCTGACTGAAAAGGTAACTGGGATTAGGAGTTCTATTATATGCTATGTGTGTGCGGAAGGGGGTGGGGGTAGGGGGGTAACTAATTTTTAACTTTAGGGGGGGGGGGGGGTAACTAATTTTTAACAGTTTTATTGAAAAGATTAACCATGAAAACATAGGTAAAGATGTGTTTTTTTTTGGGATTATCTTGATTAGTTAAGAAGTTATGACCATTTGAAGTTGCGCCAAGTTAATAGAGTGGCAAAATAGTGATGCTTTTTCATTCTGTTATTTCACCATGTTCCACTCCGACGATTCTTTGGGACTTTTAGTATGTTATAAGGAACCTTTTTCCAAGACAAATAACACTAGTTTCGTTTCTGTTGCAATTAGTGGTGGGTCCTGGTGTACATTGACTGGACTAATATCTCCTATATAAAGCAATATTGTTATGTCACATGCTTGTATGTTTGCATCACTAGACCAAAAAAAGTAACTATCTCCTTAAGATACCATTCTCTTCCTCCCTCTCCCCCCCCCCCCCCCCCCGCCCCACCCTTCCTTGAACCCTTTCTTTCATAAATCTCACTTCCTACCTGGTCGCCCTCTGTATTGTCTTTCCCTTCCTCTCTCACCCACTCTGATTCTTTCTCACACACACTCTCTCTATCTATCTGTCTGTCTCTCTCTCTCTCTCTCTCTCTCTCTCTCTTTGAATTGTGCCAGAACTTTTAACATTAAATTATTTCTTCAAAGATATACACACAACAATGAAATGTTAAAGAAAACATGCCTTGTTTTCAGAGTATATATCTGAGAGGGAAGCAAATGGAATCCTTATCGATTCAGAATGATCCTAGAATCATGATATTAGAACAGTATTTTGTCTATCTTTTCAACCAGACATGGTTATTTATTGCTTTTATATTCAATTGCTCAACGCAATGAAGTCAGGAGGTGTAATTGCAGTAATTGTCGTCCCTCAGAAGTCTAGGCAAGCCCTCCATGACATCTGGGTTTCTGAACCTCTCCGGGTGGTCGGGGGCCTGGGGAGTGCTGGAGGGACCTTGGTGACCCTGGTCTCTGGGTCTTTTCCTGGATGACCTAGATGTGTGTGAATTTATATTTTGTTTTTGTGTGTTCATTGTTTCTATTGTGTTTTGTGTTGTCCCTATGCTGGCTCTGTCTTGAGTCCCCCCCCCCCCAAAAAAAAAAGGAAAAGTGGGGATTGGGCCTGAGTATATAGATAGATAGATAGATCATGCATAGGGTGGACCCATTAAAAACAGAGCGCGGGAGAAGCAACCCCTCAATGAGCCATTCATCACGCTTGGCACTGCCCATACGCCCATTGTCACACCACCCTTGCCCTTACCGAACAGTTGGTGACCCCCCTTAATGGAACAAATATTTAACCACTACGTCTCTGCATCATATTAAGACCAACTTTATATAATTAGCACCGTATTTCACTACAAAATATTCAAAATAACTGAGAAATATCGATGGGAACTTTGCAATTGACCGTTAGTTGAAAATAAACTGGGTATACAGTAGTCCTCCCCCGCTCTCTCTCCATTTTCTCTCTCCGTTTTCTTCCACTGGCCACTCCCCTTCCTCAGTTCTCCCATTTTCTACGCATTCTTCTTTTTTTCTGCTCATCCCTTATCCTTATGTTTATCAATGTCGTTATTTTCCTCGATCTTATCTTTTATCCTCCTTCTCCCCACTCCTGTTCCTCCTCCACCCTACTCATCTTCCTCCTCCCTACTACTCTCCTCCTCCTCCTTCTCTTCCTACTCCTCCTCTACATACTCCTCCTCCTCCTCCTCTTCTTTCTCCTCCTCCTCCCTACTCCTTTTCTTCCTCCTCCTAATCTCCTTCATTCCAATTCCAAGAGGGAAATTAAAGTCAACAGGCCGAATAAGAACTTGGCTATAAGAAAAGAGTATTCCTTTCCCGCAGTTGGTCTCGGCCAGAATGACTTAACTCTGCTGTGAATGATAATGAGGTTTCTCGTTTCGTATTCATTTCCTAATTTATCTCCAGCTATTATATGTATTAATATATAGATATATATTATACTGTATAATATTATATTTATATATATATATATATATATATATATATATATATATATATATATATATATATATATATATATATATATATATATATATATATATATATATATATATATATATATATATATATATTTTTTTTTTATTCTTTAAAACAAATGAGGTTAAATGAAGAGGCTAGTTCAACGTTCAGTATTTTATTATTTTAGTGGATAAGGGTGTCAAAGTTCATGATTAATATCCAACGATTCACTAGGCACAGCTAGCATCTTCAGGAAATGATATAATTAGACACAGACAGGGAATATAGTATAGGTGAGACAAGTAATCAAATTTACCCCAGGATACGACCATGCCAAAGCCGATTTTACACTCCAGGTACCCACGTTTATGTCTGGGTGGGACAAGGCTAACACAGAGGAAGTCAGCCCAATGACATTTGAGTAATCTTGGCGGCTAACCAAGTTCTCATTCTCGTGTGTTTGGTGGTAGCAGGCAAGCCACCAACCATGTCCCTGGATTAATTTGTGCCACAACGAAACCAGGTAGGCCCTACTCATTTACGTCTGAGTGAGACGGAACTACACAGGGAATTAGATAAGTATACAACTTCTTGCTTCTTAAACTTTATTGATAAGCAATGATGGCAGTATCTGAAACAAAGATAATACCAAATTACATTGTGTACAGATGTAGAATATAAGATTACATTGTATACAGAAGGCAGGGTTTGTGTGATGAATGATATTCCTATAGGAATGGAGCTTGTTCAACACTCCTGGGCTACTTGGACCTTGGTGGCAAACTAAGTAAATTTCACCCACTCCATGTATATGTGGCAACATCTGGTGTGCTGGGCGGTCACCCATCCAGCTACTAACCAGACCCTACGTAGCTTAACCCCGCTGATTGAAATCAGCGTTGCCAACCACATAGACCAGGGTTGAACTAGACAAGTCACATTAATTATTTATATACATTATCGTTGATGTGACTTTTGATCTCATGCGTGATGTGGGAGGAGCTACCGTGCGCTAGGGCGGCCGCCATTGGTGGCGGGTGCCCTCCTGGCAAGGCGCTCCCTGCTTCTTGTCGGTGGTTGGCTGGTGGTAGATGAAGTCATCGGTGATTAGCTGGTGGTGGTAGCGGAGCAGTTCAGTTGGGCAGGAGTTGGGGGCGTAGGAGGGTGATGACGGTGATGGTGTTTGGGAGCTGTATGGGTGTGGCGTTTAGCTGAGGGCATCACCTGGAGGTCATTGTGAGCTGGGGGTTTTTCTTCTATATTCCAACTCTCTGGCATAGGCTGAGAGCCTGCACACTCTACCACTGAACACAGTGAGGCCCATGAGGTCTTGTTCCAGTCTAGGGAGTGAGACATGCGAAGCACCCATTCACGGCTCGAAGCAACTCCATCTCTGAAGCTGCTTCACATATGCGCTTCACTGTCTTACCCCCTAGACTCGGACCCTCACTCTCAGAATGCCACCTATTGAACAATTAACTCACTAGGCATTGCACTCCTGTAGCATATTTTGAATATGAGAATATTCATACAATGCTATTTAATCAGGGAAGAATGAGGGTATTTTTTTGGCAGTTCGGTGTGCTGTGGTAATGCACTGAAACTAGGTACAGCACAAATTCCATCCCAATAATATCTTCCCATTGACATATTGGGATTCGAACCCGGGTCCATTGGATTACCAGTCCAGTGGCAAGACCACTCTGCCACTCTGTTAACCCACTGAGCCCCAGCGACGCAGCGTTTGCGTCAGCAATGTATGTAACGCTAAACCCCAGCGACGCAACAGTTGCGTCAGTGTTACTCCGGTCCTAATTACTTCGGTCCTATGGTACCTAGAGGGCTCAGATTTGTATGGGAACTGTGTAAGTATCCCACGCACCCACGCCGATGGTTGAAAACTTTCAAAGTCCAACCGCGTGCGCGTGAGTGCGCAAAAACATGTTTTTTTGGGGAAATTGCCTTCAATTGTTTACTCTTGTAAAATCCGTTTTCGGGGACTCCGTAGGACAATTTTTTGAGCTTTTTGATCGGTTTTTCGTGGTTTTTCCTTCATTCCTAACCCATTCGCTATTGTTTCTGGAGAAAAAAAAAATCCAAACCGGCTGGTCCCTGGTGGTACATTTATTAATAACTAGCTGGGGCTCAGTGGGTTAATGCTGGGGCTTAAGGCTTGAATATATAAGGCTTCGAGTGTTGGGAGTCGTCTGGGGTCGTTTTCGTTATCAAGTATGGAAGTGTGTTTAGATAAGTCAGTGCGAGTGAGGGCATGGTGGTTGGGGGCTTGGTAGTGATCTTTTATGGCTCCAGATTGAAGGTGGGGGGTGAGGACGGGACAGGCGAGTTTGTGTCATACCAATATAGGATTGGGTCCCACAGTCCCCATTATTACAGGTGTGTTTGTGTCATACCAATATAGGATAGGGTCCCACAGTCCCCATTATTACAGGTGTGTTGGTGTCATACCAATATAGGATGGGGTCCCACAGTCCCCATTATTACAGGTGTGTTTGTGTCATACCAATATAGGATGGGGTCCCACAGTCCCCATTATTACAGGTGTGTTGGTATACCACATGATTGGGTCCCACAGTCCCCATTATTACAGGTGTGTTGGTATACCACATGATTGGGTCCCACAGTCCCCATTATTACAGGTGTGTTGGTATACCACATGATTGGGTCCCACAGTCCCCATTATTACAGGTGTGTTGGTATACCACATGATTGGGTCCCACAGTCCCCATTATTACAGGTGTGTTGGTATACCACATGGTCGTCGTTTGGGCCCACAGTCCCCATTATTACAGGTGTGTTGGTATACCACATGGTCGTCGTTTGGGCCCACAGTCCCCATTATTACAGGTGTGTTGGTATACCACATGGTCGTCGTTTGGGCCCACAGTCCCCATTATTACAGGTGTGTTGGTATACCACATGGTCGTCGTTTGGGCCCACAGTCCCCATTATTACAGGTGTGTTGGTATACCACATGGTCGTCGTTTGGGCCCACAGTCCCCATTATTACAGGTGTGTTGGTATACCACATGGTCGTCGTTTGGGCCCACAGTCCCCATTATTACAGGTGTGTTGGTATACCACATGGTCGTCGTTTAGCGGGCTCTTGGTGGAAGTAGGTCTGTTGTGGAGGACTTGGTTGAAGGTCTTGGGGGATTAATAGTATATTATTAATTTAATTTTGTTGTCAAGGTCGGTGGGTAGGAAATTTGTATTGATATTTTCTCTCATTATGGTCTCGTCAGTTTTGTTATCAGATGACATGTCATTTCGGTAGAATATCTTGATGTCGTCAGAGGGGTTGGTGTTGGGGGAATCTTGAGTATACCATTTTTCTAGGTGGTGGTTAACCCCTTCTGTACCGGCAACGTCTTTGTAGTTTTATTCTAGCTAAATTTGGACGATTTTGTGTAGCTTAAGAAAGATCTGTGGTAGTCAAAAGGGTTAAGGGAGATAGTTCGAAGCCTGTTGATTGCTGGGGGCCTTTTTTAAACTGAATGAAATCGTCTAATAGTAGCCAGAATAAAGTTAAAAAGATGTTGCGGTACAGAAGGGGTTAATGGTACTGGTGATGTCGGAGTTAGAGTACCCATTGTAAAACAGCACTTGGGAGAGTCGTTCTAGCTCCTGGTGGGTATCTCCCCAGGTGGTGCAGTGGGTGAGGGCTCTCCTGAACATCTTAAGGGAAGACTGGCCGTTTGTTTGGTCTATTAATTAATTTATTCATATATGTTTTTAGTTTCTTCCCTAGACCTCCATCAAGCTTAGAAAAACACCCCCTAGACCCCCCTTCAAGATGAATTTGTAAATTTTTCGGTAGAAAAATTTCCCGGCCGAAGGCCGGTTCCTCTTAAAATTGCAGGCTCGCTTTCGCTCGCCAGGAAATAATCGACATCTAAATGGCACGAAAAGTCTTAAAATTGACAACGAACAGGGGCGAAAGGTGTTAAAATCGCCAAATTAATGGGCTGAACGTCTTATAATCTCAAAACTAGAGGGGCTAAACATTAGGAAGAAGGGGGTTCAGAAAAACGGTCTGCCTCCCCTTAAAATTTCAAAGCTAATGGGGCTAAACATGAGGGAAAAGGGGGTCCAGAAAAATGACATACCTCCCCTTAAACAGTTGGGGAAGTCAGAAAGGGCCAACACTATTGTCCTAGAGTGTGCAGTATTTCCTAGTAAGGGGGTAGTACTCACTTTTTTCTGCACCCCTTCTCCCTCATGTTTAGCATATTAGTCTTGAGGTTTTAAGACGTTCGCACTGTTAGTTTGGCGATTTTGAGACATTTCGCCTCAATTTGTATTCAATATTAAGACCTTTCGTGCCCTTTAGGTGACGATTATTTCCTGGCGAGCGATAGCGAGCCTCTTATTTTAGAAGGAATCGGTCTTCGGCCGGGACATTTTTCTAACAAAAAATGTACAAATTTATCTTGAAAGGGGGTCTAGTGGGTGTTTTTCTAAGCTATATTTAGAAGATATTGTGCAGTTTAAGAAGGATGTGTGGTATTAAATAGGGTTGAGTGAGATAGTTCGAAGCCTGGTAATTACTGGAGGCCATTTTAAACGGTAAATTCGTCTAATAGTAGCCAGAATACGGTTAAAAGGACGGCACCGGTACAGAAGGGGTTAATCACAAATCACCACTCACATCCTCAGTGATCGTTTACCTATCATCACGACGACGACCATTTGAAGTTTTGAACCAGCTGATCTGTGTTTGTTCGTTGTTTTATGTTGTTTTTGTGTTTTCCCTGTTCTTGCTCTGTCTTGAGTCGGCCACCCCCAAGAAAAAAGGAAAACAAAACAAAATAATAAAATAGAATGAAATATAAAATATAAAATAAAAATAGGAACAATGGTGATTGGGCCTGAGCATATAGATAGATAGATCTCTTCCAATGTCAAATCAATCAGTGTTAACTAGAATAGTTAACATATTCTTCAGGGGCTATCAGCCCTTCTGGATTATGATTTAAGCCAGTACACTGTAAAGGCGCGTTTTCGCGAGACAATTGACCTAGGTACACTCAGGTATACCTGGGTCAGCTCAGTTTTCTCGAGTCCCTTTACCTAGGTGTACCCAAGCTCTACATGGACCTTGGGTGTACTGTACAGTTGGTCAAAGTTGCAGCTGACCCACCCTCACTCTGTGGCTCGCAGAATTATCTGGCAATGCTGGTGTAGGAAGGAGGTGTGTCTTACAAAGATTGGGATTGGTAAATCTGGTTTCGGCTATATCATTGTTAGAACATATACTAAGCAAGGGAAAGTAAGCCTATCTCATATAAAAATGCATACATCTCTATGTATGATCCCGAACATTCACCAAAAGATCGTAGATTTGCTTAGATATTCAAGTTATTATATCCACTGATTGGCAACTACACCACTATTGCCAGCTAATTCTGCGAGCCCCAGAGTGAGGGTGGGTTAGCTGGAACTTTGACCAACTGTACCTGGGTCGACTCAGTCTCAGTGGATGTTTTCGCGAGCCAGTAACGTCATCTGGGACTCGGTGTACCTGGGTAATGTCAGTCCTGGGTACCGAGTTGGGCTGGGTTGGACTGGATTGACCTGGGTGATGCTGACGTCACTTATAACAACAAACAAGATGGCGGAAAATGTCGGGTACGGTGAAGAACTCGTTCCCAGTGATGCGAGTACTTGGCTATTTAATTTCACAAGATCTTGGATTTGTTTGCCCTGACCATGCGATCTTGGAAGTTTTAGTAGGGATCTAAGATTTCTTTAGGGGAGTAAATATTGTTGATTTTGAGGGGATATACCTTGTCCTTGTCTAACACATTAATGTGTTGTTGTTGTTTTTTATCTTATATTGCATGTATTTAAATAATTTTTCGCATGCCATATTAATATTCAGAATACATAAACATAGGTAGAAAATTCTCTTATCAGTGGCTCTTTATTGGAACAGCCATATTGATATCTCTCAGCCAATCAGAGAGCCGTAATTCGGCCTGGGTAAAGTCAGGCTTAATTTTCCCGACCTTTAGGTCAGACCAGTCTCAAAATCGCGAAAACAGAAACAGGCCAGGACCCAGGTCGACTCCGGCCCATAAAAAGCTCCCGAAAGCGCGCCTATAACAAATCACTCTGTCGTTAGATAACTACGGAGACAAAATAGCACCCACAAACATAAGACTGTTATTCTCTTATTATAGGATCTCAATTCCCTTCGCGACTTCACTGCCATCTGTTGAGTGAATTCTGCACTAATATTGTCGGGAAAGGAATAGCACTAAAATAACTGCAGTTTCACGTCCTAGTTTTGTAATACAGTATTGGAGGAAGAGGCGGCGGCAACGAGTCTCTGATATTCTGTTGCTATAGTCTATTCGCTGTAAGTAGGCGAGAAATCATGTCCTCTATCCTCTGTAACTCAAAAAGGGCTTAAGCAAATGGGCTGTAAACTTCCACATTTATTCCTTGACGGACTCTTCCCAAATGGTAGAAATATTAGCTCGATTACTCCAGTCGTTTTTGAGTTACAGAGGTTAGAGGTCATGATGTTTCGCCTACTTACAGTGAATAGACTATAAACAGCCCTGGAGGTGAAGTTTATCAAGAACTAAGAAGGTATGTCATTTTGTGTTGATAATTATTTGGAAAAGGCTCGCCGCCTTATTATAAACATTTTATTATGGACAACACAGGTCAATGGTAGTCACAATTACAAATAACCTTTCACCCTGGGGGCCCGTATCTTAAATTTGATGGATGATGGGTTATTTACAATATCCGCAGGGGTTGATAATATACACATACAGTATACTGTATACAGTATATATATATATATATATATGTAAACTATTAAAGACTCCCAAAATAAGGAAACAAATAATAAATACTTGTAAAAATCGTTCCCGGTGTATAACTGCATTTTTACTGTAAGGGTTAAATAAGGATGGGAGCAAGAAAGGCATGTACTAATAACCTAAACAATCTACCATTTTGATAATATTAACCCCTGTCAAGCGGGGATGTTTGTAACTTCTACTACCTTACCTTACCCTAAACGAGCTTCATTCCATGCTCTTTCTCATGCATAAACAAGAGCCAGAGCATAATACAATTTGTTATCAGTGAAAAGGCGATAATAGAGCTTTCCAATGACACCTGAATCATCCTTGTACGACAACGGGTTCTCTTGCAATGATGTTGCAACACGAGGGCAAAAACCCTAAAATACGGTAATATCCTCAGTTTTTCCTTGTCCTCGCAAAGGCCAGGGGTGTGGAGGGTTGTGTTGGGGAGCTCAGTCACCTCGCTCGGTCCATGCCGAGCGGTCAGAGCCCGCCTATTGTCCTCCCAACGCGTGGACTCTCTCTCAGAGCCCCTAATGTGCTCAGAATGACGCCCATCATATGTCGGGCCCCGCTGTGATGGCCATGGTTCTGTCGCCCGACATATGTCGGGCCCTGCGGCCTGAGGGTTAAAGGACACTACATCGGCGCTATTTGAAACAATTTATCAGCGAATATAGGGACCAATAGACTCGCCACATTTTTCTTATAATCCGCATGGAGGAATTTCGTTATCAACAACTTGAAAAAAACAAAAATTTCACCGAAAATAATTAAAGTCCCGACCGTAAACAAAGCATTCCGTTGACTTGACCTCCTTCTCCTTCTTGCTTTGTACGGTGCGGCAAAAGCGCGATTCATCCAATAAATGGCATGAGCGTGGCAACCTGTCTTTGCACCCTCACAGATAAACATATAAGAGGATGACAATAAGTCAAGGGGGAGTGAGTATCCAATTTACCCCACAATTTTCCTCACCTACTGTAAAAGTGTGATTCACCCAATAAATGGCGCGATTTGACGCCGTATCGTCAGATTGATGGATAATGGGTAAGCTTATGCAAATTCTCCACTCAAACCATGTAAAACAACTATGAAACACTATATTAATTGAATAAAACAATAAAAAAACATGTTAAATATGGCCAATGTGGTCTTGTTGAAAGCTACCAACGCTGTATTGGTTAGCAATTGCACAACCTAATTTGTTTCTATTGGTATTAATATTAATATCATATTACAATTCCTGAAGATTATGAAAGGTTACTCTTAAATTTAATATTGTAATGGAACTTAATCTGGTTGCATTATTTAAAAATTTCAAGCGACGCCCTTATATTTATTTATTTATATTAGTTATGTATTTACAGACTCGCACTACCACGTTGGGTTCATCATTCGGTCCTGGCCAGACTTCTCTTCAGGCAAGGTAACGATAGGAATAGTTAAATTGCAGGATTTCTTTACTATTTTGTATTAAATTTAATTATAATATATATATATATATATATATATATATATATATATATATTATATATATATATATTTAACTTATTAATATATGTTTTATAAATAGACTGAATTTCGTTCTGTACGGTCTTTTAAAGTGGCATTTTGGCGCTACCTTTCAATGTGGCATTTTGGCGTTACCGGGAGTACTTCTTTGATTTTCCCAGGAATGATTTTTGCTTCAGTGGCTGGGGACCCTCCCAGTGCGTATCACATTACTGAGGTAATCCTCTCAGGCATGGAAACATACATTCCATTTAATTTCAAACTCACTAAACAAAATCTTTGTTTACTCACTTGAGCAAAAAGTAATTCTACAGAACAACTACTAGCAATTTTTAGGTTAATTTTATATATATATATATATTTTATATTTATATATACTGTATATATATATATATATATATATATATATATATATATATATATATATATAGTAAGGGTGTGAAAGATAAGAATGGGAGAATGCTAGCTGAGAAGCAAGAGAGAGTCGAAAGATGGAGGGAGTACTTCAACGAGTTGCTAAATGTAAGGAATGAAGAGCCAGCAAACATAGTTGGATATGGTATGGGAGGGAGAAGAGGACAAGTGGTGGAGGAGGAGGTGGGGATCAGGAGGTCAGAAGTGTGGGAAGCCATGAAAAGAGTGAAGTTGGGGAAAGCACCAGAAACAGATGGAGTGTGTGGGGAAATGTTGAGATATGGTGTGGAGATAGTGATTGAATGGATATGGAAAATGTGTAAACTAGCATGGGAGAAGGGGAATGCACCCGATGACTGGAAGACTGGCATAATTGTCCCCCTACAGTATATAAGGGCAAAGGGGAGAGAGGAGTATGTGGTAACCACAGAGGAATATGCCTTTTAAGCATAGTAGGGAAGGTGTACAGTAGAGTAGTGATTGAGAGAGTGAGAGTGAGAACGGAGAAATGGAATGGCGACGAGCAGGGAGGTTTTAGGAAGGGAAGAGGATGTGTAGATCAGATATTTACCCTGAATTGTGTTGTGGAGAAATATCTGGAGAAGCAACAAAAGGTGTATGTTGCCTTTATTGACTTGGAGAAAGCCTATGACAGAGTGGATAGAGAAGGCATGTGGAAAGTACTTAGAATATACAGAGTATATGGTAAGTTGCTGAAAGCAGTGAAGAGTAGGTATGAGGGTTCAAAGGCGGCAGTACGTGTGGAGAACGAGCAGAGCGAGTTCTTTGACCAGAGTGTTGGGTTGAAACAGGAGTGTGTGATATCCCTGTGGTTGTTTACTGTATATATGGATGGAGTTATGTAAGAAATACTAGGAAGAGCAGTGGATGTTGGTGTATCGCTGAAAAGGGAGGGAAATGAGTGGAAGCTGCCTATATGCTGTTTGCGGATGATACAGTTCTGATGAGCGATAATGAACGGGAGTTACAACAGAGGAAGAGGGTTGTAGGAACGTTGAAAGCAGTAACAAGAAATAGGGTGGTAAGTATGGAAGTGAAGAAGTCCTTGCAAGACAGTGTGGTAATCCCGACACTAACTTACGGAAGCGAAGCATGGACGTTCGGGAAGAGACTCAGACCAAGAGTGAGAGCGGTGGAAATTAGTTACTTGAGAAATGCGTGTGGAGTTACATGGAGGGATAGACAGACGAATGAGGAAGTAAGAAGGAGGTGTGGTGTGGAGGTAGATGTGCTGGAAACTGTGAAAAGGAACAACTTGAGATGGTTCGGCCATATGGAACGTATGGAAAGCGAGAGATTTACTAAGAGGGTGTACGAGAGCGAGGTGGAAGGACAGAGAGGGAGAGGTGCACCGAAGGAGAGGTGGAAGGATGGAGTGAGGAAGTATAATTTTATGAATGAAGGCTGTGCTGGTTGGGAGGAGTGGCATCGACTTCGAATTTATTCTCCATTCTGTTTTTTGTTTTGCTTTTTTTGTTATGTACTCTACTTTTTTTTTCTCTCTCTCTCTCTCTCTCTATATATATATATATATATATATATATATATATATATGTATATATATATGTTGGTAAAGCCAGGTAATACATTTTCTTTAATACATACGAGGTTGAAAGAAATGGCAATTTCTGCGTTGGAAATGTTATTATTCAAAGTTTCCAGGTCTCTGATGAGTTTTCGCTGGGTGGCAGGAAGTAGATGAAGGAGATGAGCAAAATTCATGGTGGTACAGGGTTACATTAAAGTACATGAAGATACAGGATATACGACGCGTTTCACTGGACAACCAGCATTATCAAGTAAGGAAGGAATGATATAAAAGGTATATATAGAGGGTGGAGGATCAGAGGAGGTGGAAAACAGGGGGCAAAAGTCTGCTATTGGAGGAAGGTTAAACTAGGAGAGAGAAAGGGGGTAACCGCTTCACGCATGCGCACTGGATGCGGGATGGTGGTCGATAGGTGGGGTCGAAGCTGATTGGCTGCGTGTCGAGGGGCGTGGCCTAAGTTGTGTGGCGCCTGCAGAAGACGAAGCTGAAGGAGGTAGCGCGGGGGGCTGCGTCAAGGGCACCGGGGGGCGAGGAGGGGTGTTAGGTCCTGTAGGGTAGTGCCTTTTGGCAGAAGGAAGGATCTGAAGGTCCAGAGTTTGGTTGTTGATGTTGGGATGTAAGGCTTGGATATATAAAGCTTCGAGTATAGGTAATCTCCTTGGGTCACTTTCTTTATCGAGTATGGTGGTGTGTTTCTCTAACTCGTTGCGTGTGAGGTGAGGGTGGTTAGCAGACTTTTGCCCCCTGTTTTCCGCCTCCTCTGATCCTCCACCCTCTATATATACCCTTCCTGTTTACCTTTTATATCATTCCTTCCTTACTTGATAATGCTGGTTGTCCAGTGAAACGCGTCGTATATCCTGTATCGTCATGTACTTTAATGTAACCCTGTACCACCATGAATTTTGCTCATCCCCTTCATCTACTTCCTGCCACCCAGCGAAAACTCATCAGAGACCTGGAAACTTTGAATAATAAAATGTCCAACGCAGAAATTGCCATTTCTTTCAACCTCGTATGTATTAAAGAATATATATATATATATATATATATATATATATATATATATATATATATATATATATATATATATATATATATACAGTATATATATATATATATATATATATATATATATATATATATATATAGTATATTATTTATGTTCGACCAAAGTTTGAGTGTGGCTGTGTGTACTTCCAAGTTAGTAACTGTTATATTACAATGTAAATCATTTTCTTCAATTTAGATTATTGTTATTCATATACATTGTTTGTTAATAAATTTACAGTCAATATCAAATAATTATCAACAACCTTCATGATAATTGCAAACCATCTCCTTATCCTCAAGGTCAACCACAGCCTCCTTACCTCGTCAGTCCTTACCAAGGTGAACCAAGCCTCCGGGATGACTCATCACAGAGGCTTGGTTCACCTTGGTAAGGTATGTAATTAACTTCTTCTATACCGCCAACGTATTTTGATTTTATTCTGGCTCCTACTAATCGATGTTATTCACCTTAGGAAGGATCTTTAGCAATTATAAGGCTTCGAACTATGGAATCAACCTTTTTAACTACCACAGATCAAAACAATGACGATAAAATAAATATTCGCATGACAACATAATTCATATAGATGATGATAACCTTTAACATATAAGGTAAATGCCAGTTAAAAGTAGTAATTAGAAGCACCAATTTAGAGACGAGTTTAGGAGCAACAATTATATATTTTTATTGGAAAAGTGAGGTTATGAATACGGGGTAGTCTACGAAAATGTATATAATAGTTAAGGAGAAATGGTGAAGTAAAAACAAGCACAGTTGGACTATATGCTTTAGAGCAAGATTACACTAATTCAAATAAAGCATTGTTACAAATCGAACAAAATAAATAAACAAAAGTAGTAGATGTGAGTGAGGTTTTATGTTTTGTTTTGTTTTGTTGTTCTAATGTGTTTTGATGTCCCTGTTCGGGCTCTGTCTCGAGTCGGCCACCTTCATTGAAAAAAAAAAAAAAAAAAAAATAGGAAAACTGGGGAAGGTGCCAGAGTCTATACATACATAGTACGGTCGCGCTAATAAGTCATGTCCCAGCTCTTATTACGTTTGGCTCGCTCTGTGCTGTATTAACCCTCTCCGACATATGACGCAATTTTGAGCCTATTAGGGATACTTTAAAGCCTTTATTACCATCAGGGTTTTTTACAAACCTTTATTTTAGTTACTTCAACCTCTGCAGTTGTCTAGATGTGGGCAGAAAACTGAGAGGTAATTAAAGGGGTTAATGTCTGTCAGATGTTGAATAGGGTGTGTAAGTGTAGGAACATGTTTTTTATATTTCACTCGATATGAAGCTTAGATATTGCTGATACTAATTATTGATCAAAACATAATTGGTGCCGAGACATCACTTATTAGCGGGACTGTACACAAATACCTATATTAGTCGACAGTTTCACCAAGGTAGTTGCTTCTGCCTTCGGTGCAGGGAGACTCACGGAATTATCTGTATTATTCTGTTCTCTGCATTGTCGTTTGTAGTTGGTCAAGGGGAGACGGACGTTTTCTTTTTCTTATTTTTGTTTGGTCTATTAATTATTGTATTCCTTTATTTCTAGTTTTCTCGCTAGACCTCCATCGAGCTTAGAAAAACACCCCCTTGACCCCCCTTCAAGATAGGTTGTACATTATTCAGTAGCAAAATTTCCCGGCCAAAGGCCGGTTCCTATTACAATTTCAGGCTCGCTTTCGCTGGCCAGGAAATAATCGACACCTAAATGGTACGAAATGTCTTCTAATAGACAACGAAATGGGGCGGAAGGTGTTAAAATCGCTAAACTAATAGGTCGAACGTCTTAAAATCTAAAAAAAAATGGGGCTTAACACGAAGGAGAAAGGGGACCAGAAAAACGACCCATCACCCTTAATCTCAAGAGTCTATGAGCCTCACCTTAAGCTTAGTTCTTGTTCATACATTGACTCAAGTCGTTAGCGCAGTTGGAATATATGTGCATGGTCAGATTAATATGCAGGATTCGAAACTGCATAGCTTGTGCATATTTCTTTAACTGTCTTGATAGCGTAATGCATAAGTGCGCAGAAATTCGGTGTGAGTATCCTAGGTTCGAGTCCTTGGAGTGCCACATGTATTTGTTGATTTCATTAATTGAGTTTAGAAGCGAAGTTGGTTGGTGGAAAAAATATATTTACTCATGGCTTTCGATCGAGACTATTCAAGTACACCTGTACACTGTTGTTGTTGTTGTTGTTCCCCAAGCTGCCTGGCCGAACAGCCCCAAGGCCCTGAGCAACGCCAAGGCCATAACCGAGCGCCCCCACAGAACCCTTCGCCGACCACAGTAAAGCCTGGGTGACCGAAGCCACTCCATGGCGGGGAGCTGAGGAGGGTGCGGAAACGCCCGGGAAACCAAAGACCCACCCAGGGCCCTGTGCCCCTCAGCAATTATGAAGAGAAAGTTGAGGGGCAAAGGACAAAATTTGACGCTTTGGCTTCCAATCTTGGTAGATTGGGAGGTCAATCCACGGAAGAGACGCCGTCACTTGAGATCTAGAAAATATATAAGTAAAAGGAATAGTCAGAGTAAGCTATGGGTATGGCAGAGATCGCTCAGGTCTCACTCTGATAGACCAGCCCATCACCAGCCTGTACACTGTTTGGGATACCAGTGTAGTGGCGTTATTTATTTATATGTAGGCATTGCTTGAGGTAAATCAGGACGTTCCTCTGATCATCGCAAGATCTTAACCCCTTCTTTACCGGCGACGTTTTTTTTTAATTTTCATCCTAGTTACAGACGATTTAAGGTACCTAAAAAGAATTAATCGAGTCAGTATGTAGCCTATTAATTGGTAGTAATACTTCCTAAGCTGAATACAATTGTCTAACATTTGCCAGAGTATAATGACAGGGATGTTGACGGTACAACGGGAGTTAACCCGGGAGCAGCACGCTCTTGATAGTTCAAACCTTCCTGCCAAGCGAGGATATTTGGCTTCATTCCCGCCTAATATCATAATTTTACCATAAATATTGTTATTACTTATTCATAATTATGCACCTATTTTACGTTTAATATGAAGATATTAACATGTAACAGCAATAAAACAAGTGGGAGTAGTATTTGGGAGGTAAAGACAAATTATTGCCGACCCTCCAGTCATGAGGTGAGAGGCGAACGCGACGTATACCCTCCCTCTCTGAGGCCTGAAGACAGACTGATCCCTCGGTCTTGCTTTCTTTCTCTTCCCACACTCTCGATATGCGCAGTAGACTACCTTGGACCTGGGTTGGAGATATTGGTGCGATAAATAAACCGATAAACAAGGGAATAAGAGGAAAAATAGGTGATAATTGAAGGGGGGAGGGAAAGGGGGGATGGATAATAATAATAATAATAATAAAGTTTATTTCCACTATATTCTTCTTACCTAGTATTTACAAATATAATTATATACAGTTGGGGTTTAGTGTTTTCAAAGTAGATACAAGATAGAAACTAATACATAATTTAGTGTTACATACAGTAGACAATTGTACAATTCATTAATACATGTGTTGTTAGATGTGTTAGTTGTGTACATATGTGGTAGAGTGATAGGAGGCATGGAAGGCAATTATCTCAATTAATCACATATTCCTTTGTTTTGAGTGCTGCTGGGCTAGTAAATTGTGTCCTTTATTAATGTGTGGTGTAAACTAGGAGTTTGGGAAGGCATGGTGAGTGACTAGGCCTATGTTGCGGAAAGTCATGTTAGCAATGCCAACATTACATTTTGCGTGGCACTAAATGTTAATGGTTTTCATAAATGAAAGCCTTTAGGTGGATATACAGTATATATATATACAGTATATATGTATATATATATACTGTATATATAATTTATTTTTTAGTTTCCTCGCTAGACCTCCATCAAGCTTAGAAAAACACCCCCTAGACCCCCTTTCAAGATAAATCTGTAAATTTTTCGGTATTCCTTCTAAAATTACTATGGAGTGGTCTATATCCTGTACATGACTCCGTTACACAACCCTTCACACACTAAATCCACCTCTGGTTACGCCCCGAAAATGACGTTTATCCACTCATAAATCCTATCCAATGCCTGCTACGGTTTGATAAGAGAGGTGTGACCTAAACTTCAACAGATCACGCCATAGTAATTTCAGAAGGGATACCGAACAATGTACAGCTTTATCTTGAAAGAGGGTCTATGCCTATGGGGTGTTTTTCTAAGCTTGATGGAGGTCTAGCGAGGAAACTAAAACATAAATTAATCAATAAATATTTAGACCAAAAACCTAGCACTACCCCCTTAACCCCTTGAGGATTATAACACGTTTTAATAGTTGATTCTGGCTATTATTAGACGACTTTAGTTACTTTAGGAAGTATATCTAGAAATCAAAGGGGTATGCGCTATCTGAATTAACTTTTTCACTCCCACAAGTTCTTCCTAAGCTGAATACAAATGTTTAAAGACAGAAGTTACATTATGCTAACAAGGTGTCACATGAACACTGCATGAAGGGTTTGGCTAGCTATGACCTGACACCACATAGATTGTCTAAATATCTTCAGGTTCTTCTCCTTATACAATAGGGAAATACAATAGAGAATATATTGATTATTAGCCGGTATATATATGTTAACTAATATATAAATCAATAGATGCAGAGTAGATATACTGTATATATTAACTATATGCAAAATACATAAATATGAATTATACTTGATATAGATAATAATATAACCATACATAGTATATATCATACATGCTGCGTGAAATGTATTGGGGATATAAGTATAAAGGACTATGGGAAATATATTGTTATAAACTTAGTGTGTCCAGGCATTTGAATTTGGCTATCTTAATCTTTTGGCTTTTGGGAGACACTCGTTACAGGAAACTTGCGTTTTGTCTCCCTCTTACACATAGGAAAAACAATATCCAAATCTAATGCAAAATTGATCATCAAGGTACTAGCACTATGGGAAAGTGTAGGTTTAAGGAATAGGCCTGTTGACATTATTGAAGCTGTAATTCGCACACAAAGTACTGCTGGATGTCACATCTATAGTCGTTGATTATGTTCTTCCCTGCATGACGGAAGAGTACCTCCATACAGTTTTCATTGTTTTCTCTGTTGTCGGGGTTGTCTTGTAGCCAAGGTAAGTTGTGATGGTCAACAAGGTCACCAGACAACCACTTCCACTCACCCTCTTCACCCTGGTCAGTGGCGCCCAACCAAAGTCGAACCCTTCCATGTTCTGAAAGGATAAAGCATATAGGCTAAAACTGTTTTAACAATATTAGTAACTGAGATGACGGGGTGGCAAAAAAGGGACAAAGCAACCCCCTCAGAGGTCCTAACAAATCAGGAAAAAGATCAACCTACCAGAGTCAGAATAGCTGCAATCAAGGAGAAGAAAAGGACGAGAAAAAGGACACAGGTAAAGGTGGAAAAGGAAACCGCACGTTCCCCCCTGTTTACCCGTGCTCTAATACCTGCAGGAATACTGCAGTCTACCCACCAAAGGGAACGACGTCCAGGACCTACAGGAAGTACAAGCCCGGACCAATCACAGAGACCCCTGTCCAGCCAATCACAGAGCCTGAGACATACAGGAAAGGCGTGCACCCAACAGCAGCCAGATTTGGATTAGGACAAGGAAGACTTTATGCTAATTTCCCATAAAAATCCAATGGCATACCACTACAGATGGGACCAAGAGAATCACTTCTACAGTACCTCACATCGAGTGTTGCAATAATAGAAAAGAAATTAAGAAGAACGAAAGCATGGCCTGCAACATCGAAAAAGCAAGGAAGGATGATAATAAGAAAAACATTAATCTTGCAGCCATGCAAGCTTTCTATACAAAGAGTGTAACCTTAAGATATAGAGAATAACGATGTAGCCTACATGTATTATTTGGGTAAGTATATTTTTAGCACAATGATTGCCTTCACGATGATTAAAAGATTGAAATCCCCATGTCCCTACTATTCTGAGATAGGTCAAATTGAGTTAAAATATCATCCAAATATAGCCTGACTGAAATTGATGGAAGGTATGCAAACACGAGGTAATACCTTCCACTGGTTCAGTTTTAGTGGGTAGATAACAGTGTTGGCGAGACTTCTCTATAGGAAAAGACCTTATCCCTATAGTCAAGTCCAACGAGGGTGTGTTGGAGGAACCAGGAGTGACCTTCTCTAGTGTCTGTGAGAGAGGCAGCTCCCTTTGATGTCCAGCCGGAGGAAGAACTACGAGTCCTGATTCTCCCTCATGGATATTGCTTCTCCTCTACACCCGTACCCTAAGTGTCTCTGTGTTAATAAGTTTTGAGAATTATTGTGAAGGTAATATAAAAAATGCGAGTGTTCAATTTAACTTTTTCGTAGAGATCCGCTTCTAGGACTCCCCTTGTCAATTTAGTACACGTGTGATATTACTCGAACTTAGATCCGTGCAGCGAGTTAATATAAGTACGGTCTGTGATCTGTCTAATTTATATTCAAGCATTTATTCACCTATTTTTACCTACGTTACATAGTCGATACTATACGTGATACTTAGTGAATGCTTTCAGACATTATTCTGTTGTGTATTATTCTTTGTGTCCAAGTCGAAGTTAAGTGTGTAACGAGGACTATTTTCCTTCTTGAAACTTTAAAACCCTAAACACAGGACCGTGCTACGTCTAGTTGTTATAAGAGATTGCTTAGAGTATTAAGTCGCCACCGCTGAGAGTAAAAATCCGTTCCGTTGAGTTAGAATTAATCTATATTCAGGATTTCTAATTTGTATTAGTTGTTGTGAAGAATCTAATCATATACGTTACCCGGTTTAAGTAATTCTTTCACCACCAATTTAGGAATTCAGATTGTACATTCCTGTATTCATCAAGCCTATTATTTGGCTATTGATAAGTTACTACTTTGTTCTGTATTTATATCGTTGTAACTTTTATTTAAGTTATAGTAAACCGCTACTTCGTTCTGCGTTCTGTCCAGTAGTTTGTTAATTTATTCAAACTTCTTCACTAGCCATCATTTCAGCTATTTATTTAATACTACTTTGTTCTGTATCAAATCTTATTATTTTGCCTTTGTTAATTCATTTAAACCAACTTGTCTATAGCTATCGTGCCAATATAATGTATTCACTATATTTACTGAGAATCTGATTTCCTCATTCCATGTGATTTTAACTCATTTACGATTTAATTTATTTTTCGGGTATCGTGTGAAAGATTGTATGTATGTATGTATGTATGTATAGGCTCAGGCCCAATCCCCACTTTTCCTATTTTTATTCTTATTTTCTATTTTACTTTATTTTATTATTTTTTTTTTTTTTTTTTTTCTTGGGGGTGGCCGACTCAAGACAGAACAAGAACAGGGAAAACACAAAACACAAGATAAAACAACGAACAAACACAGACAAAACACAAAATTCACACACATCTAGGTCACCCAGGAGAACACCCAGAGACCAGGGTCACCAAGGTCGCTCCAGCACTCCCCCGGCCCCCGACCACCCGGAGAGGCTCCGATCTCGGCAGGCAGACATGCAGCGGAGCCAAAAGTGTGAAAGATTATTCACAATTATTCTTTGATAGTTAAATCCTAAATTAAATTATCATTCCATCTAGAGTAAGGCGAAGTTCATATCTTCTATACTCAATTTACCGTTGCACTAAATCAAATATTTATTTAACCTGACCTAAGTCCGTTTGACCTTTACCCCCTTGAGCGGTACCTTTGAGCGTAGACCTGAGCCGGCCCTATTTGTATTTAATGCCGTGCATACCTGTGCGCATATGAGTAGATGATCTCAACTGCCCATACATAGTAATTATTATTCCTCTCGATATACACTTGGCCCGTATAGGTATTGTCATCAGTATTTATATTATGTATTTATCTTATGTAATGATATGTTTCATGTTTGATGCTCTGTAGGTGACGAAATTTTTCACTTAAGAGTAAAGCTTATTCAACTCTTATTAAGTCACCTTGAATAACATTAGACTCCTACTCAGTATAGTGGAGATTCTGATGCCCCCATTTCCATGTACCTTTGTTTTGCTAATAAAATCGAGTGTAATTATTCTGTGTGTTTATTGTGTTGTGGAGAGTGATTGAGTAATCTAGAAGTAACATTTATCAGGCGAGATATGTTCCTGTTGAGCATTATCTGGTTATAAGTATCCGAAACCCGGATTATAATAGAATATCAAATAAAGCAAGTTGGATTACAACCCGGCATAACAGTAACTTATATAGATTACCTAAACATTGAATGTTTTACTGTCTAAACAGCTTTCTTGGCTTCATGCCATATATAATATTCTGGTAACTCATTATGTTGTTTAACAGACTAAGTACTTGTTAGAAGAAGATAAAAGACAGAGAGCTGAATATTTTAAAATGCGCAGCACTGGTTAATTTACTGTTATGGTTTTGTTGCATTAAATTGATCAAGTAACCACCAATCTACTTATTTTGTGGAGTAAATAATGCTTATTATTAAGGATACCTTCACTCTCCAAGAGGTACATAGTAATGTAATGTAAATGATGGCACCTATTGAAACATTGACGACACAGAAGGCAAATTACCTACCGGAAATTCTGGAGACAACCAGAGGAGAGGAATGGGCCTGTTATCATTATTGATTCTGTAATTCGCACACAAAGTTCATCTCGACTTCACATCTATTATCGTTGATCCCGTTACCCGAATGTGGATGACGTAAGAATAGCTCCATACAATGTTCATTGGTATGTGTATTGTCGGGGTTGTTTATTAGCCAAGGTATGTTGTGGTGATCAACGGTGTCACCAGACAACCACTTCCACTCACCCTCATCACCCAGGTCAGAGGCGCCCAACCAAACGTGCATGTTTTCTTTTACTGAAAGGATAAAGCATATGAGCTGAAACTGTTTTAACAATATTAGTAACTAATATAGATTACCTAAACATTGAATGTTTAACTGTCTAAACAGCTTTCTTAGCTTCATGCCATATATAATATTCTGATAGCTCTGGTGTTGTTTAACAGACTAAGTACTTGTTAGAAGATACAAAAAGCAAAACAAAAAAAAACAGACAGAGCTGTATATATTAAGGGGGGTGACCAGCCATTTTTATCTTTCTCTGGCTTGTATCCATTCTGTCCCATTCAGCCTACTGTTTTAAGACTTTTATCCCCATCCAGGTGAGCATATTTTTTTTGTTTTTGACAGCAGGTTAAATTTGTACATTTTTCGATAGAACATTTTTTCCGGTGAAGCAGGATTTCTTCATACAATGCTGGCTTGCTATCGCTCGCCAGGAAAAAATCGACACCTGGATGGGGATAAAAATTGTAAAACAGTAGGCTGAATGGGGCAGAGAGAATACAACCCAGAGAAAGAGAGACAAATAGCAGGTCACCCCCCTTAAAATGTACAGCACTGTTATATTCTTGTAGTATTAAATTCATCAAGTAATCACCATGCTACTTATTTTGTGGTGTATATAATGTCTGCTGTTAAAGATACATGCACTCCCCAGGTGGTACAGAGTAATGTAAATAGTGGCACCTATTGAAACATTGACGACACAGAAGGTAAATTACCTACCGGGAATTCTGGAGTCAACCATTTGGAAGAAATCGGTGAGGTTTGCTTTGGGTTGTGCCAGAACTGACCCCCGTTCCTGGCACCAGCTCTGAGCATCGTGCCACGTCAACTTGTTCTCGACGTTCACATAAAATCCTTGACCCTCGTAGACGAAGGTCTTCACTGCATAATGAAGAACATAAAGTATTGTATTAACATATTTGGCCCATTCATTTTATATTCACGTATTTCATTATTTTTGTCACGATAAATGGTACATTGCAAATTGTACACTGCAAATGAATACGACAAAGATACTTGGATTTTAAATATGTTATGAACCACCATCAATTCAACGTTAACCTATTGTAGCAGGCATACACTGCAGTGAGTGTTCCCAAATATACAAATCATATATGTAAACAAACACATGCACTAATGCATAGATTCTAAAATTATAATCTGTAACTCAACTTCACCTGGGAAGACCGTTAGGGATTGCAGTGTTCCTAAATTCGCTTGCAGGTGCTTTACCTCATCCCTCAGTTCTTCAATCAGCTTGGTCACGTCTGAGAGAGATAAGATATGATTGTTATAGTCCGTTCATTCTAGGTTGGTCAGAAATCGTAACCTCTAACCCCTGTAACTCAAAAAGGGCTAGAGCAAATGAGCTGTCAATTTCCACACCTATTCCCTAGCCAAGTCTTCCCATGTGGTAGAAATAATAGCTCGATTACTCTAGTCCTTTTTTAGTCATGAGAAGTTTTATGTTACGATTCTGCCCAACCTAGAATGAACAGACTATAGTAGGTAATCTCTAGGTATTTAACCCATACAGTACCGGTGACGTCCTTTTCATCATATTCTGGGAAATGTTAGATGATTGTATTCAGCTTAAGGGGGATCCGTGGTAGCTAAAGTGATTAAGATAGTCTGTAGCCTTTTCATTGTTCGTGATCTTTCCTAAGCTTAATAATATCATCTAATAGTTGCCGGAATATAATGAAAAAGACGTCACCGGTATTGTACGGGTTAATCACTCCCTACCCCTTGCCTAGAATGGAATCAATGTTTGTATTGTTTTACTGTTAGTCTGTTTAATTATTGGAGATCTGTCCCCACAGTTGTTATTGACTGTTCCTCTTTCATATACATTCAGTCTCATCTTATTCTGACGATAGTGGCGGCCAAGTTTTCTCATAGCTCACTGCACAGTTTCGATTGTGCCACGTCCTGACATGCAACCCAATTGCATGTCATCGATAGAAATGCTTTCCTCTATCATACCCTCAAAGACTCTCTCACAGACCTTCAAGACTTGGTCAAACATTTTCAGGCCCCTATTATTTCCCCTATCCAATGAGTCCCCCTTGCTCTTTTATATGTTTACTATTACACTTTTGTGCCATTCATCAGGGGTTCCTTCCTCTCTAATGATGGAGTTTATTAGCTCTGTGACCAAACTCACTCCTATATCACCTGAGGCTTTAATCATCTCAGCTACAATGCCAGAGCATCCTGCAGCTTTTCTGTCCTTTATTTTATTTATTGCATTGCTTACAACAGCTAACGCTATTAAGGGGGGGGGGGTATTGGCTTTTCGTTACTAAGCTGCTCTCTATTCCACTCAAATTCCACGTTGAGTAATTTTTTTTCATAGTGTGCCTTCCAAGCATCTTTAAAAACTGTTGTCGGCATACACAACTTTGTTATTATTCCTGACACACGGTTCTCCTACAACATCTCTACTGTCACCCTTAACTCGCCTAACTAAATTGAGATTTTCTGCGTTACTCAATTTGGTCTATGACCAGGTCCTGTAAGACTTTCTTTGCTTTGTATATCTCTTTTCCTCTCTGATGCCTCCTTTCTTCCATGCTTTGAAGCATATTTTTTTCTTCTATATTGCATGTTCAACCTAATCATTCCACCACCAGGAAGTCTTATGCCTGGGGGGACCCTTTGTTTTACCACATATTTTCAACCTAATCATTCCGCCACCAGGAAGTCTTATGCCTGGGGGGACCCTTAGTTTTACCACGTAATTTGTTCAAGTACTTGTTGGACAACAAGTGACAAGATTGACAATATGTACATTCCATCAAATTGTTGTCAAAATTGATGAAACAAACATTATATGAATATAGTCATGCCTTCAAGTGAAAAAGGACGTATGCCACTATATGCAGTATATAAACATCTATATTCCAACAACAATCCATCAATACAGGACAAATAGATTTTACATAAAGACAAAACTTGCGCTGACACTGGTGAATGTTCGATATTAGCTTAGTTACCCCTCGAGTTGAAAGAAAGCAGCTTATAATGAACTACTCGACTTAAGGGGGTAGTGCTTGGTTTTTGGTCTATATATATTTATTAATTTATTTATTTTTTAGTTTCCTTGGTAGACCTCCATCAAGTTTAGAAAAACACCCCCTTGACCCCCTTTCAAGATAAAATTGTACATTTTTCGGTATAAAAATGTCCCGGCCGAAGGCAGCTTCCTTCTAAAATTAGAGGCTCGCATTCGCTCGCCAGGAAAAGATCGACACCTAAAGAGCACGAAAGGTTTTAATATTGACAAGAAAAATGATGCGAAAGGTCTCAAAATCGCCAAACTAACGAAACGAACGTATAATACCTCAAAGCTAATATGCTAAACATGAGGGAGAAGGAGGTCCATAAAAAGCGAGTACTACGCCCTTAACACCTTAAGAGCGGGTGGTGGAGTATATTTCGCTGTGCCGCTCAGCGGTGGGTTTTTACCATAAATGGGGTTATTTCCATGCTCTTTTTCATGTATAAACTAGACCCAGACCATAATACAAGTATGTATCCCTGAAAGGGCGTATATTGAGCTTTCCAATGACACCCGAACCATCCTTCTACGATCACTGGTTGTCTTGCAACGATCGTGCAACCGAAGGGCAAAATCGCTAAAATACGGTAATTTCTTTATATAATTACGTATGTAGCGAGGGAGTGAGGGTGGATGTAAGTGGAGTACATCTCAGTTGGTCCACGGCGGCCGTGGCGAGCGGTCATGAGGTAACCCCGGCTCCTCCCGTCGCTCGTCTCTCTCAGAGCCAATATTACGCCAAAATTGCACACAAACTTAAGTTGGGCCCCTCCACATAGTCCAAATATTTTGATACGGACTCAAGTCGGGCCCCGATAGACAAGGGTTAATGTAAAAACGTACATTGCAACAATATATTGGTGGCGATAAATATGAGCTTACCTTTTAATATGTTAACCCCTTCTTTACCGGCGACCCTTTTTCTATTTTATTATAGCTATATTTAGATTGTTTTGTGCAGCTTAACCCCTTCTTTACCGGCGACGTTTTTTTATATTATATTTTGGCTATTAGGCGATTTTATTCAGTTTAAAAAGGGCCACCAGCAGTTGTCAGGCTTGGAAGTATTTCACTTAACCATTTTTACTACCACAAATCCTTCTTAAACTGCACACAATCGTCCAAATATAGCTAGAATACAATTAAAACGACCTTGCAGTACAGAAGGGGTTAAGAAGAATATATGATAGTAAAAAGGGTTAATTCAGATAGTTTGAAGCCTACTATTTGCTGCATATTTAAATTTAATTTTGTTTTGTTTTAATTTTCGGTTAGGCTATCACCGCTGATAACCTATTTGTGCGTATTTCAACATTTGTTTTCTCGGTTAGGCCTATTTAAGTAAGTGAAGCGACCTGAAGTGAGTGAAGTGTTTTTAAAGTGAGATAAGTGTTTTTAAAGTGAATTTAGTGTTTTTAAAGTGAGTTAAGTGTTTTTAAGTGAGTGAAGTGATCTGAAAAAAGTGACCGTCACTATGCCTCGTGCCTGTACGAACTGCGCCGGTAGGTTTGGTGCTTCCATGTTTGCTCCTGCCGATCCACAAGTCTGCCGACTCTGCCAGCAATGAGAGGATTTGACAGCAACATTGGATGAAGCCCACAACAAGATCAACGCTCTCACCAGGAAGCTGGAATCACTCCAAGAGTTTGTAACACTTGTGACGTTAGCCACTCCATGGCTTGTCCTACAGTGACTCGCTAGGATCGCCAGGACAGTGGATGTGGCTACAGTTTGTGTATTGTTGTGTGCTTTATTTCATATGAAAGCTCGTGTCATGGGCAGTCCAGAAAGGCTCTTTGTTTTCACCCATGTCAAGGCTTTATATATTTAATTGTAAAGTATATGTTTTATCCTTAACTAGTAATGATAGGATCAGAGAGAGAGAGAGAGTAGAACAGAGTGAGAGGGGGCGCGTAGTGTTTTGCTATACTCGATGATGTCATAGCTGGCTGGCCTCGTGGGGATTGGTTGAGGGAGTTCTTGTTACCGCTTTTTTCCCACGCGGCTTGACCTAGTGCTAGTATATATACAGGTCCCTCGCCACTCTCTCCCTCAGATCTGGTTTCTAGAACGCATCTCTCTTATCCCTTGACACCTGTCCCCCGTACTGCACCTGATAATCTTTTCCTCTGCCTATCCCTCTCATTTTCCATATCTTTCACCACCTTTTATTAATATTATACCCCCTCTGGCTAACTCTGCAAAATCAGCTTAATGCTGGCCAGTTGTATTGTGCGTTAAGGTCTGATATAACCCATGTATGTTAGTTGTTAAGATAAGTTGATCACGAAACATTGGTTGGCATTCATATTGTTTAGTACCGCTTCCTATAATTATTAGTGTTCTGCTGGATTAGATAATGCTAGACTAGGAGTCTGATATTATAAGGTATTGTTTCCTATGAGTGCTGGCTTTAGTTAAAAGCTGCACGACATACCTGAGAACTGGAGTTGATTGAGTAAATTCTAGTCTGTGTGCCATTGAGAGTAGAGCATGCACGAATGAGGGCTTTTTGCCTATACCATTCTGCACTGTTCTAAGCTCGTTGTTTGTCTTTGAGGTACGCCAGGAGAACGCTTAATACTTCGGTA